>CM044955.1:38040436-38116949 GCA_024516035.1 Bactericera cockerelli | reverse complement strand
TTGGCTCATTTTACACTTCTCACTCTCTGACTCCAAATTTTCTTGACGTGGATGTCACGACATTACTTCATTCAAGTTTGCAAAGAATCCAAACTAACATAAAATGTAGTACTCCTGCCTACTTAAGATCACATGTACCACAAGGCCAATAATTTCTAGTACTATCCCTCATCTTACTATATTGTTCATTAAAAGCTTTCATTAAATTAATCAATTTAATGTGAGCAGCCTCCGTGGCGTAATGGTTGTGACTACTGCCCGTAGTCCAGAGTTCCCGAGTTCAACTCCCGGCTGGGGCAGACTTTTTGAAGAAAATTCTGTTCCATCCAAACACGTGAGGCTGCCATTTCCGGCCCTACCCAGGCTGGGTGAGGTTAATGTGGGTAGCTGGTACGATTCCCAGCGAATGGAGGGTAAAACCCCCGTCCTAATCCAGGACGTTAAATCAAGTAGAATCGTTGGCGTTAGGAAGGGCATCCAGCCATAAAAAACGTGCTCCACCCTACCAACCTCAACCATGAGGTTGAACAATGCCGACCCCAAAAGCAACATAAGCTAATATGGGATAAAGGCAAGGGCGATATATATTAAATTAATCAATTTGATCATGTTTTTTTTATTTACCTTCAAAATTTATCGCTAATGATACTTGATTTTCTTTGTACATTTTTCGTGCCATAGGTTCTTTTTTAACCCAAAAACAATGTCAAATACATGTTTTCTTTACCTATCAGAATTAAGATTACATTAATTTCAAAAGTAGAAAAGTGTTTCAGTGGACTGACCTTAGTGGTTTTCTCTTTTGATTCTTTGGTTTTTTTGTCCATTTCCTCCTTCTGAGCTTTGGCTAACTCTTCATAATAAGATTCTTTGCCCCACCTCAATGGATCATACATGGACGCATCATAGTTTGTACCCAGCTCATTGATCCCACAAAACTGAATCAGCTTTTCATAGATGCTAGGGTTTCGAAAATCTTTTCTCTTTTGAATCACTTGGTTCATGTTCATTCCTGTGGCTTGCATCTTTTCATAGAGCCTTGTAATCTTGTCTTGCAACTCCTGTGAACACCTCCCTGGAGGTTCTGGAGGCAGCTGAATGTCATCTTTATCATCTGGTGATAGCTCCACCTGAAAATGTATAAAAATATATAACTTAAGGAACAGAGGAATAAAAATCAGGTTTCATTCAAAAGATGCATTGTGTGGAGTAGAAAGAAAGAAACATTGAGTAGCTATATAGTAGGTACTCTCGTAGATACAACAATGTGTATCTATGACAACAATGTGCACTGGTAGTCAAGTGGCAAGTGGTTAACGTTAACAAAGTCAAGTGGTCAACGCGCTAGTCTGGTAATCCCGGTAGCGTAGGGATTCGTTGGTTTGAATCACACCCAGTGCACGAATTTTTCCTCATTAATTTGAGTTTGTGACCACATAATTATAAGACTCTGAGGGTAAAGTGGTAGAAAATGCTTTGAGAATTAACCTTGCTTGTTGGTAACCTTCCACTAAAGAGTATTATTATTATTATTATAAAGGAAAAATAGTTTGGTCAATGAGAATCTACTCTCCAGAAGATGTAACTGGATGAGATTCAAATTTGATGATACAAGACCAATTAGACTATAAATAAACCTAATATGATTTGTAAAAAAAATATTGTTATTTTTATTATTGTCATTTCTTCTTTTTCTTCAAATTCATATTGCTTATTTTTACTGCAGGGTGTTTACCAAATTCCTAGTTAATCTACTTCGTTTTTAGTTCTGGGTGATTTTACTTAGATTTAGAAAAAACTCCCACATCACTTGTTTGTTACCTCTTTCTCTTCTGTTGGTGTTGGTTCAGCTGATGTGTCTATAGAATTCTCTTTTTCTCCCTCATCATCCTCTGATATAACCATATCATTTTCATCATGATAATATGATACCAGCTTGGCTACAGCTTTCTGTCTTTGTTGCTCTTCCACTTGGCCCATTGTGAGGTTGATTATGACACTGCTTGTGTCTTCTTGAATAGGTTCTGGTGCGGATTTTGGTTCATCTTCTTCCTCTTCAGAGTCAGTATATGTGGCTGTTAGGGCTTGCAAAGCTTCTGTCTTGTCTGTCATTGTGGGAGAAATCTGGGAAAACAAAATGATAATCCCATATTTAAATAATATAAAATGAGTATGAATCACCTCTTGTCTTCTAAACCTGAACTCATTTTTCTTTATGAAGTAAAGTGGACAAACCCCAGATTAATGCCAAAGGCAATAACCCCGCCCTTTAGTTAGGACATAATATATTATGTAGGTAAATATATTTTTATTTATTTTTCTTTATTTTTTTCTTCTATTGCATTGTATTTTAATGTGTAATTGTTTGTGTTGTATATAATATGTCCTATTAATAAAGTGTAAATAAATAAAAAATAAAAAAATAAATAAAATAGATTTTTTAAATTAGCTCAAATTCAAACCCAGGTCACCATGCATGAAAGCCTAGTAGTGCACAACACTACTCGACCACAGTGACTTCTAAAATACAATTTAAAAGGAACTCATAGAACCTTTGAACACACCCTGCAGTGATATTTCAAAGCAGTGTCACTGTTGTGTCAAAACTTTGCACATATGAGGTGGGTACAATGTAATGAGCTGGCAACATCACTTCCAATCCAACAATTCTGGAAGAGAAAGATTTTAAGAAGAGTCAGGTGTACATGCAATATGTCTCCAGTATGAATTTGAACTCACTACAGCCATTTGTTTTTTCACAGCAATTGTTTTCAAGAAACACTTTTTTCTTGTCCATTCTAAAATGAGTGGCATCAATTTTGAGCAATGGTGTGCTTCAAACTTCACTCAATGCAACAAAAAAAATTGATAAACTTTTACAGGCCTATAAGTGTTTTGTCAAAGACTCGGGTTTTTTGGTAGTTTAAGGCATTTTCAGAAGGAAGAGAGTTGATTGAAGATGAACCACAAAGCAGAAGGCCTTCAAGTGCAAACACCAATGAAAATGTCAACTTTTGTCCTTCTGAAAATGCCTTATTAAACCACCAAAAAACATGGGCCCTTGACTAAACAATTTCTCCATAGGCCTACTGAAGATAATGTATCTGTTACATTGTCTCCAGTTTTGGCACTTCTCATTTTAGAATGCACAAGAAAAAAGTGTTTTGATTAAATTAAATGCTGCAGAAAAACAAATGACTGTAGTGAGTTAAAACTCTCACAGGAGTCATAGCACATATGCACCTGACACTGCCCAAAACCTCTTATCACCAGTGTTGCCAGATCAAAAGAGACATTGCCTTATTTACACAATTATCTACAGTCCCTCAGAAAGTGTCACAGGAAAATTATTAATCAGGAAAAAATAAAAATAGCCAAGGTAGGACATATTTTTTTATATTATTTTTATTATTGTTTAATTATTTTTTTGAAAACTTAAGTAACAATAAAAATAGCCAAGGTAGGACATATTTTTTTTATATTATTATTATTGTATAATTACTGTTTTGAAAACTAAAGTAACCTGTACTATTTTCAGAAGATGCCGGATAGTGTGGAGTACCACAAACAATTCACTGGAAATTGGCAACTTTTTTGAGAGATTATTGTATAAAATATCCATAAAGATACTTATTAATTTTATTTCACTGATCTGGAAATTTCTCATATTACACCTCAAAAACTCCTATGCTAAATACCAGCTAACAATGTTGATTTATATACTACTTCAGATGAATAGTACCACTTTGCATTGCAGCAGAGTTCAAACAAGAGTTTAAAACTGAGGCCATGATACAAAGGATTGTCTCTCAATATGTGCAACGTGGCCCCCAGCAAGTTTGTTTTTCATGGGGGGCCACGTTGCTCATATTGAGAGACACTTTGTTACCTCTGTTTTTGTATTTTATTTGACTTTATTTTAACACTGTCGCTCAAATTGAGCAACGTGGCGTACAAAGAGTTAAACACTTTTTTTAATAAAAATACCTTTCTTAATGAAAAATGTTTGATACATGTTTATTTTTTAAGCTGTTTTAAACACTTTTTTCATGAAAATACCTTGAATTTTAGAAAATATTTACATGTTTCAATTTTTTGTACCCTACTGAATCTTGCTCTACTGTCCTAAAGATTAAAGAGAACACTGCTGTATTCTGCTGTCATAAACATATGAAATGGAAACAAGGGAATTTACTTCATTCCACTGAAATTATATAACATAGAGGGAACCCGATGTATCGAGATTTGCATCCAAGAGGGACCATCAGCTGATTTTAAAATCAGTGCCGGAGTTGTAGTAATTTTTCTCTCGCAAAAGAGTGGGTACCAAAACTACCTAATTCTTCTAAAATAATATTTTTACTTTGTTCATACTTACTTTTAGTTTTTTTGTCTTTGTTTCCTCTTTTACTTTCCTTATTTTCTACTCATTATGTAGTAAAGGTATTTTCATGCTAAACATTTATTTGCTGGCTTTATCGCCAGCAAATAAATGGTTGGGTGGAAGAGCTCACTTCAGTGAGAATCCTGCCATAAAAAAAGAAAGCCTAAAAAAAAAAAAAAAAAAAAAAGTGTCTGTAGTGAAAAGGATGTTTAGAAATCTGTGAAAAGGATGTTTAGAAATCCGTCACTGCATGAGGTAAAGAAAAAATTCAAAAAAATTGAACCCATCAGAGGCGGGGATTTGTTGAAAGAGGAACCATCAGGTGTTCAAAGTTGGACGCATAAATTTGTTCAGTTCGAGATAGGTAAGGTTCCCTCTATGTTATATGATCTTAGAGCTTCATTCCCATGTTTCCATATTTTTTGTCGTTTTTCAACTAATTTCCTTTTTCCTGTGATACTTTTAGATCTTATTATTCTGATAAATATATGTTTTTAATTTTGCTTTTATTT
This sequence comes from Bactericera cockerelli, assembly GCA_024516035.1. Classification (NCBI taxonomy): domain Eukaryota; kingdom Metazoa; phylum Arthropoda; class Insecta; order Hemiptera; family Triozidae; genus Bactericera; species Bactericera cockerelli. Next base: position 38,112,053 of record CM044955.1, on the reverse strand, counting down.
TGTATTTGTGCTCTTGTTATATGTTTTATATAGGGCTTGGCCCCTAAATATACACCTGTTTAACAGGTTTTATTATTATTAGAAATCAAATTTCTAATTACATACACTAAATATTTTGAGGTGTAAAAAGACAACCTTTGTTTTTTAAACTAACATGGTGTATTTTGAAAACTTGTACATTGCAGATGTAAATTGAATTTAAATTGGAGTTCATGTAATTGCAGTAAAAACAATTGCAATTGAACATGATTAAAAAAAAAGGAGTAATTTTCATGTGACAAACATCAAAAATGATTTTTATTCAGTCCTGTAGCAGTTCTTGATGTTTTGGTTTGTTTTTATTTCCAATATGTTATGTTTTTAGAGCAACCCTGCATTGCAGCACTAGTTTAATTGATGTACAAAGGAATCATGACATTAGTGATGGGGCTCAAGTGAAGATACTCAACTAGATAAAAATCTACTCAATTATTCCCCAACTCAATTTTTCACTTGATTGTCTGACTCAAATTAAAAAATCATTTAGTAGAGGAGTTATAATATGAATGTTACACCACTAACTTGAGTTCTATTCTCTCACGGGCAAGAATTTCTACACTTAAGAATAGAGTTAGTGATGGGACTCAAGTAAATATCCGGGGTTAAGTGGCAGAGAATGCCTAATGCATTATCTTTGCCCCGGATTTCAAAACAATTGTAACTAAAAGTTGAATCAAGAGTTGAGTTGAATCAAGTGAACCAAAACTTGGAAACACTCAACTTGTCCCATCACTACATGGGTGGGGGGGGGAGGACAATACATGTCTGAGGTACCATACAAGAACTATTATAGCATAATATGATAGTTTAGTTAGGTGTGTGGTGTGAATTTCCACAATGTTTTAAATGCAAGTACCCCTAACCACTGGTCCACAAAAGTCATGGGGCCAATAGCATGTTTTACAAGTGCTACCTTAGTTAATCTGACACTGCCTTTAGTTCAGTGTTCACATCTTCATGGGTATGATCAGTTTTGATGAACCCACAAGCAGGTAGGAGTAGTAATACATTGGAAATTTGTTTTGAAACATTTGACTAATACCTGAAACTCACCGAATGTCTTGGAACTTGTCTCTTTTCCGTCAGAAATACTCTGTGAATCTTTGGTTCCTTTCTAAGATTTTTACACTGTCTGAAAGAGATTCAGAAGGAAATATGAGAGCAGTGATATTAATGTTTTTTTTTTTTTTTTTTTTTTTTTTTTAGAGAAACAGATATTGTTATGTAATGAATAGTTGAAATAAAGTAGAATTAATAAATATAATTATTATGAGGTAAAGTAAATTATGAACCTAGCTAAACAAAGTTCAATAGGATTAAATTAATTTTTTCCCTAATAATTATATTTATTCAGTGTTTCTTTTTTAAATTTTAATTTTGGAATAATTCAAATTTAAACCCAATAAAAAAAAAAAACAACGAACGAATTGTGGCAACGAATTTGATTATTCAACAGGGTTCAAAAACAACCATAAACGTTATTTACAAAAAAATCCCATGAATAAATTATTTTTAATTCTCATTAAATTATCCCTGTTACCTTAATACAGTATGTTTCAGAAAAGGTGGCCACCCCCTCGTAACTTTTGAACGCGACGGAATTTTTCAATTCTGTAAAGTCCTAGGTATAGGAAGTGCCCTATGGCCCATCCTGTGGTCATATTTATTTTTGGCCCCGGTCGGCCCTTCCGGCTTTTAGGCCATATTTTTTCATTTTTCTCGCGAATTTTAAATGGAATGCTATATTTTTTATTCCTGTTAATTAAAGTCCAAATTAGGCTGAGTATAATGAGCTTTTAAAATTTTCAAAAACCTTATCAGGGGCGGAGCTAGTAGGGTGCAAGTTTCAAAATTGTTACACCCTGTATTTCAGCGTTAGTTAGATTTTTTAGTACTTTTGTTATGTTCATAGGTTCAAAATATTGTTTTACACCATATGAAATCAAAAAAATATTCTTGTTTACTTCTAATCAGGGTCATAGTAAGGTTTTTGTAAAAGTACTTTTTTTCTCACGTCAATTTTTCCGTAAATTAATGGTGTTCTCGAAATTGGCATTTTTAGAGGTGAAAGTCTGCAGTGACATATGTTTTTTATGCTTGAAATCGAAAGAAAACTTAACGGAGAAGCGATTAAAATCATAAAAAAAGCCATTTAACCTGCTAGTTTTTTCACGACAGTGTCCGGTAAAGTGGGTGAATTTCGTATTGGATTTTTTTTTTGTTGTTGTTGAGGAAACACAATTGGCATAGAAAATAAATAATATCTAATAAGGGAATATTACTTCAATGAACATAACTAAATGCGAAATTAAATGAAAATTATTTCTTCTAAATCAGTGCCGGATATTTTTTTTTTTTTTCTCTCTCTTTTTTTCACTTTTCAAAGTTCAAGTTGTATCAAAAATAATTATCGGATAATGCTGCTTCTAAAGTTGGCCTAGGGGTCCCCTCTTGAGACAATTTTAGTTGGTAAGTTGGTAAAATCTGTAGAAAACACATTGTCAATAATTCTGGAGTCAGTCCGATGGCGCTTTGAATGCAACGATTCTTGTAAGATCACCGAAGTTAAGCAACGTCCAGCGAGGAGAAGACTTCGTGATGCTGGCATTCCTGCCTAACCCAGGCTGGGTGAGATAAATGTGTTTAGGAGGTTGGTGAGTTTCTTGCGAATGGAATGTAACACTCCCGTTATGATATGACCATGCAGTTGAAACGCGATATTAAACCCAAATTTTAAAAAAAAAAATTATACTGGTGTTGCTAGTAATGAATACCAGGTCTCTAAATAAAAATCTAATTATCTCGAAATTTAAGAGAAAAAAAGACCAGGTCAAGTACCAAACTCTTGAGGGTGAAAATTAAACCATTTCAATTATTTTAAAGAGGCGAAAAGAGAGAGAGAAAAAAAAAATATCCGGCACTGATTTAGAAGAAATAATTTTCATTTAATTTCGCATTTAGTTATGTTCATTGAAGTAATATTCCCTTATTAGATATTATTTATTTTCTATGCCAATTGTGTTTCCTCAACAACAACAAAAAAAAATCCAATACGAAATTCACCCACTTTACCGGACACTGTCGTGAAAAAACTAGCAGGTTAAATGGCTTTTTTTATGATTTTAATCGCTTCTCCGTTAAGTTTTCTTTCGATTTCAAGCATAAAAAACATATGTCACTGCAGACTTTCACCTCTAAAAATGCCAATTTCGAGAACACCATTAATTTACGGAAAAATTGACGTGAGAAAAAAAGTACTTTTACAAAAACCTTACTATGACCCTGATTAGAAGTAAACAAGAATATTTTTTTGATTTCATATGGTGTAAAACAATATTTTGAACCTATGAACATAACAAAAGTACTAAAAAATCTAACTAACGCTGAAATACAGGGTGTAACAATTTTGAAACTTGCACCCTACTAGCTCCGCCCCTGATAAGGTTTTTGAAAATTTTAAAAGCTCATTATACTCAGCCTAACTTGGACTTTAATTAACAGGAATAAAAAATATAGCATTCCATTTAAAATTCGCGAGAAAAATGAAAAAATATGGCCTAAAAGCCGGAAGGGCCGACCGGGGCCAAAAATAAATATGACCACAGGATGGGCCATAGGGCACTTCCTATACCTAGGACTTTACAGAATTGAAAAATTCCGTCGTGTTCAAAAGTTACGAGGGGGTGGCCACCTTTTCTGAAACATACTGTATATCACACTCATTGCTTCAAAAAATTTATAGGTTTTTTGATTAAAAGATTATATTTAATATGATAATTTTTTTATTGGATTTGATATGTCACAACCCCCAACTAGAAGCCTAGAATTAAGGTAAGACTGCCTAATTTGGGGAGTGCTTAACTTTATCTCAGTAAGGAGGTGCTCAACCATTACAGCAATAACTTGAACTAATGCAGTAGCAGTAAACAACTTCAAGTGTCTTGAACGAAAAAAATCATTTGAAGGCGAGAATCTAGTGGTTCTGTGAACTGAAAAGCTTAGACAGATTCAACTATCGCATTATAAATGTTCAATCAAGCATGAGTACCTATATCGAGACCTTTCAATCAATACACCACTCGATAGACTTAAATTAAAAAATATTAACCAGTCCTCTTTTTGGCCCTTCTTTGATTTTTTTACCACAGTGCGGCCCCTTTATAGCTTTCACGATCACCAAATAGCACCACTGAACTCAAATACTCGAAACTCGTATTGTTTTTTTTACGATTCTACAAAATTTCAAGAGCCTTGCTTTCTTCAATAAAAATAGAAAGAGTTTTCATTTTTACCACATTTGACCCCTAGTGGCCTAATTTGGCACAAAACTATAGCTAAAATGTTAGGGCTCCAATGAACATAATTATGGTAGGTATTAATAATTATCTACTAAATTCAACATTATTTTGAAGATTCCGGTCGAGAGTTATCGCGGTACAGAAAAACAGACAGACCAACGAAATTCAAATTGTCTAGTACCCAAGTTAAAACAGAATGTTAAAAAAGTATGAGTGATTTTCTCAATTTGGGGAGGTCCGCGGCTCCATTGTCTGACTTGACCTCACCAAAATTTTAAATTTACTCTTTAAAATTTTTGTACTCTGATTATTGATGTAGGTGGTTTCAGAACGAGAACATAGAATAAAAGAATTGAAATACTTATACCTACTTACCTTGATGAAAGAAGAGAGCTACTTCATCCGAAAAATAAGTTGTAAGATTTCTGAAACATCGAAAGAAGAAGAAGAAGAAAAAAAAAATGCATGCCTCTTAGCCATAATCTAATCATCACATTTTAATGTACCTAAGTGGAGATGAAATTCTAAGTTTCCTGATTGTAATGATTAGATTATGTTTCCAGCCCACACCACGCGGAGGTGGACATGCTTAGTGAGCCTCCTGAAACAAAAGAATGAAAAGAATGTATAAGACAGAAAATCTGGTAAATGAAAAAGAAAGAGATCCGTAGGAAATTAGAAATTTACTGTAAGTAATTGGAAAAGAAATTATTTTGAAAATTAGGACACAAAGACAGAGACACATATACACAGAGAAACAAAGACAGAGACACATATACACAGAGAAACAAAGACAGAGACACATATACACAGAGACATAGAGACACAAAGACAGAGACACACATAATTAGAGACACAGATACATAGAGACACAAAGACAGAGACACACATACTCAGAGATATAGAGAAACAAAGACAATGACACATATACACAGAGACATAGAGACACAAAAAAGAGACATAGAGACACAAAGACAGAGACACATATACACAGAGACAAAGAGCCAGAGACATAAAGACACAAAGACAGACACACATAAATACAGGGTCTTCATAAAGTCTCACCCAGGCCTAGGTTTCTCGAAAACGACTCAGAATATCAAAAAACGCAAAAACCCGTATTCCTTTATATTTAGGGGGATTGATTTTCAGCAAAAAAAAATTTGCCTACACGGCCCCAGTCAGGCTGGGCATGGACCAACTTTAAAATCTTAAATAGAATGGTATGTTTTGTGGCATATTGTTTTAAAGGTCTTATTGATAGAAGTTCATTACAATAAATTTCAGTGTGCTGCGACTTACCGTTCTCGAGATACAGGGTCGGACGTCCTGCGTAATATCCATATATTTTGACCTATAACTCGTTAACCGTAAATTATGGAGAACATTTTTCTTATTAATAATAACTCCTTATGACAAGACCTTTCGAAAAAGTTATAACTCGACATACTCTGTTGATGTTAGTTTCTGGTCGGTTTCGTCAGCCAGCCGGACGAACAGTCGAAAAAAAATTAACGAAAAAACAAATCAAGTTTTAACTTGTTCGAAAGTTCTTGCCATAAGGAGTTATTATTAACAAGAAAATTTTTCTCCATAATTTACGGTTAACGAGTTATAGGTCAAAATATATGGATATTACGCAGGACGTCCGACCCTGTATCTCGAGAACGGTAAGTTGTAGCACACTGAAATTTATTGTAATGAACTTCTCTCAATGAGACCTTTAAAATAATATGCCACAAGACATACCATTCTATTTAAGATTTTAAAGTTGGTCCATGCCCAGCCTGACTGGGCCGTGTAGGCAAAATTTTTTTTGCTGAAAATCAATCCTCCTAAATATAAAGAACTACGGGTTTTTGCGTTTTTTGATATTCTGAGTCGTTTTCGAGAAACCTAGGCCTGGGTGAGACTTTATGAAGACCCTGTATAACCAGAGACATGGAAACAGATATAAAGAAACAGAGAGCTTCTGGTGCGCTAGTGTTGAGCCAGAACCCCAGAACCTAAATGGGAAGTATTATTAATATAATGAAACTCTATTAGAAAAAACATAATATATACAAACAAATAATGGTAAAAAATAAAATAAAAATTGACAATATTAATATAAACGGCAAAATAAAATAAACAAACTAAATACATATGTCCTAACAAAAGGGCGGGGTTATTACCTATGGCAATATGCCTCTCCATCAGAGGTGAGGCATACATCAGGATAGGCAAGCTGAAAAGAAAAGACATAATGTACATAGAAAATCGACATGCTTGTCGAAAATGTCATAATTATTAGCAACAACATTAGCTCACTGGTTAAGCACTTGCTTGCCATAAGGAAGCTCCAGGTTCGATCCTCGGAGCCTACTAAAAAATAGTACTCTAAATATGGTTACAGTTGCTTGTAAGCTATACTGTTGGGTGCGCTCGTGTTGACCCAGCACCTAAATGGCAAGTATTGATTTGTGTAACTTGTTTGTAAGGTATACTCTTGTGTGTGCTCGTATTGACCCAGCACATAAATAATCACGGAGAACACTTATAAAACTCAAATCTTTGCCTATCTGAAAGCCAACCCATTGAGGATTTGTCCCTCATCAAAACCACAAAAACCACGTTCCAAACGGTTTATTTATTACAGAGAAGACCCTTAAAACTCAAATCTTTGCCTATCTAAATGCCAACCCATTGAGGATTTGTTCCTCATCAATACCACACTAACCACCTTCTAAAGGGTTTAATTTATCACAGAGAAGACCTATAAAACTCAAATCTTTGCCTATCTAAATGCCAACCCATTGAGGATTTGTCCTTCATCAATACCACACTAACCACGTTTTAAAGGGTTTATTTATCACAGAGAAGACCTATTTTAATCAAATATTTGCCTATCTAAATGCCAACCCATTAAGAATTTGTCCCTCATCAAAACCACACTAACCACGTTCCAAACGGTTTATTTATCACAGAGAAGACCCTTAAAACTCAAATCATTGCCTATCTAAATGTCAACCCATTGAGGATTTGTTCCTCATCAATACCACACTAACCACCTTCTAAAGGGTTTAATTTATCACAGAGAAGACCTATAAAACTCAAATCTTTGCCTATCTAAATGCCAACCCATTGAGGATTTGTCCTTCATCAATACCACACTAACCACGTTTTAAAGGGTTTATTTATCACAGAGAAGACCTATTTTAATCAAATATTTGCCTATCTAAATGCCAACCCATTAAGGATTTGTCCCTCATCAAAACCACACTAACCACGTTCCAAACGGTTTATTTATCACAGAGAAGACCCTTAAAACTCAAATCATTGCCTATCTAAATGCCAACCCATTGAGGATTTGTCCCTCATCAATACCACACTAACCACGTTCTAAAGGGTTTATTTATAACAGAGAAGACCTATTACAATCAAATCTTTGCCTATCTAAATGCCAACCCATTGAGGATTTGCCCTTCATCAATACCACACTAACCACGTTCTAAAGGGTTTATTTATCACAGAGAAGACCTATTTTAATCAAATATTTGCCTATCTAAATGCCAACCCATTGAGGATTTTTCCCTCATCAATACCACACTAACCATGTTCTAAACGGTTTAATTTATCACAGAAGAGATCTATAAAACTCGTATCTTTGCCTATCTAAATGCCAACCCATTGAGGATTTGTTCCTCATCAATACCTTACTAACCACTTTCTAAAGGGTTTTATTTATCACAGAGAAGACCTATAAAACTCAAATATCTGCCTATCTAAATGCCAACCCATTAAGGATTTGTCCCTCATCAAAACCACACTAACCACGTTCCAAACGGTTTATTTATCACAGAGAAGACCCTTAAAACTCAAATCATTGCCTATCTAAATGCCAACCCATTAAGGATTTGTCCCTCATCAAAACCACACTAACCACGTTCCAAACGGTTTATTTATCACAGAGAAGACCCTTAAAACTCAAATCATTGCCTATCTAAATGCCAACCCATTGAGGATTTGTTCCTCATCAATACCACACTAACAACCTACTAAAAGGTTTCATTTATCACAGAAAAGACCTATAAAATTCAAATCTTTGCCTATCTAAATGCCAACCCATTGAGGATTTGCCCTTCATCAATACCACACTAACCACGTTCTAAAGGGTTTATTTATCACAGAGAAGACCTATTTTAATCAAATATTTGCCTATCTAAATGCCAACCCATTGAGGATTTTTCCCTCATCAATACCACACTAACCATGATCTAAACAGTTTAATTTATCACAGAAGATATCTATAAAACTCATATCTTTGCCTATCTAAATGCCAACCCATTGAGGATTTGTTCCTCATCAATACCTTACTAACCACTTTCTAAAGGGTTTTATTTATCACAGAGAAGACCTATAAAACTCAAATATCTGCCTATCTAAATGCCAACCCATTGAGGATTTGTCTCTCATCAATAACACACTAACCACCTTCTAGAGGGTTTTTTTTTTTATCACAGAGAAGACCTATAAAGACGATTACAGTTAAAAGGTCTTCTCTGTGATAAATAAAACCGTTTCGAAAGTGGTTAGTGTGGTATTGATGAGGGACAAAAACTCAGGGTTTTTTTTTTCTTTTACAGGTCACGTTTATGTTTATACGGGTTTAACATTTCTTCGTCAACAATATACATAAGCTTGCACAATCTTTTTTTTTTTTTTTTTGAATACCTAGTTTGTCTTCAAATACATTCAAACACTGTGACAGATACGGATACGTTGAATCTGTAACGCTGCCGTCTAAGATTGACGAGGTCAACGGGATCACACTACGCCCGCACCGAGTCTGACTGAGATATACACTTAAAAGATCATCTAGCAGGGATGGGTACGCACGGAAACCGGACTATGATGTACTAGTACATACTTGTTTGTTTACAGGCAATTACAGGCTTCAACATTCGTATCCGATCGTACAGTCCTAACAGATAATCAAGGAGAACAGTTTTTTTTATTTAAAAATATATGTAAATAATTACGATAATGATAATATTATCTAAGACAAAGTAGGTATTCAAAAAATTGATTGTGCAAGTATATGAATAATGATGACGAAGAAATGTTAAACTCGTATAAAACATAAAGGTGACCTGTAAAAAAAAAAAAAAAAAAATCCCTGAGGTTTTGTCCCTCATCAATACCACACTAACCACGTCCTAACGGTTTTATTTATCACAGAAAAGACCTGTAAAACTCAAATCTTTGCCTATCTAAATGCCAACCCATTGAGGATTTGTTCCTCATCAATACCACACTAACCACCTTCTAAAGGGTTTAATTTATCACAGAGAAGACCTATAATACTCAAATATTTGCCAATCTAAATGCCAACAAATTGAGGATTTTCCCCTCATCAATACCACACTAACCACGTTCTAAAAGGTATTATCACAAAGAAGACCTATTACAATCAAATATTTGCCTATCTAAATGCCAACCCATTGAGGATTTGTCCCTCATCAAAATCACACTAACCACGTTCCAAACGGTTTATTTATCACAGAGAAGACCCTTAAAACTCAAATCTTTGCCTATATAAATGCCAACCCATTGAGGATTTGTTCCTCATCAATACCACACTAACCACCTTCTAAAGGGTTTATTTTATCACAGAGAAGACCTATAATACTCAAATATTTGCCTATCTAAATGCCAACCCATTGAGGATTTTTCCCTCATCAATACCACACTAACCACGTTCTAAAGGGTTTATTTATCACAGAGAAGACCTATTACAATCAAATATTTGCCTATCTAAATGCCAACCCATTGAGGATTTGTCCTTCATCAATACCACACTAACCACCTTCTAAAGGGTTTTATTTATCACAGAGAAGACCCTTAAAACTCAAATCTTTGCCTATCTAAATGCCAACCCATTGAGGATTTGTTCCTCATCAATACCACACTAGCCACCTTCGAGAGGGTTTCATTTATCACAGAGAAGACCTATTTTAATCAAATATTTGCCTATCTAAATGCCAACCCATTGAGGATTTGATCTCATCAATACCTAACTAACCACGTTCTAAAGAGTTTATTTATCACAGAGAAGAATTATTACAATCAAATATTTGCCTATCTAAATGCCAACCCATTGAGGATTTGTCCCTCATCAATACCACACTAACCACGTTCTAAAGGGTTTATTTATCACAGAGAAGACCTATTACAATCAAATAGTTGCCTATCTAAATGCCAACCCATTGAGGATTTGTCCTTCATCAATACCACACTAACCACCTTCTAAAGGGTTTTATTTATCACAGAGAAGACCTATAAAACTCAAATCTTTGCCTATATAAATGCCAACCCATTGAGGATTTGTTCCTCATCAATACCACACTAACCACCTTCTAAAGGGTTTAATTTATCACAGAGAAGACCTACATTACTCAAATATTTGCTTATCTAAATGCCAACCCATTGAGGATTTGTCCCTCATCAATACCACACTAACCACGTTCTAAAGGGTTTATTTATCACAGAGAAGAATTATTACAATCAAATATTTGCCTATCTAAATGCCAACCCATTGAGGATTTGTCCCTCATCAATACCACACTAACCACGTTCTAAAGGGTTTATTTATAACAGAGAAGACCTATTACAATCAAATATTTGACTATCTAAATGCCAAACCATTGAGGATTTGTTCCTCATCAATACCACACTAACCACCTTCTAAAGGGTTTAATTTATCACAGAGAAGACCTCTAATACTCAAATCTTTGCCTATCTAAATGCCAACCCATTGAGGATTTGTCCTTCATCAATACCACACTAACCACCTTCTAAAGGGTTTTATGTATCACAGAGAAGACCTATAAAACTCAAATATCTGCCTATCTAAATGCCAACCCATTGAGGATTTGTCTCTCATCAATACCACACTAACCACCTTCTAGAGGGTTTTTTTTTATCACAGAGAAGACCTATAAAGTCGCTTAGAGTTAAAAGGTCTTCTCTGTGATAAATAAAACCGTTTCGAACGTGCTTAGTGTGGTATTATTGATGAGGGACAAAAACTCAGGGTTTTTTTTTCTTTTACAGGTCACGTTTATGTTTATACGGGTTTAACATTTCTTCGTCAACAATATACATAAGCTTGCACAATCTTTTTTTTTGAATACCTAGTTTGTCTTCAAATACATTCAAACACTGTGACAGATACGGATACGTTGAATCTGTAACGCTGCCGTCTAAGATTGACGAGGTCAACGGGATCACACTACGCCCGCACCGAGTCTGACTGAGATATACACTTAAAAGATCATCTAGCAGGGATGGGTACGCACGGAAACCGGACTATGATGTACTAGTACATACTTGTTTGTTTACAGGCAATTACAGGCTTCAACATTCGTATCCGATCGTACAGTCCTAACAGATAATCAAGGAGAACAGTTTTTTTTATTTAAAAATATATGTAAATAATTACGATAATGATAATATTATCTAAGACAAAGTAGGTATTCAAAAAATTGATTGTGCAAGTATATGAATAATGATGACGAAGAAATGTTAAACTCGTATAAAACATAAAGGTGACCTGTAAAAAAAAAAAAAAAAAAAAATCCCTGAGGTTTTGTCCCTCATCAATACCACACTAACCACGTCCTAACGGTTTTATTTATCACAGAAAAGACCTGTAAAACTCAAATCTTTGCCTATCTAAATGCCAACCCATTGAGGATTTGTTCCTCATCAATACCACACTTACCACCTTCTAAAGGGTTTAATTTATCACAAAGAAGACCTATAATACTCAAATATTTGCTAATCTAAATGCCAACAAATTGAGGATTTTCCCCTCATCAATACCACACTAACCACGTTCTAAAATGTATTATCACAAAGAAGACCTATTACAATCAAATATTTGCCTATCTAAATGCCAACCCATTGAGGATTTGTCCCTCATCAAAACCACACTAACCACGTTCCAAACGTTTATTTATCACAGAGAAGACCCTTAAAACTCAAATCTTTGCCTATATAAATGCCAACCCATTGCGGATTTGTTCCTCATCAATACCACACTAACCACCTTCTAAAGGGTTTATTTTATCACAGAGAAGACCTATAATACTCAAATATTTGCCTATCTAAATGCCAACCCATTGAGGATTTTTCCCACATCAATACCACACTAACCACGTTCTAAAGGGTTTATTTATCACAGAGAAGACCTATTACAATCAAATATTTGCCTATCTAAATGCCAACCCATTGAGGATTTGTCCCTCAATAAAACCACACTAACCACGTTCTAAAGGGTTTATTTATCACAGAGAAGAATTATTACAATCAAATATTTGCATATCTAAATGCCAACCCATTGAGGATTTGTTCCTCATCAATACCACACTAACCACGTTCTAAAGGGTTTACTTTATCACAGAGAAGACCTACAATACTCAAATATTTGCCTATCTAAATGCCACCCATTGAGGATTTGTCCCTCATCAAATCCACACTAACCACCTTCTAAAGGGTTTAATTTATCACAGAGAAGACCTCTAATACTCAAATATTTGCCTATCTAAATGCCAACCCATTGAGGATTTGTTCCTCATCAATACCACACTAACCACCTTCTAAAGGGTTTAATTTATCACAGAGAAGACCTCTAATACTCAAATATTTGCCTATCAAAATGCCAACCCATTGAGGATTTGTCCCTCATCAATACCACACTAACCACCTTCTAAAGGGTTTTATTTATCACAGAGAAGACCTATAAAACTCAAATATCTGCCTATCTAAATGCCAACCCATTGAGGATTTGTCTCTCATCAATACCACACTAACCACTTTCTAGAGGGTTTTTTTTTATCACAGAGAAGACCTATAAAGACGCTTAGAGTTAAAAGGTCTTCTCTGTGATAAATAAAACCGTTTCGAACGTGGTTAGTGTGGTATTGATGAGGGACAAAAACTCAGGGTTTTTTTTTTTCTTTTACAGGTCACGTTTATGTTTATACGGGTTTAACATTTCTTCGTCAACAATATACTTAAGCTTGCACAATCCTTTTTTTTTGAATACCTAGTTTGTCTTCAAATACATTCAAACACTGTGACAGATACGGATACGTTGAATCTGTAACGCTGCCGTCTAAGATTGACGAGGTCAACGGGATCACACTACGCCCGCACCGAGTCTGACTGAGATATACACTTAAAAGATCATCTAGCAGGGATGGGTACGCACGGAAACCGGACTATGATGTACTAGTACATACTTGTTTGTTTACAGGCAATTACAGGCTTCAACATTCGTATTCGATCGTACAGTCCTAACAGATAATCAAGGAGAACAGTTTTTTTATTTAAAAATATATGTAAATAATTACGATAATGATAATATTATCTAAGACAAAGTAGGTATTCAAAAAATTGATTGTGCAAGTATATGAATAATGATGACGAAGAAATGTTAAACTCGTATAAAATATAAAGGTGACCTGTAAAAAAAAAAAAATCCCTGAGGTTTTGTCCCTCATCAATACCACACTAACCACGTCCTAACGGTTTTATTTATCACAAAAAAGACCTGTAAAACTCAAATCTTTGCCTATCTAAATGCCAATCCATTGAGGATTTCTCCCTCATCAATACCACACCAACCACCTTCTAAAGGGTTTAATTTATCACAGAGAAGACCTATAAAACTCAAATCTTTGCCTATCTAAATGCCAACCCATAGATGATTTGTCCTTCATCAATACCACACTAACCACGTTCTAAAGGGTTTATTTATCACAGAGAAGACCTATTATAATCAAATATTTGCCTATCTAAATGCCAACCCATTGAGGATTTTTCCATCAGCAATACCACACTAACCACCTTCTAAAAGGTTAAATTTATCACAGAGAAGACCTATAATACTCAAATATTTGCCTATCTAAATGCCAACCCATTGAGGATTTTTTCCCTCATCAATACCACACTAACCACGTTCTAAAGGGTTTATTTATCATAGAGAAGACCTATTACAATCAAATATTTGCCTAACCACGTTCTAAATGGTTTTATTTATCACAGAGAAGACCTATAAAACTCAAATCTTTGCCTATCTAAATGCCAACCCATTGAGGGTCCTTCATTAATACCCCACTAACCATGTTCGAAAGGGTTTAATTTATTAAGACCTATAAAACTCAAATCTTTGTCTATCTGACAAATGCCAAACCATTTAGGATTTGTTTCTCATCAATATCACACTAACCACGTTCCAAACAATTAATTTATCTTAGAGCAGACCTATAAAACTCAAATCTTTGCCTATCTAAATGCCAACCCATTGAGGATTTTTCCCTCATCAATACCACACTAACCACGTTCTAAAGGGTTTATTTATCACAGAGAAGACCTATAAAACTCATATCTTTGCTTATCTAAATGCCAACCCATTGAGGATTTGTCCTTCATCAATACCACACTAACCACCTTCTAAAGGTTTTAATTTATCACAGAGAAGACCTTTAAAACTCAAATCTTTGCCTATCTAAATGCCAACCCATTCATTATTTTTCCTCAATTTTTCCATCATTACCACACTAACCACGTTCTAAACGGTTTAACTTATCTTAGAGAAGACCTTTAAACTCATATCTTTGCCTATCTAAATGCCAACCCATTGAGGATTTGTCTCTCATCAATACCACACTAACCACGTTCTAAACGGTTTAATTCATTAAGACCTATAAAACTCAAATCTTTGCCTATCTAAATGCCAACCCATTAAGGATTTGTCCCTCATCAATACCACACTAACCACGTTCTAAACGGTTTAATCATTAAGACCTTTAAAACTCAAATCTTTGACTATCTAAATGCCAACCCATTGAGGATTTGTCCTTCATCAATACCACACTAACCACCTTCTAAAGGGTTTTATTTATCACAGAAAAGACCTATAAAACTCATATATTTGCCTATCTAAAAGCCAACCCATAGAGGATTTGTCCCTCATCAATACCGCACTAACCACGTTATAAGGGGTTTTATTTATCACAGAGAAGACCTTTAAAACTCAAATTTTTGCCTATCTAAACGTCAACCCATTGAGGATATGTAATCCATCAATACCACACTAACCACGTTCTAAAGGGTTTAATTCATTAAGACCTATAAAAATCAAATCTTTGCCTATCTAAATGCCAACCCATTGAGGATTTGTTCCTCATCAAAACCACACTAACCACCTTCTAAAGGGTTTATTTTATCACAGAGAAGACCTACAATACTTAAATATTTGCCTATCTAAATGCCAACCCATTGTGGATTTTTCCCTCATCAATACCACACTAACCATGTTCTAAACGGTTTAATTTATCACAGAGGAGATCTATAAAACTCAAATCTTTGCCTATCTAAATGCCAACCCATTGAGGATTTGTTCCTCATCAATACCACACTAACCACCTTCTAAAGGGTTTAATTTATCACAGAGAAGACCTCTAATACTCAAATATTTGCCTATCAAAATGCTAACCCATTGAGGATTTGTCCCTCATCAATACCACACTAACCACCTTCTAAAGGGTTTTATTTATCACAGAGAAGACCTATAAAACTCAAATATCTGCCTATCTAAATGCCAACCCATTGAGGATTTGTCTCTCATCAATACCACACTAACCACTTTCTAGAGGGTTTTTTTTATCACAAAGAAGACCTAAAAAGACGCTTAGAGTTAAAAGGTCTTCTCTGTGATAAATAAAACCGTTTCGAACGTGGTTAGTGTGGTATTGATGAGGGACAAAAACTCAGGGTTTTTTTTTCTTTTACAGGTCACGTTTATGTTTATACGGGTTTAACATTTCTTCGTCAACAATATACTTAAGCTTGCACAATCTTTTTTTTTGAATACCTAGTTTGTCTTCAAATACATTCAAACACTGTGACAGATACGGATACGTTGAATCTGTAACGCTGCCGTCTAAGATTGACGAGGTCAACGGGATCACACTACGCCCGCACCGAGTCTGACTGAGATATACACTTAAAAGATCATCTAGCAGGGATGGGTACGCACGGAAACCGGACTATGATGTACTAGTACATACTTGTTTGTTTACAGGCAATTACAGGCTTCAACATTCGTATTCGATCGTACAGTCCTAACAGATAATCAAGGAGAACAGTTTTTTTATTTAAAAATATATGTAAATAATTACGATAATGATAATATTATCTAAGACAAAGTAGGTATTCAAAAAATTGATTGTGCAAGTATATGAATAATGATGACGAAGAAATGTTAAACTCGTATAAAACATAAAGGTGACCTGTAAAAAAAAAAAAAAATCCCTGAGGTTTTGTCCCTCATCAATACCATACTAACCACGTTCCAAACGGTTTATTTATCACAGAAAAGACCTGTAAAACTCAAATCTTTGCCTATATAAATGCCAACCTATTGAGGATTTGTCCCTCATCAATACCACACCAACCACCTACTAAAGGGTTTAATTTATCACAGAGAAGACCTATAAAACTCAAATATCTGCCTATCTAAATGCCAACCCATTGAGGAGTTGTCCTTCATCAATACCACACTAACCACGTTCTAAAGGGTTTACTTTATCACAGAGAAGACCTACAATACTCAAATATTTGCCTATCTAAATGCCAACCCATTGAGGATTTGTCCCTCATCAAATCCACACTAACCACCTTCTAAAGGGTTTAATTTATCACAGAGAAGACCTCTAATACTCAAATATTTGCCTATCTAAATGCCAACCCATTGTTGATTTGTCCCTCATCAAAACCACACTAACCGCGTTTCAAACGGTTTATTTATCACAGAGAAGGCCCTTAAAACTCAAATTTTTGCCTATCTAAATGCCAACCCATTGAGGATATGTCCTTCATCAATACCACACTAACCACCTTCTAAAGGGTTTTATTTATCACAGAGAAGACCTACAATACTCAAATATTTGCCTATCTAAATGCCAACCCATTGAGGATTTGTCCCTCATCAAAACCACACTAACCACCTTCTAAAGGGTTTATTTTATCACAGAGAAGACCTACAATACTCAAATATTTGCCTATCTAAATGCCAACCCATTGAGGATTTTTCCCTCATCAATACCACACTAACCATGTTCTAAACGGTTTAATTTATCACAGAGGAGATCTATAAAACTCAAATCTTTGCCTATCTAAATGCCAACCCATTGAGGATTTGTTCCTCATCAATACCACACTAACCACCTTCTAAAGGGTTTAATTTATCACAGAGAAGACCTCTAATACTCAAATATTTGCCTATCAAAATGCCAACCCATTGAGGATTTGTCCCTCATCAATACCACACTAACCACCTTCTAAAGGGTTTTATTTATCACAGAGAAGACCTATAAAACTCAAATATCTGCCTATCTAAATGCCAACCCATTGAGGATTTGTTCCTCATTAAAACCACACTAACCACGTTCCAAACGGTTTATTTATCACAGAGAAGACCCTTAAAACTCAAATCTTTGCTTATCTAAATGCCAACCCATTGAGGATTTGTTCCTCATCAATACCACACTAACCACCTTCTAAAGCGTTTAATTTATCACAGAGAAGACCTATAAAGACGCTTAGAGTTAAAAGGTCTTCTCTGTGATAAATAAAACCGTTTCGAACGTGGTTAGTGTGGTATTGATGAGGGACAAAAACTCAGGGTTTTTATTTTCTTTTACAGGTCACGTTTATGTTTATACGGGTTTAACATTTCTTCGTCAACAATATATTTAAGCTTGCACAATTTTTTTTTTTGAATACCTAGTTTGTCTTCAAATACATTCAAACACTGTGACAGATACGGATACGTTGAATCTGTAACGCTGCCGTCTAAGATTGACGAGGTCAACGGGATCACACTACGCCCGCACCGAGTCTGACTGAGATATACACTTAAAAGATCATCTAGCAGGGATGGGTACGCACGGAAACCGGACTATGATGTACTAGTACATACTTGTTTGTTTACAGGCAATTACAGGCTTCAACATTCGTATTCGATCGTACAGTCCTAACAGATAATCAAGGAGAACAGTTTTTTTATTTAAAAATATATGTAAATAATTACGATAATGATAATATTATCTAAGACAAAGTAGGTATTCAAAAAATTGATTGTGCAAGTATATGAATAATGATGACGAAGAAATGTTAAACTCGTATAAAACATAAAGGTGACCTGTAAAAAAAAAAAAATCCCTGAGGTTTTGTCCCTCATCAATACCACACTAACCACGTCCTAACGGTTTTATTTATCACAAAAAAGACCTGTAAAACTCAAATCTTTGCCTATCTAAATGCCAATCCATTGAGGATTTCTCCCTCATCAATACCACACCAACCACCTTCTAAAGGGTTTAATTTATCACAGAGAAGACCTATAAAACTCAAATCTTTGCCTATCTAAATGCCAACCCATAGATGATTTGTCCTTCATCAATACCACACTAACCACGTTCTAAAGGGTTTATTTATCACAGAGAAGACCTATTATAATCAAATATTTGCCTATCTAAATGCCAACCCATTGAGGATTTTTCCATCAGCAATACCACACTAACCACCTTCTAAAGGGTTAAATTTATCACAGAGAAGACCTATAATACTCAAATATTTGCCTATCTAAATGCTAACCCATTGAGGATTTTTCCCTCATCAATACCACACTAACCACGTTCTAAAGGGTTTATTTATCATAGAGAAGACCTATTACAATCAAATATTTGCCTAACCACGTTCTAAATGGTTTTATTTATCACAGAGAAGACCTATAAAACTCAAATCTTTGCCTATCTAAATGCCAACCCATTGAGGGTCCTTCATTAATACCCCACTAACCATGTTCGAAAGGGTTTAATTTATTAAGACCTATAAAACTCAAATCTTTGTCTATCTGACAAATGCCAAACCATTTAGGATTTGTTTCTCATCAATATCACACTAACCACGTTCTAAAGGGTTTATTTATCACAGAGATGACCTATTACAATCAAATATTTGCCTATCTAAATGCCAACCCATTGAGGATTTGTCCCTCATTAAACCCATTGAGGATTTGTCCCTCATCAAAACCACACTAACCACGTTCCAAACGGTTTATTTATCACAGAGAAGACCCTTAAAACTCAAATCTTTGCCTATATAAATGCATACCCATTGAGGATTTGTCCCTCATCAATACCACACCAACCACCTACTAAAGGGTTTAATTTATCACAGAGAAGACCTATAAAACTCATATCTTTGCTTATCTAAATGCCAACCCATTGAGGATTTGTCCTTCATCAATACCACACTAACCACCTTCTAAAGGTTTTAATTTATCACAGAGAAGACCTTTAAAACTCAAATCTTTGCCTATCTAAATGCCAACCCATTCATTATTTTTCCTCAATTTTTCCATCATTACCACACTAACCACGTTCTAAACGGTTTAACTTATCTTAGAGAAGACCTTTAAACTCATATCTTTGCCTATCTAAATGCCAACCCATTGAGGATTTGTCTCTCATCAATACCACACTAACCACGTTCTAAACGGTTTAATTCATTAAGACCTATAAAACTCAAATCTTTGCCTATCTAAATGCCAACCCATTAAGGATTTGTCCCTCATCAATACCACACTAACCACGTTCTAAACGGTTTAATCATTAAGACCTTTAAAACTCAAATCTTTGACTATCTAAATGCCAACCCATTGAGGATTTGTCCTTCATCAATACCACACTAACCACCTTCTAAAGGGTTTTATTTATCACAGAAAAGACCTATAAAACTCATATATTTGCCTATCTAAAAGCCAACCCATAGAGGATTTGTCCCTCATCAATACCGCACTAACCACGTTATAAGGGGTTTTATTCATCACAGAGAAGACCTTTAAAACTCAAATTTTTGCCTATCTAAACGTCAACCCATTGAGGATATGTAATCCATCAATACCACACTAACCACGTTCTAAAGGGTTTAATTCATTAAGACCTATAAAAATCAAATCTTTGCCTATCTAAATGCCAACCCATTGAGGATTTGTTCCTCATCAAAACCACACTAACCACCTTCTAAAGGGTTTATTTTATCACAGAGAAGACCTACAATACTTAAATATTTGCCTATCTAAATGCCAACCCATTGTGGATTTTTCCCTCATCAATACCACACTAACCATGTTCTAAACGGTTTAATTTATCACAGAGGAGATCTATAAAACTCAAATCTTTGCCTATCTAAATGCCAACCCATTGAGGATTTGTTCCTCATCAATACCACACTAACCACCTTCTAAAGGGTTTAATTTATCACAGAGAAGACCTCTAATACTCAAATATTTGCCTATCAAAATGCTAACCCATTGAGGATTTGTCCCTCATCAATACCACACTAACCACCTTCTAAAGGGTTTTATTTATCACAGAGAAGACCTATAAAACTCAAATATCTGCCTATCTAAATGCCAACCCATTGAGGATTTGTCTCTCATCAATACCACACTAACCACTTTCTAGAGGGTTTTTTTTTATCACAAAGAAGACCTAAAAAGACGCTTAGAGTTAAAAGGTCTTCTCTGTGATAAATAAAACCGTTTCGAACGTGGTTAGTGTGGTATTGATGAGGGACAAAAACTCAGGGTTTTTTTTTCTTTTACAGGTCACGTTTATGTTTATACGGGTTTAACATTTCTTCGTCAACAATATACTTAAGCTTGCACAATCTTTTTTTTTGAATACCTAGTTTGTCTTCAAATACATTCAAACACTGTGACAGATACGGATACGTTGAATCTGTAACGCTGCCGTCTAAGATTGACGAGGTCAACGGGATCACACTACGCCCGCACCGAGTCTGACTGAGATATACACTTAAAAGATCATCTAGCAGGGATGGGTACGCACGGAAAACCGGACTATGATGTACTAGTACATACTTGTTTGTTTACAGGCAATTACAGGCTTCAACATTCGTATCCGATCGTACAGTCCTAACAGATAATCAAGGAGAACAGTTTTTTTTATTTAAAAATATATGTAAATAATTACGATAATGATAATATTATCTAAGACAAAGTAGGTATTCAAAAAATTGATTGTGCAAGTATATGAATAATGATGACGAAGAAATGTTAAACTCGTATAAAACATAAAGGTGACCTGTAAAAAAAAAAAAAATCCCTGAGGTTTTGTCCCTCATCAATACCATACTAACCACGTTCCAAACGGTTTATTTATCACAGAAAAGACCTGTAAAACTCAAATCTTTGCCTATATAAATGCCAACCTATTGAGGATTTGTCCCTCATCAATACCACACCAACCACCTACTAAAGGGTTTAATTTATCACAGAGAAGACCTATAAAACTCAAATATCTGCCTATCTAAATGCCAACCCATTGAGGAGTTGTCCTTCATCAATACCACACTAACCACGTTCTAAAGGGTTTACTTTATCACAGAGAAGACCTACAATACTCAAATATTTGCCTATCTAAATGCCAACCCATTGAGGATTTGTCCCTCATCAAATCCACACTAACCACCTTCTAAAGGGTTTAATTTATCCAGAGAAGACCTCTAATACTCAAATATTTGCCTATCTAAATGCCAACCCATTGTGATTTGTCCCTCATCAAAACCACACTAACCGCGTTTCAAACGGTTTATTTATCACAGAGAAGGCCCTTAAAACTCAAATTTTTGCCTATCTAAATGCCAACCCATTGAGGATATGTCCTTCATCAATACCACACTAACCACCTTCTAAAGGGTTTTATTTATCACAGAGAAGACCTACAATACTCAAATATTTGCCTATCTAAATGCCAACCCATTGAGGATTTGTCCCTCATCAAAACCACACTAACCACCTTCTAAAGGGTTTATTTTATCACAGAGAAGACCTACAATACTCAAATATTTGCCTATCTAAATGCCAACCCATTGAGGATTTTTCCCTCATCAATACCACACTAACCATGTTCTAAACGGTTTAATTTATCACAGAGGAGATCTATAAAACTCAAATCTTTGCCTATCTAAATGCCAACCCATTGAGGATTTGTTCCTCATCAATACCACACTAACCACCTTCTAAAGGGTTTAATTTATCACAGAGAGACCTCTAATACTCAAATATTTGCCTATCAAATGCCAACCCATTGAGGATTTGTCCTCATCAATACCACACTAACCACCTTCTAAAGGGTTTTATTTATCACAGAGAAGACCTATAAAACTCAAATATCTGCCTATCTAAATGCCAACCCATTGAGGATTTGTTCCTCATTAAAACCACACTAACCACGTTCCAAACGGTTTTATTTATCACAGAGAAGACCCTTAAAACTCAAATCTTTGCTTATCTAAATGCCAACCCATTGAGGATTTGTTCCTCATCAATACCACACTAACCACCTTCTAAAGCGTTTAATTTTATCACAGAGAAGACCTATAAAAGACGCTTAGAGTTAAAAGGTCTTCTCTGTGATAAATAAAACCGTTTCGAACGTGGTTAGTGTGGTATTGATGAGGGACAAAAACTCAGGGTTTTTATTTTCTTTTACAGGTCACGTTTATGTTTATACGGGTTTAACATTTCTTCGTCAACAATATATTTAAGCTTGCACAATTTTTTTTTTTGAATACCTAGTTTGTCTTCAAATACATTCAAACACTGTGACAGATACGGATACGTTGAATCTGTAACGCTGCCGTCTAAGATTGACGAGGTCAACGGGATCACACTACGCCCGCACCGAGTCTGACTGAGATATACACTTAAAAGATCATCTAGCAGGGATGGGTACGCACGGAAACCGGACTATGATGTACTAGTACATACTTGTTTGTTTACAGGCAATTACAGGCTTCATCAACATTCGTATTCGATCGTACAGTCCTAACAGATAATCAAGGAGAACAGTTTTTTTATTTAAAAATATATGTAAATAATTACGATAATGATAATATTATCTAAGACAAAGTAGGTATTCAAAAAATTGATTGTGCAAGTATATGAATAATGATGACGAAGAAATGTTAAACTCGTATAAAACATAAAGGTGACCTGTAAAAAAAAAAAAATCCCTGAGGTTTTGTCCCTCATCAATACCACACTAACCACGTCCTAACGGTTTTATTTATCACAAAAAAGACCTGTAAAACTCAAATCTTTGCCTATCTAAATGCCAATCCATTGAGGATTTCTCCCTCATCAATACCACACCAACCACCTTCTAAAGGGTTTAATTTATCACAGAGAAGACCTATAAAACTCAAATCTTTGCCTATCTAAATGCCAACCCATAGATGATTTGTCCTTCATCAATACCACACTAACCACGTTCTAAAGGGTTTATTTATCACAGAGAAGACCTATTATAATCAAATATTTGCCTATCTAAATGCCAACCCATTGAGGATTTTTCCATCAGCAATACCACACTAACCACCTTCTAAAGGGTTAAATTTATCACAGAGAAGACCTATAATACTCAAATATTTGCCTATCTAAATGCTAACCCATTGAGGATTTTTCCCTCATCAATACCACACTAACCACGTTCTAAAGGGTTTATTTATCATAGAGAAGACCTATTACAATCAAATATTTGCCTAACCACGTTCTAAATGGTTTTATTTATCACAGAGAAGACCTATAAAACTCAAATCTTTGCCTATCTAAATGCCAACCCATTGAGGGTCCTTCATTAATACCCCACTAACCATGTTCGAAAGGGTTTAATTTATTAAGACCTATAAAACTCAAATCTTTGTCTATCTGACAAATGCCAAACCATTTAGGATTTGTTTCTCATCAATATCACACTAACCACGTTCTAAAGGGTTTATTTATCACAGAGATGACCTATTACAATCAAATATTTGCCTATCTAAATGCCAACCCATTGAGGATTTGTCCCTCATTAAACCCATTGAGGATTTGTCCCTCATCAAAACCACACTAACCACGTTCCAAACGGTTTATTTATCACAGAAAAGACCCTTAAAACTCAAATCTTTGCCTATATAAATGCATACCCATTGAGGATTTGTCCCTCATCAATACCACACCAACCACCTACTAAAGGGTTTATATTTATCACAGAGAAGACCTATAAAACTCAAATCTTTGCCTATCTAAATGCCAACCCATTGCGGATTTGTCCCTCATTAAAACCACACTAACCACGTTCCAAACGGTTTATTTATCACAGAGAAGACCCTTAAAACTCAAATCTTTGCTTATCTAAATGCCAACCCATTGAGGATTTGTTCCTCATCAATACCACACTAACCACCTTCTAAAGCGTTTAATTTATCACAGAGAAGACCTACAATACTCAAATATTTGCCTATCTAAATGCCAACCCATTGAGGATTTTTCCCTCATCAATACCACACTAACCACCTTCTAAAGGGTTTTTTTTATCACAGAGAAGACCTATAAAACTCATATCTTTGCCTATCTAAATGCCAACCCATTGAGGATTTGTCCTTCATCAATACCACACTAACCACCTTCTAAAGGTTTTAATTTATCACAGAGAAGACCTTTAAAACTCAAATCTTTGCCTATCTAAATGCCAACCCATTCATTATTTTTCCTCAATTTTTCCATCATTACCACACTAACCACGTTCTAAACGGTTTAACTTATCTTAGAGAAGACCTTTAAACTCATATCTTTGCCTATCTAAATGCCAACCCATTGAGGATTTGTCTCTCATCAATACCACACTAACCACGTTCTAAACGGTTTAATTCATTAAGACCTATAAAACTCAAATCTTTGCCTATCTAAATGCCAACCATTGAGGATTTGTCCCTCATCAATACCACACTAACCACGTTCTAAACGGTTTAATTCATTAAGACCTTTAAAACTCAAATCTTTGACTATCTAAATGCCAACCCATTGAGGATTTGTCCTTCATCAATACCACACTCACCACCTTCTAAAGGGTTTTATTTTATCACAGAAAAGACCTATAAAACTCATATATTTGCCTATCTAAATGCCAACCCATAGAGGATTTGTCCCTCATCAATACCGCACTAACCACGTTATAAGGGGTTTTATTTATCACAGAGAAGACCTTTAAAACTCAAATTTTTGCCTATCTAAACGTCAACCCATTGAGGATATGTAATCCATCAATACCACACTAACCACGTTCTAAAGGGTTTAATTCATTAAGACCTATAAAAATCAAATCTTTGCCTATCTAAATGCCAACCCATTGAGCATTTTTCCCTCACCAATACCACACTAACCACGTTCTAATTAGTTTTATGTATCTCAGAGAAGACCTATAAAACTCAAATCTTTGCCTATCTAAATGCCAAGCCATTTAGGATTTGTCCCTCATCAATACCACACTAACCACGTTCTAAGGGGTTTTACGAGTATGTATCACAGAGAAGACCTATAAAACTCAAATATTTGCCTATCTAAATGCCAACCCATTGAGGATTTGTCCCTCATCAATAACACACTAACGTTCTTGCCTATATAAATGCCAACCCATTGAGGATTTTTCCCTCATCAATACCACACTAACCACCTACTAAAGGGTTTTATTTATCACAGAGAAGACCTATAAAACTCAAATCTTTGCCTATCTAAATGCCAACCCATTGAGGATTTGTCCCTCATTAAAACCACACTAACCACGTTCCAAACGGTTTATTTATCACAGAGAAGACCCTTAAAACTCAAATCTTTGCCTATCTAAATGCCAACCCGTTGAGGATTTGTTCCTCATCAATACCACACTAACCACCTTCTAAAGCGTTTAATTTATCACAGAGAAGACCTACAATACTCAAATATTTGCCTATCTAAATGCCAACCATTGAGGATTTGTCCTTCATCAATACCACACTAACCACCTTCTAAAGGTTTTAATTTATCACAGAGAAGACCTTTAAAACTCAAATCTTTGCTTATCTAAATGCCAACCCATTCATTATTTTTCCTCAATTTTTCCATCATTACCACACTAACCACGTTCTAAACGGTTTAACTTATCTAAGAGAAGACCTATAAAACTCATATATTTGCCTATCTAAATGCCAACCCATAGAGGATTTGTCCCTCATCAATACCACACTAACCACGTTATAAGGGGTTTTATTTATCACAGAGAAGACCTTTAAAACTAAAATTTTTGCCTATCTAAACGCCAACCCATTGAGGATATGTAATCCATCAATACCACACTAACCACGTTCTAAAGGGTTTAATTCATTAAGACCTATAAAAATCAAATCTTTGCCTATCTAAATGCCAACCCATTGAGCATTTTTCCCTCACCAATACCACACTAACCGCGTTCTAATTAGTTTTATGTATCTCAGAGAAGACCTATAAAACTCAAATCTTTGCCTATCTAAATGCCAAGCCATTTAGGATTTGTCCCTCATCAATACCACACTAACCACGTTCTAAGGGGTTTTACGAGTATGTATCACAGAGAAGACCTATAAAACTCAAATATTTGCCTAAATGCCAACTCATTGAGGATTTGTCCCTCATCCATAACACACTAACGTTCTTGCCTATCTAAATGCCAACCCATTGAGGATTTGTCCTCTATCAATACTACACTAACCACGTTCTAAAGGGTTCTATTTATCACAGAGAAGACCTATAAAACTCAAATCTTTCCCTATCTAAATGTCAACCGATTGAGGTTTTGTCCCTCATCAATATCACACTAACTACGGTTTAAACGGTGTTATTTATCTCAGAGAATCTTTTGCATGTTTAAATCCCGCCAGGATAACCCTCCATCCGTCAGGCCTGGTTCTAAACAGTTTTATTTATCAAAGAAAAGACCTAGTTGCCGTAAGATCTCCATTTTATCTGGTCGTGAAACTTGAAGAGAAAAATAAGAAAAGCTGTTAGCAGAAAGAGACCAGTCCTCCTTACCAGCAGTATAAATAAAGTAGGTAATTGTTAATTACTTACACATTATAGGTACACATCTTATGTCAAATAAATGACCAACACTAGAAAAACGGAATGCTATAGACTATAAAAAAAAAATATAAAATATAACGAAACAAAAAGAAATAGTGGTAATAAAGCTTAAGAATAATAGGCAGATACAGGTAATAGAAAATACAGTAATAGAAAGAGAGACAGAGACAAAGAGATATAGAAACAGAGACAAACAGACAAGAGATAGAGACATAGAAACAGACACAGAGAGACATAGAGAGATACGAACAAAGGTCAAACTATTAATAATTCTCATGCAACACAACATAGTAACATACCTGTAGAGCCACCACTGACAGGTACTTACATGGACGTAGTTATCTTCTTACCTGGCCTGTGGAGAGGAATGAACTACCTTATCCGGATAAGAGTCCTAATTGGCTGCATGTTGCGAAGTTCTTCAGCCAGTGACCAATCCTGTGAATGATCCATAGATCCTGTGTGTACCGTTGAGCGAAGCCTTCACATGACTGAAAAAAATATGTATTTTTATATTATGAGAAGACTTTTCATATGCATGTCAACATCAATACCTACTGTAACATATTAGACTTGAAATATCACAAGTAGGTCCGACCCCAGCAGTCCATTTGAAATACCAAAAAGCAACACCCTAGAACATCATAGTTTTGAAATTGTTGTACAATCAACTTGAAGAAAACCAAGTTTATTTAACAAATCTCTTACGATCCTCACATTGAGGACAATTTACTCTCCCTTCACTAGAAAATCCCCAAACTAGCTACACTTTAGATTTCACGAGAAATTTCCAAACCAGCCACTCAGATTAACCTCACCCAGCCTGAGGGTTCAGATTAACCATCACTAGGTGTGCCCACCCATGGGTGCCCACATATCAAAGTCATACCTTCGCTGGACACTGCTCATCAACATCAGTGGCAGAACGAGAACTGGTGTACTGGCTTTAAAGAGTATATTTATGATAATCATAAATGATGCTTGTTTTAGTGTCACATTATGCAACAGGATTAAAGTTAAGCTAAGACAATATAGCCCGAGTTGAGGGATAGTGTCCAACTGTCCACCGTCCCTCAAGTCCGACTATAGTGAGTTAAGATTGGCTCCGACTTGAGGAAGGGTCTGGCTCATTTTGTACTAATCGTATGTTACAATTACAATTCGCCCCTAAGCACAAAAAATCATAAAATAAGATAAACAACGCGAACTACGGAAGACTTTCCCTTAGTACAGTTATGTATATGATGCGTTGTGGATGGAAAGTCCAATATAATGCATTTGTTGTGATCTCATTTAATAATTTCATGATCATTAGGGTCAGATTATCAAGCTCGCCGGTAGGCGAGCGCTCGTCAAGTAGCGCCAGCCAACCGGCCTATATTAACACGAAACAGAGTTTATATGTATTTTGTTTTATTGTTTTTGCACTCTTCCCGCTAACTTTTATCGATTTTTATTTCAAATTCGTAATGAGACGCGAAAATAGATTATGTTTCACGAAAGCGCGAGGTTCCTACGAACAGTTAAAGTCGTTTTCTGGCCACGCCGAAAATCTTGAATTTCATGAAAATATTCATACAGGTTTTTTTTTTCAGACCAATTTTCTGTCAAGGGTACAGCAATGTGTGCTTGTCGTGGAAAGACGTGAGCTACGTTTTTGGATAGGGAATTTTTATTTCTGCATACCTTTTATAGTTTCAAGTATTTATTTTTTATAGGATAGGAGATATAGCCTTCTAAAATAAAACCGGAAAGTTGCACAGAGCCGCCCCTGGTTATCTTGGAGCTGTGATTCTGGTATTTTTCGAAAGGTCTTATCATAGGAAAAAATATAAAAATATAACCAAAGTATATCACTGGACCAAACTTGAGTTATAGCCTTTGAAAGGAATACTTATTATGGAGCCCAGAGCCGTCTATTGTTATCCTAGAGATGTATTCCTGGTGTTTTTAGAAAGGTCTAGTCAAAGGGAATGAGATCACATAATTTCAGATGGTTGAAACAAGTAGAAAAGTCTTTAAAGCCCTCTAAAGGAATATCTATAATGAACCCTGGAGCCACGCCTAGTTATTCCAAGTTGATGACTGAAGGTTCTTTCTAAAGATCTAATTACGCAGAATTATACTACGATGTAAATAAAATTATAGAAAAATCAGCGACAGTGTGAGACATAAAAAGAAAAAACTGAATTTAGATTTATGAGAGTAACAAAAAATCTTCGCCTCACATATAACTTAAAATATGGGTGGGATATAATCGCCTTTGCTTCATCCAAGCTGCCAGCAGACCGTTTAATCAGAAAGGAAATAATAACGTTCTACAGGGTGGACCAAAAAAACGTTTACACCCGTTAATGGTAGATTACTGACGACATTTCCAGCCCGGATCTGCAATCCGTTTTTTCGGCTTCGCCTTCGTAACTGCACAAAGTGATTTTTTGCAACTTTTCGAAAAAGTCCGACTTTGGCTTATACTTCAGGTCAGAACTTTTTTCCTGTTTAAGATGAATTAATTCTGAACAATGCTGCAGAAAGCCAACAAAATTTCGATGTTTCTAATTACACTACTTTGTTTTTTACGGTTTGGTTTGTGATATTTTTTTACACCTGAACAGAAAAAAAACACACGAAAAAAACTATTTTACTAAATAAAACACTCGACATTTGTCCGAACAAATTTTGGCACAGACATGGGCAAGTTTGATAAAAGTTGGCGGCCGCCCCGAGGATGCTAAAAAATAATTTTACGATTTTTTATCACGTGATCTTCTGGGAAAAATTATTAGAAGTTTGCCAAAAACTCTTCAAAAATCCTAAGAGTTTTCTAGTTGTAGACTATGTAAGGGCGTCTTGTATTGTTTACAAAAATTGTTTACATTGCTTCTTTTGAATACCGCGGTCTCACATGCCTTCATCAGCCAGTTTAGGAAAATTCAAATGATGATTTTCGTGCTTTTCAGTTTGTCAGTGGTGTTAGCTAGATGTGGTAGTGCTATGAGTGTTAGTCGCATGACCGAGGTTCAATTCTGGGCAGTCAATATTATTTTAATTATCAAAAAAATCTGATGGAATATTTTATTCATACCTGTATCTGACCTGTTGTAACACCAACAACTTATGGTTTTTTTGGGGGTAATACAATCTGTAAATTGAGTTATATCAGATACTATTGGTATCACAATACACATAATTATTATTCATGTAAGCCCCTGAGAGACTGCCTTGATAATGTAAGGATGGTTTTTCTTATGCTTCCCTGGGAGAGAAAAAAAAACTAGCGAATTTTCCTAACGAAAATAGAGTCTATGAAATGCAGCCAGGTAAATATGTAGGTAGCTTCTTCTATCATAAACAATACTAATTAAAAAACAAATACTTACCGATTGCCAACTCTTAATAGAAATCTTGAAAAAAAACAAGATAATATTTTGTAAAATTAATAAACTTTTGCAGTCTTTATTATATTTTATACAATTTTATTTTGATATAAACAAAAAGGTATTAAAATAAGGAAAGTAAAAAAAAACATTTTGTGTTAGTATGTTCAATGAGAAAAGAAAGCGCACGATTAGCTCAGTGGTAAGCTAGTCACTTGCCATGCGGAAGATCCCACCCCGGTCCGAACGCCAGAGCCAGCAAAAAATTCATGACTACAAAATAAAAAAGACTGTTGCCATTTTTTATTTAGCCATAGGAGACACTATGGATTCTCCTCACACAATTTTTTTATAACCAATGTACCTTAGTTGTAACTCAGAACTTTCCTTCTACCTTCTTGCCTCTCTCTTTCGCTCTCTGTCTCTCTCTCTCTCTCACTCTCTCTCTCTCTACTCTCTCTCACTCTCTCTCTCACTCTCTCTCTCTCACTCTCTCTCTCTCTCTCTTACTCTCTCTCTCACTCTTTCTCTCTCACTCTCTCTCTCTCCCTTCTCAATTCCCTCAGAGGAACTGTTGGAAGTGGCGTCCACCTTCCTGGATACAAAGGTTGAACCTCTTCATCATGTTCCGTCGAATGTTGCGGAGGATTCCAGGTTTTTTTGTCAGGTCATCGAATGCCACAGGATTCTTGCTACCAGATTCTGCTACTCTTGCGTCTCCACTGGTATTTCGTAAACAATGTTTTTCACGTGATCCCAAATGTTCCTGTTGGCAGCTCCATATGCTAAATGCATATCCGAATAATTATGTAACTTGTATCTACTAAAAAAACTCAAGAAGTTTAAAGATAATATTTCATAGAATGCAGAAAAATATGCTTGAAAACTATCATCGAGAAACAAACAATCATTCATTTGACTGGCCTTTAATTAATTCCAAGGAAAATAATTATCAGACATAAATAATAGCTAATTACTCTTTGAGTACAAGACGACCCTACACGGTCAACACTTTTAAGATTTTGAACATCATTTTTTGAGACTTACCTGGTTCGTTTTCCCAGAAGATCACATGATAAAAAATCGTATAATTATTTTTTAGCATCCTTGGGCTAGCCGCCAACTTTTATCAAACTTGCCCGTGTCTGTGCCAAAATTTGATCGGGCAAATCTTGAGTGTTTCTAAGTGTAAAAAACTTACATGAGAATATTTTTTCTATTCAGGTGTCAAAAAAGATGCGAAACCAAACCGTAAAAAACAAAGTAGTGTAGCTAGAAACATCGAAATTTTGTTGGCTTTCTGCAGAATTGTTCAGAATCAACTCATCTTTAACAGGAAAAAAGTTCTGACCTGAAGAATAAGCCAAAGTCGGACTTTTTCAGAAAGTTGCAAAAAATCATTTTGTGCAGTTAAAAAGGCGAATCCGAAAAAACGGATTGCAGATCCGGGCTGGAAATGTCGTCAGTAATCTACCATTAACGGGTGTAAACGTTTTTTTTGGTCCACCCTGTATAACTTCATTCAAAGATTTCTACATCAAGAAGTAAACTAGGTCTATATTATGAGAAGTGTATAAAATATTGGCCAGTAAGAGAAAAAATATTGATTAATGTAGATCAAAACAATGATAAATTATAATAAAATATTATGTATTGAGCAGTCTCTGTGGTCGTCGACTGGTGTAGGTAAAACACAAAGTTTGCAAGGTGGGTTCGAATCAAGGCTAGGTAGATTTTTTTTACTCTGTACTTTGGATGTCCGGTTTTCTCGTGAGAAAAAAAAAGTAGTTGGTAGTTTGAGTCAACCTTCTATGACCGTATTTTGAACGAAGTGAGTATGGTTTAACTCGATCAACATTGATTTGTCACAATCTAACTATTTATCTACCTATGTATGTAAAACGATTGTGACGAGTTGATTGTATTTGGTTTTAACGTCCTGGTTTGAACTAGTCAGGACGGGGGGTTTTACCCTCCATTCGCTGGGAATCGTTCCAGCTACCTACATTTACCTCACCCAGCATGGGTAGGGCTGTGATTCCAGACAGAGTCCAGACTCACGTGTTTAGAGGGGAAAAGAATATTAAAAAAGTCTGCAACAACTGGGAATCGAACTCGAAATGTCTGGACTACGGGCAGTAGATACAACCATTACGCTGGCCACTGACAGTCCAAATAAAGCGTTTATTTGGATCAATACCTACTTTTGTATTTTGAATCGTAAGTTACCTACATAGATCTCATCCAAAATTTACAATTATGTATCAATTATATAAATATAAATAAAAAAACACTCCCAATTATGGAAACAATACTTCCTCGTGATTGTTTCACATTGTATACACGTGGCAATTTTGATTTTTTCGACTAAATCATTTGTATCTCCAAAACCGCTTAACCGATTTTCTTCAAAACTGTTTTACGTACTCGTATATGGTAGAACACTTGTTTTTTTACATTCTAGTTATTTTTGTTCACAAATTCATACTTAAATTAAAAAGGAGTAAGCCTTATTTTTAATAAACATATGTTTTTATTTCCTGACTGTGATAATAATAATAAATTAACATTAATAGTAATTTGAAATAATACTAAAATCTAGCTTACTAGACTTTAAACCTGGAACTTGGAGTTCAAGACCACATTAAAGGCTAACTAGTAATTTGGTAATTTATGTAATTTGGTCGTTAAAATAATTTAGACAAATCTTATTACTATAGATAACGATAACGTACACGAAAAGTACCCAAAAAATACCAGGTACTGTTACAAAAGTACCCGTACTGGGCACAAAATAAAATTACGTACCCGTACCCATACCGGGTACAAAATTTTGCTAGGTAGTACCCGTACCGGGTACAAAAAAATTGTACCCATGCACAACACTGGCGACGGTATAACACACTGGATCCGCGTACCGTACTGGGTACCGGTTTTATGAAATACTCGGTATTACACAGCGGAACCGAGTACGAAGCGTCGTATCCTACGTAGTATCCGGGTACCGGTTCTATTAAATACTCGGTATTACAATTGCAATACTACCCAAATACCCATCTCTAGAACTGGGTACAGCAGAGAGAGGTACTTAATTATTCCGATATTATCTATGAATAATATTCAGGCTGTCGGTGTCCTAATATTTTTCTCTTTGTCTCGTAGGAACAAGTCAGTCTTCTATTTGAAACTTCTTTGTCAAACAATCGGACGGTTAAGGGAAATGTACATTATGTAATTCAGTTTATAAAATAGGAGGTGGAGCTTCTAATCTATTGAAACACTTGAAACTAAAACACCTAACAAATTTTGTGAACCGAGATTCATCTCCTGTAAACGTTCTGAATGCAAAATTGTGAGATTTAGTTAGTGTACTGAATAATGAAAGAAGCGGTGCTTTTGTACTTGGTTTTTGAGTGATTACTCAAATCCATTATTCCATTTACATCCGCTCTCATAACCTCAAAAACCAAGTAAAAAATAATTGGAAATACTCGGTACTTTTAAGTAATCGATTACTGAATATCACCCGTCTCTAATTATTGCCAAAAATACTGAAAAGGGGTACTTTTCTGTTAGTGAACCTCGGTAGTGGGTTTCAAAATTTGAAAAGATCAACAAAATCGCTGAGCGCTCTAGTGTCACTTAAAATAAGGAATACACCTGTTATCCCAATATTTCTCCTCTCTTCAGCAAGTACCTACTATGAAATATTTTTTCAGCATCTTTTCAAGGTTTTTTTTTCTATCTTTTTTTTTGTCTCCTTGCAATTGTAATTATTTACAGAACAGTACTTGGGTCACAATATAATTTTCGAGCATGCAACTCATTATAACTTTTTTCATTAAACAAGGTAGTGTCACCTCACTACTCGTACTTCAATATAAATTACCCAACATTTTATATAATAGTCTTATAATATTACTGCGTATCGCAACATCCTTAAATTAAAAGTCTTTTTTTCTTTTTTCTGTTGATTAGTTTGTATTTCATCTATCAAAGGACAATCAATTAAATCAAAAAGTAGTGATATCCCCCAAAAAACACTACGTGTACAAATAGTCGTCAAGTGTTGGAATGATTAAAAAGAACTGATATCAAAAACGTCAATTTTCTATGTTTGAAGGAATTATTTTTCACGTAGGTAATTACAGAACCACGTTCTTGACTGCTCACTGTTTTGTTCTGAAATTTATGTGTAGTAATTTACTAACAAAACAGTGTGCAGTATTCAAGGACGTGGTTCTGTAATTACCTACGTGAAAAATAATTCCTTCAAACATAGAAAATTGACGTTTTTGATATCAGTTCTTTTTAATCATTCCAACACTTGACGACTATTTGTACACGTAGTGTTTTTTGGGGGATAAAAGTAACATCTACTTTTGGCTGTATGGAACGGCCTTTGCTAAAAATGCCAAAAAAAACTCTACTTGAGGGAATGACTTCCATTATCCACCAACCACAACGCATTCACAGGAAATTCACAAACCTACTACCCTTATTAACCTTACCCAGCCTGGGTTGGGCCAGAATGCCAGCATCAGTCTTCACCTCGCTAGACATTGCTTAACACCGGTGATTCAACTGGAACAGGTGCATTCAAGGCGCCGTCGAAGAATTAGATTTAGCTAATCTAAGTGGACACTATTTCTTAACTCTATTGTACTGTAAATAATATTGAACTTTATCTTTACCTACGCGTGATATAATAATAATAATAATAAAGTCAGCGTCAATTGCACGTTCACTACAGCGAGGTTCGAATGTGAATGGGTGACCATTCACATTCGAACCCTCGTGATGCTGGCTATTCCCGACCACACCAATGTTGGGTTAGGTTAATCTGAGTAGCTGGTATAGGTATTTACATCAAATGAAGGGTAAAGTACCCCTCGTGATATGACCCCATGTAGTTGAAATCGAGGTTAAAAAAATTAACATCGATATTGTATGAGACTTGCATTTTACCCTCATTTCCCTGGAAACACTCAAAATACCCACAACCTCACCCAGCTTAGTTTGGGCCACGAATAGATTCCTCGATATCATTCTAGTATCACGAAGGTTCGAATTAGAGTGTGGTCACCAAGTCCTTCCTGGCTTGCTAAACTTCAGTGACCCTGACTAGAACTTGTGTGTGGTCACCAAGTCCTGGCTTGCTAAACTACAGTGACCCTGATTAGAACTTGTGTGTGGTCACCAAGTCCTGGCTTGCTAAACTAGAACTTGTGTGTGTTCACCAAGTCCTTCCTGGCGTGCTAAACTACAGTGACCCTGATTAGAACTTGTGTGTGGTCACCAAGTCCTGGCTTGCTAAACTAGAACTTGTGTGTGGTCACCAAGTCCTTCCTGGCGTGCTAAACTTCAGTGACCCTGATTAGAACTTGTGTGTGGTCACCAAGTCCTTCCTGGCTTGCTAAACTTCAGTGACCCTAACTAGAACTTGTGTGTGGTCACCAAGTCCTGGCTTGCTAAACTTCAGTGACCCTAATTAGAACTTGTGTGTGGTCACCAAGTCCTTCCTGGCTTGCTAAACTTCAGTGACCCTAACTAGAATTTGTGTGTGGTCACCAAGTCCTTCCTGGCTTGCTAAACTTCAGTGACCCTAACTAGAACTTGTGTGTGGTCACCAAGTCCTGGCTTGCTAAACTTCAGTGACCCTAACTAGAACTTGTGTGTGGTCACCAAGTCCTTCCTGGCTTGCTAAACTTCAGTGACCCTAACTAGAATTTGTGTGTGGTCACCAAGTCCTTCCTGGCTTGCTAAACTTCAGTGACCCTAACTAGAACTTGTGTGTGGGCACCAAGTCCTGGCTTGCTAAACTTCAGTGACCCTAACTAGAACTTGTGTGTGGTCACCAAGTCCTTCCTGGCTTGCTAAACTTCAGTGACCCTAACTAGAACTTGTGTGTGGTCACCAAGTCCTGGCTTGCTAAACTTCAGTGACCTTGACTAGAACTTGTGTGGGGTCACCAAGTCCTTCCTGGCTTGCTAAACTTCAGTGACCCTAACTAGAACTTGTGTGTGGTCACCAAGTCCTTCCTGGCTTGCTAAACTTCAGTGACCCTAACTACAACTGGGCCTCATTTCAGAACGCGTTCTTACCCTCATAATCCACAAATTTCCCTTCCACCTGCCAAACAACACTCTGATACTCTGATTGGTGTATTTGAACCGGTATTTGACGGTTAAAAGGGAGATTTAGGGATTTGAGAGTGAAAATGTTTTCTCGAATGAGGCCCTGGTGGTCTTAACGTTTTTCGATTTTTAAAGGTGTCGACTTGAATTTTAATTAATAATTTTACTTTTAAAAGGTTCTCGAGCATTATTTAATACAAAAAATTAAATACAGGGTTGCTTTTTCGAACCATTTTTTTTTCTAAATCTCGAATAACTCATTTTGATTTTTTTCGATGACGTTGAAAGAAAATATTTGTAAGATTAAAACACGCACAATAGGCGCTTTTACACGTACGGATAAATTGACGGATTTGGACTGCAGGTGCAATGCGACGGACGGACTGGCAGACGGACCGGAAAGGCGATCCGAGGGTCCATTTCAATTTAACCAATTTAACTTTAACTTTCAATTTAACGAGGGACCAAATGGATATCTCACATCGAGGAGACGACAGATAAGTTTGAATTTACACGCACGGTCCAATTCTAAAGATCTTGGACTGTACGGTCCTAATCCGTCAATATCCGTACGCGTGAAAGGCCCTAATCAGTTGGCAAAGATGAAAATTATACATACACAGGGTGGTCCATAAGTGAAATAATGACAAGTTATATTAGATACCTACATTATTAACAATTCTTAATCTTCGCCTAGATTTACACAATTTTCGTTCGTCATATCGAAAAACAAAACTAAAGTGTTTTACAGAGTGAGTTATAATTTTTGCAATACCCTGTATGTGGGTAAACAAAGAGAAGTAGAATATGCAAGAAATGATTTGCCGAGTGAGTTAGCATAGCTCTTGAAGTTTGTAGAAATTTAGCTATGAAACTAACTTGGCAACATTGTATCTCTTATCTTTAGAATGTAAACAAGACTAAATTTTATTAGATTATTTTCAAATCTTTTCAACGGTAATCAAGTGACTTTTAATTGGTGTAACTAGTTAATAAAGTTATTTCCCAGTATTTGATACAGGACAGAAACATTATTCCCACCTGATCTGACCTGTGCTTTTCATAATACCTAAGTTGAATATGAAGTAGCTATGTACTTCTTTCAGTGTCAGAAAAAACATTAAAATTATGCAGGTAGCTAAGCACACAGCTTCCAGTGAAAAGTACTTAAAATTATAAGGCAATATCTGTGTTTTTCATAAATAGTCATTTAGACATCAATGGTAACCCAAATTTAAGCTGATTTTATAAATATAGTAAGTATGTTTTCTTAGATTTATTTTGTAATCTGGTGGTGGATTTTCTTCCAGTTTTGGATTGTAATTTTTTCTTCAACTAACTTTCTTTCCTTCCCAGTTCTAACCCCTCTTTAAAATGTTGTGCCTACCTATCTACTGAGGCATAATCCTAATATTTTTATTTTAATTCCTTTTACCAACTTTTAGTTAATATTTTTTATTAAGACAAACAATAACAATATTTCAAAGAAA
Source organism: Bactericera cockerelli (assembly GCA_024516035.1). Lineage (NCBI taxonomy): Eukaryota > Metazoa > Arthropoda > Insecta > Hemiptera > Triozidae > Bactericera > Bactericera cockerelli. The sequence continues at coordinate 38,073,653 of CM044955.1, read as the reverse complement.
CAATGATATTCCCACAGAATCATGGGGTTCAAACATTAAAAGTAACCCCATTCAGATTAAGAAGTAATGAGGATAAGAAAGATATTATGATTACTGGACGTCCAATTTCTCCAATTACTAGGTATAACCACCACTAAAAAAGGAAATCAAATGCCTGCCCCACAGCCATACAGTTCAAGGCTGAATGGCTTGTGAAAAATGAATGGCTGTGTACAAGCTCAAGTGTTGACAAATTGTTCTGCTGGCCTTCTTTATTTTTTGAACCAAGTGTTCTCCAAAAAAAGTACATCTGTTGGCATAATGGGACTACCTGTCTTGCACTGACAGTCTAAATAAAGCACTACTTATACTCATGTGAAGAGGCCTTATGCTTCACCACAAAAAAATCATACATGCATACAACTTTGTTTTTTAGCAAAATAAAACAACCATTATGTAGAAATTATCTTAGACCATCAGTTGGGTACTCGAAGTTGCATAAAATTCAAAGAAGAGGTTGAATCAGGATAAAAATATGAAATCTAAAGCCATTTTCCATTTAGTGTCAACACTGAATGATTTTTAAGTTGAAATTAACTTTGGTGCAAAAAAATTATGTCTCACCCTGTACAACAGTTTAGTTATATTTTTTGATATGATCAACGAATGTCTAAAATTAGGCGAGGAATCATATTTTCACTTATGGACCACCCTCTGTATTTTTTTTTCTTGCAATTCACAGTGAGTGTTTTTTATCATATAAACATCAAAATCGAATTATTTAAGATTTAGATGAAAAAAATATGGTCCAAAAAAACCACCCTGTATTTAAGATTTCAGTATGAATAATTTCTCTTTCTCTGACTCAAGAACCTTTTAAAGGTAAAATTTATTCAGGTCGACACATTTAAAAATCGAAAGTTGACACCTCTTTCTCTGACTTTTAAACCACCCTGTATAAAAAAAATCACTGAAATCGCATAAATAGATCATGTCCCTAGGATTTTTCAAGAACTCTATTAGGGGTATAGTACTTTGAGACCTTCACTTTGGTGGGACACCCTGTATAGATGTTAGAGAAACGTTAAGCAAAAAAAGAGTACATCTCAAGGGAATAAGAATAAACATTTTAAATATTACAATAATATTCTTTAGTGGATGGTAACATGGAAGCCAGCCTCCGTGGCATAACGGTTGTGACTACTGCCCGTAGTTCAGAGATCCTGAGTTCGATCCCCGGTCGGAACAGATTTTTCACAGAAAATTCTGTTCCCTCCGTACATGTGAGGCTGGCATTTCCGGCCCTACCGAGGCTGGGTGAGGTTAATGTGGGTAGCTGGTACGATTTCCAGCGAATGAAGGGTAAAACCCTGGTCCTAATCTAGGACGTTAAGTCAAAGAGTATCGTTCACGTTAGGAGTCGTAAAAATGTGTCAAAACCATCCAACCTCAACCATGAGGTTGAACAACGTCAACCTTGCTTAAGTGGGATAAGACAGAGTAAAAGAATAAGTGGAAGGTAACCCCACCAGGCGAAGGTAATGCTCAAAGCATTTTCTACCACCTACCTATCAGTCTTATAATTATATGGTCACAAACTTAAGTAAAGGAGGAAAACTCACGCTGCCTGGATTACCAGATTAGCTCCTCAACCATTTGACTAGCTCCCCAACCACTTGAAAACCAATAATATAGTATTTAGATATTTTTTTTTTTTGAGTGAAAGTAGTTTTATATGTATGTAGGTCTCGGTATAAAAAGCTTTCTCTCTCTCATAATTCCCAAACCTCCCTTTCAACTGCACAAATTGAACGGGAGATTTTGGAATTTTGAGGGTGAATGTGCTTTCTGGATCACTTAACACATGAAAAAAATACCTATTCATCCAGAAATCTATGATAGAGAAACACGTGGCCAATTTTCATTTGTTCCTCAGTCTAGTTTTAAATGTAACCTTCCAACTAGTACAATGCATGTTCCCATTACTAATAAAAAAGAAAAAGTTAAAAGAATGTGGTTGAGGAAGAAAAACAAAAAAATTAAACTGTAATATTACTTCGAATTTTGATGTATGAAACTTACCCTTCCTCTGTAGAAACGCAGTAGCGAAGAATGATGAAACTTGAAGTTGAAATCAGTTTTGCCGAAAACTGAAGCACGCTGGAAAATCCGTCAGAAAGTGACGCACAGAAAAACGGTGTTGAACGTAGGAGAATCGAAGCACGAGTGAATTCGAATAAAATTTTCCGGCAGAGAACTGAAAGCTCAAACTCAATTCTCGATTCTGATTGGTTGAACCAAAATAGCTATTTCTCTACCTTATCGAGCCCCAGTGGCGTCGCTCCGGGTAATTTTTTTTCTGAACTTTTCATATTCAGTAGGTACCTTCTAGATTTATTTAATTTTTTTTTGCATATTACTAATTTTTGCAAATTGTCAAATCTCAATCTGATAGAGGAGTGTGTTGGTTTTTACTTACTTCTGGTTGGAGTGGTTGGTCACTGTTATGAAATATATAGCACTAGCTGCGTTGCGGCGTGCTGTGTTCACCGAGGCATGGCCGTGCCGTCTCATTCTTGCAGGATAAACAGAGTATTATATTGTATTGTAATTAGAGAATACAATTCCGAGAATTGTTCGCAATCCCGAAATCTTGGGACTGAAAATTAGCAATCCCGGGATTGATAAAAAATACACTAGCCAAAACAAAATAGGGCCCACCCAACTTTTTCTAAATAACAAAGCATAAGTATTATTTTTTTATACAGAAAGTTAAGAAATGTATTTATTTAGGGTATACTCATTTTATTTAAGTAAAGGTGACAATATTTTAAGGGAAAAAAGGATATTTCAAACATTTAAAAGAATTTTGACAAAACTGTCATGTTTACCTTAGTTATTCAGGTTGTGTTTAAAGTCTTCTGAGTCGCTGTAAAGTGGTGATGATCAATTCTCAGTAATGAGTGTGTGTCCCTATTTTCCTAGCACACACTTCTATTCTGTTTGGCATGCTTTGAATGAGATTGACAAGGTTTTCTTTAGGAATTTCGTACCAACACACTTTCAAGGCCCGTATGAGTTCTTCTTGAGATCCTATGGCCAAAATCTGTAGTTTAAGTCTCCTTTTGAGTTGATCCCATACGTGTCCGATCGGATTTAGGTCGGGGCTTATTGCAGGCCAGTTCATTACTTCGATATTCGCCTCCTGAAGAGCTAGCCTGGTAGCGCGCGACATGAGTGCGAGCATTGTCATGCATTAGAACAAAATTCGGGCCCAAACGATGTGCAAATGGTATCACCTGAGGTTCGATGACTTGCTCAATGTAACTCTCCGAGGTTACTCTGCTGTCACGGAAAATTACAAGCTCTGTTCTACCGGTTAAATTTATCCCTCCCCATACCATGACACTTGGGCCACCATACTGATCAGTTTCGTGAATGCAGGGCTCAGAAAATCTTTCTCCTTCACGTCTCCATACTCTAATCAGTCTATTATCACTATGAAACTTAATCTTGCACTCATCCGAAAAGAGCACCCACTGCCAGTAGTGCCAGTTGTCCATACCCCATTGGATGTGCTCTCGCGCGAATCTTAATCTTGCCGCGCGGTGAGCTGCTGTCATTTTTGGCTTCACCAAACGTCTTCTTGACCTCACCTGAGATTCTCTGAGCCTGTTCCTAATGATTTGGTCGCTTACTTGAATGTTTGATTATGCTTCCAATTGATTTTGTATCGCAGGAGCTGAGACAAAGATCTGTTGTAGGGCAATTCTTCGAATAAAACGATCCTCCCGCTCCGAAGTAATGCGATGTCGTCCAGAGACAGGTCTTCTGTCACCACTACCCGTCTCTTGAAAACGGTTCCATAAGTTTCTAATGGCTCTTCGGGACACACGAAGCCGATTCGCGACCAATCTCTGGGAGGCTCCATTTTCCAGCAAGGTTATGGCACGAGAACGAGATTCTGCATTTAAATGTCGACGAAGACCCGGCATAGGGTCACAAAAAAGATACACAACACCCGAAAAGACTTTTTTATTGAAAATTATTGGTCTAAGAATAAATTAAAAACAACCATTTAAAATTAACTTTACTGTCACAAAAGAGCACTATCTCTAGAAAAGGTAAATAAAGACTAATTACCCAGTGATATCCATAAATAAAACCATACCAACTGTCTCAGAGTATCAATAAACAAGATTAGGACATGATAATACACTAAAGTTTAACTTTAAGGTGTCCTATACACGATGTCGTGAAAATTTTCAGGTGGGCCCTATTTTGTTTTGGCTAGTGTATAAAAAACTTGGGGGTTACACCCGCCGCTTCGCCAGCCCATCAAAAACACACAACGCACACGCATCACACCATACACACACACCCACCCACACCCACCCACACCCACACACACCCACCCACACACACCCACACACACCAACACACACCCACACACACACCCACCCACCCACCCACCCACACACACCCATACACGCACCCCCACACCCACACGCACACCCACACACAACCACACACGCACACACACACACAAATGTCATTTAGGTTTGAAAAAAACCTGAATATTTCTTTTGTCGCTAATATATTTTCTGAGAAATGTGGCAGAGAATGCCTAAGGCATTAACTTCGTCCCGGATTACAAAACAATTGTAATAATTAATATTTCTTTTTGTACATATTTCTAAGTTTTTTTTTTAATTTATTGTTATATTTTTTGTTGTTGTTGATGATTGTTTTGTAAAAAAAAATAAAGTGTATAAGTATATATATAAAATAAATTCTGTTCTTCCCCGGCGTAGCTTAAAAATGGCTCATCAGAATTTCGCGATCAATATTTCAAATGAAAGCCTAAACCCTTGCCTAAAACTTTTTCGCTTTGAGTTGATAGGTCGTCACTTCAAATTTCGAGAAAAAATGTCATTTAGGTCAAAAAACGTGAATATTTTACGTATTACCCATCCATTTTTTACCTTACCCGGCGTAACGTGAAATTTTTTTTTGAAAAAAACGTGAATTTTTTTGCGTCACCCATCCATTTTTTATCCTTACTCATTGTAGCTTAACCTCAGGGAGATATAATCTAGCCTAGAAGAATTTCCTGATCCAAACGGACCTATGTGCAAAATTTCAGGTTTCTCGGTCAAACAGTGTGGATTTTTTTAAAAGAACATACATACACACATACATACATTACATTACATACAGACAGCTTTCTTTTATAGATACTGATAGATAGATAGATAACTCTACTGAGTTTTAGAAAGACCTAGGATGTTTAACACTTCCAAAATGGGTTTACCTCTTTATATACAAGAACTAGATAATAATATTCCCCATCTCCATAAGTTTCCCATTCCCAACAAGTCCTGCATTCAAAATAGTTTACAATATACAGACGCTGCTAAAATACTGTTCACTGGAGGAAATAAACCTTTGATGAAGGAAATTAAACAAATTTGTAATCCTGAAAATTCCGAGATTGAACCTCTAATCCCGGGATTAGAAAATGGCCCATTTTGGGTCGGGATCCCGGGATTGCATTCCCTAATTATAATACCCATTTTTGCCTGGTATGGCACTTATCTACCTACCTAAAATCTTGCTCATAGGTTCGAGTACTTTCTGGTAGGTGATAGGCACTACACGTAGTACACGTACTTTATGACGCTTGGTTACTTTCTGTACTTCATATTGCATAGTTACAAAATACAGGCACTCATACAATTTAATGTTCAAGCAAAATAAATTCTTAATTTATAATTACTAGGTACATACAGCATACATACTTACCTAATGTACTTTTTTGGGTGCATAGGTACTTAACTAATCTACTTATTAGGTACATACCTACATAGCCGTACTATACGGTGCAGAGTACGGTTATCATTGCTACTCCTCCATTTTCTTCTTCTACGTATCCTTTCTCCAAATAACATGAGGCCGCCATTGGTTTGTCTATTCTCTAATCACGAGGGCAAGTCCGCGGAAACTTTGTTAGTAGAATTGTCGTTAGACTATACATAGAGAGAAGGGATCAATTTCAAACACAGAGCTCTAAAGTGATGACGAGACTATATGTCATAAGTCTCTCAACCTATAAACTGCCGATAAGTCTATAGTCTGCCTTTATGTACTTTATCCTCAGAACATCCTTGTTCTGACCACTGTAACGTGTGGTAAAGGTGGTACTCTGTGTGGTAAAGGTGGTACTCTGTGAATCCAGAGATTCCAGAGGTCGCTGGTCGGAAACCCAGCTATCCCCCATTTGAGATTTTCACCACATGATAATAAGTCTTTGGCTTACTGCTGGAATAATGGGACTTATCAGTCCTAATGGAGCAGTATAAATTAAGTAATAATATTATTAGCCATTGTTAAGCTAGCTTTATTATGAATTTGAAATATTAAATAACATGGTCTCTGGGTTCTGTTTTAACTTCCGTCTTCAGGTGTTGTAGTCTTAGAACGGATCTTTGAAACAAAAGACAAAAAATACTAAAATTAAGTCTTAGAAAGAAATAATTATATTTTCAATTCAAATTCCTGTTCTAAATTCATATTCAGGGCCGAATTATGATACAGGATTAATTAATCTTAGTTTACACAGTCCCTTAACTTTTTTACCTGTTACTAATCCTGTTTCTTGATGCGACCCTTAGTAATCCAAATTCATAACCTACCATCCTTTTTATAAACATGGTTGGGTGGAAGATCTCACTTTAGTGAAAATCCTGCCATATAACCAAAAAGTCTAAAAAAAAGGACTACGATAATATCTACATGTTCAAATAAGTGATAAAAATAATTTAGGTATCCGATGGAATAAAATTCATGCGTCGGCACTGGTCTATAAGGAAAATTTTAAATTTTAGCTTGGGAAAGTTGCAACGACGCAGTTCCCATGAACCTTTTCTCTATCCAAATTCTACCTGCTAGCTACCTTATCGCATGATTTTGGTTTGACCAGGCACGATAGAGGAAAATTCTAAGCGCCTGAAAATATCAGGGGAGGGGGCCTGATAAATTGCGCCGTAACTATTGCTTCCTTCCTTCTTCAGTTCCCCTGGACAGTTTTTTTTTTTTAGTTTTTGATTTCAATAAGATTTACCTCTACATACATGCCAGTTAAGGCGTCTGTCTGCTAATCCAGAGGTCGCGGGTTCGAAACCCAGCTAAGACATGACATGTTATCTTTCTATTTGAGATTACGACTATAATAATAATACATCTTGGGGTTATTGCTGAAATAATGGGACTCATTAGTCTTAATCGGACAGTATAAACAAGGTGATATTATTATAATGTTGACTTCGTTCACGTAATAATTACATTGATACTGCAGAATACGGTAGTACCTACAAGGCACGCAGGGATGTGTTACGACAGCATTTCGCTTCTTCAACTGTCGTGATCCTATGGTCCTCCACATTGAAATTTGTTGTTGTGACGATCAAAAGGGATTTTGACACACACAAACACACACAATCACCCACCCAGACCCACGCACACACACCCTCCCACGCAAAAAACTTACACACACACAACCAAATGCACCAACTCAGGCACACACAGATCCACACACACCCACGCACACACACACTCATCCACCCACACTCACGTACACATCCTCCCACAGTAATAAACTCACACACACACAACCAAAAGCACCCACTCAGACACACACAAATACGCACACAAACATACACATCCACAACCACACACACACACTCTCACACACACATCCTCCAACACAAATAAACTCACACAACCAAATGCACCCACTCAGATAAACGAACTTATACACAGTCACAGACACACACCCACCCTCCCACACCTACGCACACACATTCACCCACCCACACCCACGCACACACCCTCCCACAAAAATTAACTCACACACACACACACACACACACACACACACAACCAAATGCACCCACTCAGACACACGAACTTATACACAGTCACAGACACACACCCACCCACCCACACCAACTCACACACTCTCTCTCTCTCTCTCTCTCTCTCTCTCTCTCTCTCTCTCTCTCTCTCTCCAAACTCTCTCTCTCTCACACCCACCCAAACCCACGCACACACCCTCCCACACAAATAAACTCACACACACACAACCAATTGCACCCACGCAGACACACATAAACACATACACACTCTCAGACACACACCCACCCATCCACACCCACGCACACACACAAACAAACAAACACACACTCTCTCTCTCTCTCTCTCTCTAACTCAAACACACACACACATACAAACACACACACACACACACACGCACACACACACACATATACACACACACACACATATACACACACACACATATACATACACACACACACATACAAACTCACCCACCCACACTCACACTCACTCACCCACACCCACGCACACACCCTCCCACAATAATAAACTCACACACACACAACCAAATGCACCCACTCAGACACACACACATACGCACACAAACACACACATCCATAACTACACACACTCTCTCACACACACACACATACACACACTCTCACAGACACACCCTCCCACACAAATAAACTCACACACACACAACGAAATGCACCCACTCAGACACACGAACTTACACACAGACACACACCCACCCACCCACACCTACACCCACACCCACTTACGCACACACACACACACACACACACACACACACACACACACAAACACACACACTCTCTTTCTCTCTCTCTCACACACTCAAACACACACACTTACCCACCCACACCCACGCACACACCCTTCCACACAAATAAACTTACACATACACAACCAAATGCACCCACTCAGACACACACAGACTCATACACACTCACAGACACACAAACACACAAACACACACACACATGATTATAAGCATAACACGATTATAAGCAATCGATTTATAAGCATAATAAAATCCAGAAGCTATCTTGTTAGAGGATTATAAACATCCTCTTGAGTGGTATGAAAGTCTTCTTCCATTGTAAAGGTCTCAGGTAGTCTAATAATAGAGACAATAGAGTGAATCCTTCTTAATAATATCGTGGACTAATAACGATAGGGATAAAAATAAATAAAAATGATAGTGATAAAAATAAAAAGTAAAAATCAGTTCCAATTGCTAGTAGGTATTTAAATTTTCCTGCGAAAAAATATCGAAGAAGAGAGGCAATATTTCGACAAAGAAAATAATAAATCGACACCCTCAGAGCAATAGGTGCTATCTGCGCAATAGCAAATTTTACAGGAGAGACAAAAAACGTTTTAAAGATTCATATTAATTATTTAAAGATTTTTTTTTGTCCATTAATACACTATAGTCCACAAAATACTATTTTTCCAATTTATTTTTTCTGAAAATGATCAGGACAGGAAGTACGGCACATAGCAGATATTGCACGCAGATATAGCACAACTAGTAGTAGATAGCACAACTTCCCTAATATTGCATTGTAGATAGCAGATTGGTGCCCACTTTTTTTCTTCATTATAAACTTTAATGCTGTAGTTGGTAGGTATTGCAATTTATTTGTCTACATATAGCACTTTATGCTTCTATCTTAGAAGAATTAGCGTCCATATTTTACCTCTTTTAGCGTTTTTATTTTGTATTGCCTGTAAATAAAATGAAAAAAAAAACTTTTGATTGATAAACTCACTTTTTTTTAATTTTAAAACAATTTATTGGAGAAGTATAAAAGGCTTAAAATTAAAACAAGAATACTAATTAAACAAAATTTCACTTATGTTCTGTGTCTATTATCTAACTTTATTATAAAAATATACGATAGGTAACTCGTTTTTTTTGTTTTTAACGTCGCTTTCAACTGCATGGTCATATCACAACGGGGGTGTTACCCTCCATTCGCAGGAAACTCACAAACCTGCTACCCACATTAACCTCACCCAGCCTGGGTTGGGCCGGAATGCCAGCATCACGAAGTCTTCACCTCGCTGGACGTTGCTTAACTTCGGTGATCCAACGAGAACCGGTGCATTCAACGCGCCATCGACGCTGGCGGTAACTCGTTTAGTTACTAAGTATAATTTTATACAAGAACAAAAAATTAAAATTATAAAAAAATAAATAAAATAATGGGATACCTAGCCTTGCTATTTTCTCAGTGAAATTGCTAACTATAGCTTAACCTAGGAGTAAATAATGACAGTACGTCCGTGTGGCTCTCGGCTAAGAATAAGACCACGGGCTGTCCCCCCTATCGTAAAAGGCGATTAACAGGAACATCTCTCAGAAGCTGTTGAAAAGCTTCATAAAAGAGATTTTTATAAAACTCTCAAGAGCTGCTGCAAGGCGGTTTGAATGGCTGCCCAAAGCTGTAGAGCCACTTTTCAGTAAAAAAAAAAGCACCAAAAAGAAGCCTCGTTCAGAAGAAACCACTTCAGAACATCAGGGGGAGAAGCTAATGGAGCAGAAGAGACAGAAGATGCCAACAACCTCAACTATACTCTCTTGTAGAGATAGTTCAGAGGTGGCATTCAAAACCCCAACTGCTTCTCAAAGCTTTATAAACGCCCTGAAGTCTTTGAAAGTGGGAGTAATTCTGAAGAACTTCCCAAATGAGTCCTGGCCACAGGCAGGCGAAAATGTTCCTAACTTAATCGCCCAAATAAGCAAAAGAAATGCTCTGTTCGAGCAAAGAGGAATCCTTACTGGCTTTTCAACAGGCCACTGTAGCCTCAACTACCGTCTAAACAAATGAACATTGCTCAAGACCAAAAATGCAGTCTCTCAGAAGCTGTTGAAAAGCGTCAAAATAAAGAGATCTTTTTTAAACTGTCAGGAGCTGCTGGAAGGCGGTTTGAATGGCTACTCAAATCTGTAGAGCCACTTTCCAGTAAAAAAGCACCAAAAGAAGACTCGTTCAGAAGAAACCACTTAAGAGCATCAGGGTGAGAAGCTAATGGAGCAGAAGAGACAGGAGATGCCAACAATCTGAACTATCTCTACAAGAGAGTATAGTTGAGCATTCAAAACCCCAACTGCTTCTCAAAGCCTTATATGTAGAGAGAAAGAAAGTAAATTTATTTACAAACAACTGACATCACTATCGATGCTTGCCATAGGACACAGTACTCTTCTTAATTGTGTTTTGAAGTAGACAATGACAATGGTTATATTTCAGGATGGTTTGTATAGGTGGTTATGAATTATGCGACAAGAACCGCGAATAGCTGTGATAACAATGTCATTAATCATAGAGTTTAATGTCATCATGAAGTGACATTAAACAATGTCACTTCAATATCTGCCATCTGCAGAAAGATATGGAGAATCTTACCAAATATATTAATTCACCACCTCATTTTCAACTTTAATATGTGCTATCTACTTGAGCAGCCCTTTTGTTGACTGCTATCTACAAAATTTAAATGTTCATACAAACATGCAATTTGTGATATCTGCAGAGGTCAATTAAAATGTTAATTAATGTTATAAGAATAATTATCATATTTATTTAATAAATGTTCTATGCAAATAAATGTCTTTAAATTAATAAATCTACTACTTTGAAAAATATATTTTCATTCAATAACATAAAATAAATAAATTTTATTTTACCTCTTACTAGCAGAGCTCCTCCTCCTATGCTTTTCAATACACGTCTGAGCACTTGGCTCTTTTTGCCGTTGAATAAAAGTGCGTCCCACTTAGCGGATTTTGTTTTTCGCGATTTAAATATTTTCCTTCGTTTATTTAAAAAATCTGTTGTTACCACTGGACGCGCCTTCAAATGCCGAATCCGGCAATATGCATAACTCATTTTTCACAAAATTGTCAGATAGCACCTATTGCTCTGAGGGTGTCGAAATGACAAAAGAAATACACTGTGAAAGGTGTAGAAAGACCAAAAATAACCGAATTTGTTTCGAGAAGTTTTCATAAAATGTATGGTTTGACCAGTACCTACCTAATCATAGAAGAAAATCGCTAAAATTACACTGCAAGCATAGGGAATTGTATTTTTTTGCCCTTACAGGTTCACGGCAACGCTGTAAACACAACTGAAGCCCTGCTTCAGATGTATTTACACAGGGAAAATAGGGAGTTGTTTATCTATTTTCTAAATCTATGGCTATAAGTGCCGGACTGATGACGTCAGAAATAGAAAGTGAACTATACCCAAGAGTCCCAAGATAGCTCCAAATATTTACAGCGATTGCACTCTTGCTGGTGCGTATTTCATTCAAGAACACAAAATTTGTGAAAGGCTTGCGTAAGCAAGCTGAAACTTGAAATATGAACGTTCGCTGCACACGTGAAATGAATCAAACATTTTGCTGGATGAACGTTTACAGGAAAGCTTGTTTGAACGTTTGCTTTGCAAGGATGAATTCAAGTTTATGTTTTCATTTTCAAATAACTATTTATCTTATATTATAAAATGATTCGTTGGTGTGTGTGTGTGTGTGTGTGTGTACTGTGTGTGTGTGCGTGTGTTCAAAATGCTATAACTCGAGAACCGCAAGTCGGATTGAGCCGAAACATTTCATTAATAGGAAGATTAAGCGTGCTGAACGTTTACTTGAGAAAGTATAGAATTCAAGCATATTATTAAACATGTTGGATCAAGATTTATTTACAAATAACATAGAATATAATATACATACATAGAAATTAAAATTAACAAAACAAAACTTGATCTAGGCATCTAGGGCGGTGCTAATGCCAACGGCATTCTCTTCCTTATTCACGTTTACAGGAAGTAGGATTCACTGTTTCTAATCACGCTTTCTTGAGCGTGTATAAAAGCAGGGCTTACTTCAAGGTTCTGTGCTGTCTGGGCATTAAATAAAAACATTGAAAAATTCTGCTTTTCTGAAAACATGAGTTCAACATTTCAATACTTTAAAAGAAATTATAACTCAGTGAACCAGTTAAAATTTTTGAGCAGGGGGAAAAATGAAACGGAGCAATGAAATATTTTTTTTTTTTTAAACGAACACGATAATTCCGCTTTCTAATATTAGAAATTTTCTGAAGTAAATCCGGTAAATCGTTTAAAAAATAGCGTTTTCTTTTCTCTTTAGATTTGAAGATTCATGTCGGACTTGGAGACCACAGCGCTATTTCACGCAAGTGGTACTTATGTGTACTACGCATCACAATAAAAGAACAAAAGCAAAAGCTGTGGTGGGCTCTCAGATAGGGTTGTAAATTTGTAAGAAATATATCGATATTTCGATATATCGATATATCGTTGTCCTCGATATATCGAAAGGCGATATATCGAATGAAAATATATCGATATATTAGATATCGATATATTTGACAAAATATTATAACTCACAGGTCTTATAACTTATAACATAACCAAGTTTACAAAGTAAACGTTCACCAGAAAATCGAGAAATTCTATCAATATTATAAATTTTCCTCTAATTAAGACATAGACATAATACTTTTTTTATTATTATCCTCGTCTATTCATAGAATGGGAAAGTATTGTATTTGCCTAAAATTTGACCTACCCAGGTTTTCACATTTCGGGACTTTTTCCAGGTTTTCACAAAAGAATGTTTCAGCCATTAGGGTGTGTGTCTGTGTGTAAATTTTTTTTCTCAAGGACGGTAATAGTTAGAAACTTGAAATTCGGTATGTATGTCACTCTTACGCCAGGTACGACACAAAAAAATTTTGGTTCTCATCGGAGCAGTTTTTAGCGTAATTTTGACCACTTTTTGGCAGTAAATGGCCGTTCTCACTAAACTGTAGCAGATATCAAAAAAGTATGAGAGTCAACCCCCCTTAAACCATAATATGTAAAACTTCCTAATACCAAGTTGACATTTTGATGGGATATACAGTATAACTGCCAGAAGCGTATTTACTCTATTTGGTGGTAAATTGTTTTTGTTTCGACATCTTTTTTTATGAGGAAAGTTGTGTGATGTTCACACCAGATTTTTTATTAGACGTAAGTCCAATAAGTTTTATTTAAATGAAAACAAAATGTCAAAATGAATAACTCTCATTGTGTTAAAACTATAATAATAGGTACCAGATAAAATGCAGTACCTACATAATATATTTATTTATTTTCAAAACAAAAACTACAAAAAAAAAAAAAAACAAAACAAAAAAATTTAATAACAGTCATTGCACTTAAAATTAAAGTTGGCCTTTTGACAAAATAAAATAAATTTTCTATATATTGCTTGGTTTGGTTTTATTTGGTTTAGCGTCCCTCTCAACTTACTCAAGTTATATGAGACGGAATTTTAGCTTTGCTAGCCATTTTCAAATTTAATTTAAAAAAAAATGAAACAAAAAACAAAACGCGATACAGTGTTGTCAGCAGATCGGGAAAAATAAAAAATACCCTATTACCCTCTTTACAATGGTGTCGCTATAGTAATTTTTTTTTTTTTTTTTTTTACAAAAAAATGTCTACCGATATATATCGGAATTCTTTTCGATATATCGACGATATATCGGAGGAAAAAATATATCGATATATATCGATATATCGCCCAAAAATATATCGATATATATCGGATTTCGATATATCGCAACATCCCTACTCTCAGATTTTCTCGATTTTCTTTTTCAATTCAACTTTTTGGTGAATTTGGTGTAATTTTGCATTCAGTTTGCTACTAATCATTAGGAACTCTTTAATATCTTGATTTCAAGCTTTCCCTGATTAATTATGATCATTGCAGTTGTACCATGTGAAAACCGTTAAGAATTTCATACCGAATAAACTTTGAAACTGGCTCAATTCGCTCAATGATGTTCGAGTTGGTCTGATCATAGATCTTGAACATATTCCTTTGTTTCAATGGATATGGCAACGAGAGAACCAGGTAAAGTTCATGTCACATTAACGTTGTTTCTAAGCAAATTTTAGATGCTTTCAACTGTCATTTATATAAATGAAGTTCAATTCCTACCTTCACACAACTGATGTTGTATATCACCATTATCAAATTCATGTGAACCAACATTGAACTTACAGTGCTTCTTACTTTCCAATGTGTGTAAACATACACAGCAAGATTATTACTGCAATTTTCGATACTGAAGTGTCTTATATAGATGGCAAGCTCTTAATACACTACATTTTTTACCCAAGAAGAGGGTTATTCCACCTTCTTATGTGTTCAGGAGAGTATGTGCAAATTGTACTTAAGTCACTCGGTCTTTTTTCTTAGTAGTTTTATGTTCACTTTTTTGGTCCATCAGAATTTAATGCTCTAAGGTTTTTAACCAAAGTGAACAATTCTCAGTCTAAATGTTGTGTTTTGATAGCCTGCTAGGATAGCTTGGGTGAGGGGCTTAGATCAGGTTGAAATTAGCACAGGGGTTAAGCCGGGTTGCACAGTGACCCAGTCTAACCCTTGTCAGTTAGTCTAAATGTTGTGTATTGTTAGCTGGCTAGGATAGCTTGGGTGAGGGTCTTAGGTTAGGTTGACATTAGCACAGGGGTTAGGCCAGGTTGCACAGCAACCAAGTCTAACCCTTGTCAGTTAGTCTAAATCAGGGGTCTTCAACCTTTTTCAGTCTCTGGGCCATATTTCTTTTCCGGAAAAGTCCGCGGGCCACTATTAGAAACATAAATTCAGGGGGGGGGGGGTTGAAAAAATTTCAGAACACCATTTGTAACTGCATGAACAAGTGTTGGTATTTTTTATTTTCAAAATAAAATAAAAAGAAATTTTTTTCACTCATATTTTTATACAAAAACTAGAAAATTAAAAAAAAAAAAAATTGTACAGCAATCTCTGATCAGTTTCTGTTTAGAAAAAAATCAACTCTGTGAGAGATTGAACCTAGGTCTTCCATGGGATGATTGGCATTGCATGGCAACCACCAATTTGACAATATTGGGTTGAAATTTTGTTGTAGCATTCCGGAGGGAGTGTTGGTCAATGCACTAGTCTTGTAGGTGGGAAACCTGGGTTCAAATCCCATCGGATTTGTCACTGCTCGTAACTTTTGCATTAAAAAAAAAAAATCTTGGCCAGGCAGTGCTGGAAGAAATAGGAAATAACATGAATGAGCTTGCGGGCCACCAAAAATGACTCGGCGGGCCACAAGTGGCCCGCTGGACACAGGTTGAAGACCCCTGGTCTAAATGTTGTGTTTTGTTAGCCGGCTAGGATATCTTGGGTGAGGGTCTTAGGTTAGGTTGAAATTAGCGCAGGGTTAGACCGCAGGGTATGACCCAGCCTAACCACCCTGTGGCTTTTGAGAGTGAGTGTTCTCTTGAATGAAGCCCTTACATCAAAAAGAGGTGACCCTTCTATATATGGTATATTCCATATGAATATTTTTTTGAATTTTTTATATTGACACTCTCATGACTGGTTATAAGACTGGTGGTACAAATGTGTCAGCACAGAATGGACTGGTTGAGCCACTGCTTGCCAACTGAGCTCACTTATTTCAAGCCTTCTTGTACCATAGGTGGTACACCATATCTGAGTTTTCCTTTCAGAAATTTAGTCTACACAGTATTCTTTATTCACTATGTGCGTGAGTTTTTGAACTGTGTTTGTAGCAAGTGACCTACAGAGTGCCAGTCCCAGGGACATTTGTAGTAATCTACCTACAGAACACCAGTCCCAGGGGATGGCATGCAAAAAAAGTGCCAGTTGCAAGAGTGTAAAGAAGGTGAAAGTTTGTTATGAGTTGAACACAACATGTCTGGGTGTTGTCAACTCAGAAAAGAGTATATTGGATGCAGCTGACAAAAATGTAGAATAGGATTCTAGTAGTAGCCTGTTCCAGAAACACTCCAATCTCATAATCTCCAAAACTCTGTTTCAATTGGCACTCAATGGACTCTGATAGGTTAATTTAAATGCAAAAACCAATTAGAGTGCTTTGTTTCATGGTTGAAACCAATATTCAGGAAATCGGAGAGTGATTCTGGAATGAGCTACATGTTTAGGTTGTGAAGACAAAGCACGATTGTTTCATATTGAAAAGCAAGCCTCACAATTTTCTAAGAAATAATTCATTGATTATGAAAAAAAAAAAAAATGAATACCAATTAATTGATGGTTTTCTCTGCAAGTATTAAAATTTTGAAAAAAAAAAGGTTTAAAATCATTACTGTGCTGAGTAGATTACTTGATAAACAAAGTTTGATACTTGACAATCCAGCTTCTATTTCTATTATTTTTCACAGACATGGGAGGTTATATCTGGATGGGGGATATGATCATGCCTACTGACCCATCTGAGCTAATGATGGATGCCCAAATGGACACAAGTTTCTTTACTGAAGCACACTTGGAAGAGATGAGAGTACGCCAATCCAGTGTGAGTATAGCAACAACAATTAATTTTACAACCCATCATATATATCAAAAGAATTAAGTAGTGAGTGAGTTTGGGGTTCATCACTGTAATCTGTCTGGTTGTAAATCATAATGAGACATGGAGCAACAACAACAATAACAAAAAATAAGTTTGACTAGAAACTATGTGTAGAGAGTAAATTTAACTTTGTCTGTTAGCTAAAAGTTGATAAATAGTTGAAGAGTTAATAATTAATAATCTGGTGTGAAAATTACATGACTTTTTACTATTCAAACAAGGAGGAAAATAACTAATCGGCCATTCCACGAAAAGGAGGAATTCAAAAGTGAAAAATAAATGTTATGACTGTGCATCCTAATTGCTGTCAGAAGATAGTAAATATTTTATAATTAATAAATCCGTTTTGATTTTTCGATTTTTTTACTTTTTTAACAAAAATTCAGTAACTTTTTGAGAGGTCGGAAAAGAAAATTTTTGGTTGGCATTCTGGAGCTAATTTAGAGAAGTCCAATGAGCTGTTTTTATG
This sequence comes from Bactericera cockerelli, assembly GCA_024516035.1. Lineage (NCBI taxonomy): Eukaryota > Metazoa > Arthropoda > Insecta > Hemiptera > Triozidae > Bactericera > Bactericera cockerelli. Next base: position 38,055,813 of record CM044955.1, on the reverse strand, counting down.
GATGGGACATAAATAGCTGTTATAACCTCAAAATAAACATGCTTTCAATTTATTATCCTTTTCAGATTTTTTTCTTAGAAGTAAACTGTTTTCATGAAATTGAAGGATGAAAATTTGAAAAGTTAATGTAGTGTCCGTTACAAAATTTATAGTTTTTTTTAGGTTAAAACAGCAGTGAAATAAATTTTGATAAACCATTTCGGCTAAAGTAAAACCAAAGGTTTCAGGTGAGTGAAATACATTTTCTTGTTTTTTTCATTATTCTCTTCATAGGTTTTTTTAGTGTTGCGGACACTACTGTTACGGACACTACTATAGTAAATGTAGTGTCCATACATCCTGTATTTGCCAGTTTGAAGAGTATAAGTCAACCTACTACTAAATATGTAGTAGATGTGTTGTTTTATTATTCAGTACGATCTATTCATCAATCAACAATCTAAAACAGAATTGAAGAATTTCATGCAATTTGTCAGAAGGCAAACTTAAAGTTATGTTTTTAAAGAAAGCTAATAATCTCTACATTGCCGATGCCACAGATGAGAAGTATGTCTCATTTGATCAAGTGATAAGAGTATTACCTGCTCCTGACATGATTAAGAAGGGGGGTAGAATATTCTGCAAATTCTAAGCAATATGTAGGGCATAACTACCTATATGTCACAATTATTCACAAGTAGGTATACCTGTCTGGTTAACATTTTTACCCATAATTAGGTATTCATGTTTAATTTTGTTACTTTTCATGTTTCATTTTAAAAGATTCAAGTGAGAAAATTTATTTTATTTTAATTACGACTCCTATCCCAAAGTTTTTTTTTTTATATACAAGTACTTAGTACGTACCTAATTGATCTCAAAGTGTTCATTTTTTCTAATAAATTAATAAATTTTTATTGCACTAACATTTCTCATATGTTTTTAATTGCTTTAGAGTACTTCTGTTTCATGTGTTTCCATCAAATATCTGGAAAAGTAAAGATATTCTAAAGATACTTTTGTTGTAGAGTCCACCCGATGTATGTTGCAAAACAAGCTACACATAAATTTTTGAATGCAAAACCAAAAATTACTACAAAAAAAATGAAACAATAATTATGTTTTAAAGTAAATATTTCTCTTAAAAAAAAAGGTTAACACTTTGAAGGTATGTTTTATACATAGTTTGACTGAATTTTACATTTATTAAAAGGTTTCTCAAAAAACTAATTAGTAAGGTATGATGGCCGCAACGGCAACAAAAAGAGGAAGTAACACAAGCTTAATCAGAATCTTTGAAAAAAACCTAATATATAGTTTTATATAACTTAAATATAATAGAATCATATCAACAAAAAAATAATTCTATCTTTGTTATTTTTCTACTAAAATTGTTTTGAAGAGTAAAATTGTAGGTGTACGAGACATTTTGGAGAAAATACGTAATGCAACAAGATGAAGAGGAACATGACATTGTTATCTTGAACTATTTCTGAGTTATTACCAGAAATTATCAAAAATGAAAACATAACAGAGAGAATTTTATTCCATAAAATATTTGATACCTGTATTTTACTGTTTATAGTAGTCTCCAAGGCCGAGTGAGATCATAGGCATTGCATCTGAGTTTGATCTCCAGCACACAGGATTTTTTCTGCTCTGTAGCTGCATGTTCAGGGTCCACTCATATCCTTGTGAGGATAAATGAGTATCTGCTTTAATGTGAGCAGCAACCAGTGGCATATTTATAGGCTATTATAAGATATTGAAGATTTGGAAAAGTCCTGATTCTGCACTACCCAGTAAAATTGTGATAGTAACATATGCAAAAATGAGATTTTGGGTCATTGAAGATAAGGAAAAGTCCAATGATTCTGATCTACCTTCTAAATATTATGACATAATAACACAAAGAAACACTTGTCTGTCCCAGTAGCTCATTGGTCAAGGTGGCACTCTGTGAATCCAGAGGTCTCAGATTCAAAATCCAACCAGGACATGACAAGTTATCCTCCCATTTAGGATTTAGACCACATAATAACAGATTTTTGGCTTACTGCTGGAGTGGTGGAAATCATAAGCCCTGATCGGGAGTATAATAAATAAGGAAATATCATTAATATTTTATTAATATTTATGAGATATTTATTTATTTTCATTTGAGATTAGGTAACCTATAAACAAAATTACAGATTTTCATTGAAAATAATCCAGGGATGTGTACTGCTAACAGAATGATCCAAGTACTAAATTTTATCACTGAATTACCATTCTTGACTTTTGTACACATACATTCACAACACACACACACTCACACACATACATTCATACCATTTCATAAATGGTCCAAAAAAACAGTCTTTATGGAAACCATCACATTTTCATTATTACTTTATCTGCAGTTCTATTTTCCTTTCAACAGAATGTACAATATATAGTACTAAGACAGATGTGTTTGAATGGATTGAACCTTTTTTGTCTTACAGCTCCCTTTTTCCTTCTCAAACCCTAGATAACCTCTGTTAAAATGTGATACTTTTGAATTTTCAGATGGAGGGTTACATGATGCTAGAAGAGTTAGATGAAGGCATGTACTATGAAGACCCTGCCAGTATATCAAAGATAAACACTGCTGCTACCCAAACTGCTGTCAACACTCATCATGTTACAAATAGGAAAATCAAACCAGTGAAACATCCAGGACTGAAATTACAAACCCCCATTGCCTACCAGAAGGATACAGATCCTAATGTGATTCCTATTCAGAAAGATGGAATGGGTATGTTTTCATTTTGAAAAAATAATCAGAAAAATCTTTGATTTTTAATAATATGAACAAGAGTCCACTCTTAATTTTCTGTAGTTGCATAATTAAGCACAGTGAGTATTGCCCAGTTGAAAAAATGAAATTTGTGTTGCTGGTTTTTATGTATATTATAATATTCTGAATGAACAAATTTTGCTCCAATTTCAAACCTTTTTCTGTAGACACATCTGAACTTTCTGAAAATTACAATTTTCAAATCCCATTTTTCAATGTGCACTCTATTTCAGGCCTGGCTCCTTTTATAATAAGAGTCAAAATCGTTAAATTTATAAACTGAGAAAACAATAACTGAATCAATCTTCAAACCAGATATTGGAATTTGTTAATTTTGCCTTTGAATTTTTTTTTTTTAGTATACATAAATGTCAAGTAAAGTTATAAAATAGATATTATTTAATTAAATACTCATTGTTACTGTTATTTATTCACATTACTAACTCTCTTTTTTTCATTACCTCAGCTGTGTGTGAAAAGTGTGGTGCAATGGGTGTGAAGCATGCTTTCTACACACGGGAGCGAAGGTTCTGCAGTCTAGCTTGTGCCCGAGGATCACAACATGACAGTGAACACAACAGCAACACCACCCAGTATGACACATCAGCCATTCCAGCACTTGGAACACCCAGTATACAGAACAGTGGAATTCCACTGCAGACCATGAGTTTCCCAACCCAGCCTCCCACCTCCACTCTTGTGAGTTTTACACTGGTTTGTCATCATTTCCATGTACATTTTCCTACTGGGCATCATTAGTCACCAGTTTGTTGTTTTTATATGTACCCATGTACCAATGTTTTCCTTTGAGACAAAATTTGAACTTACCTTTTTTCCTTTAAATTGTGTATTTTTTTCTCCTAAATATACGCGGTGTCCCTGGAGTTATATTAACCAGGAAATAATTTTGTTCCTATTTAAAATACTGAGAAAAGAACAAACACATGTTCCTTTATCTTTATTTGTATTTATGTTGATGGTAATTGCTTGTGTATGCAATGTGAACCAATCACGAGGGAGTATTGTGTCCATAATGAATAGTTGGCATTGTATTTTTTTTTCTTCTCAATATGACAAGCAAGTTACAAGCATGTTGTAGTGCCCAACTATTTTTGTACCAAGAGAGTATACACGTATATACTTTACCCACAATGTTTGTAGCTCAATTTCGAAAAAAGTGACACCTTAAACACTTCCTATACCTTATACCTCACAGGTAATGAAAGTAATAATGAAATACTGGATAAATTATTCGGGCACCCAATGATATTTTTAATACTTATTTGTAATTTCTCATGCTTTCATTGAAAAGGATGAGGTGAACTTTGGCGCAATAGCTGGAGAAGGAGATGAGAAACTAAAAGAAGAAATTGAAGAAGAGGAGTCTATAGACTCAACTCTGTACCGTGTCCCTCCCATTCCCCCCTCTCCCCTGAGGAACCCATGTTCCCCCCAGATAGGAAGAGTCACCCAGAGCTGGCCTCTTCCTTTGATTGGGCTTCCTACTTGAATGACCCCAACTTCATAGCTGCACCTGTTTATAATTTTCATCATGTAAGTATTATTATTCAGGGTGTCTACTGGTCAGAGATTACCTGGAAAACCTGGAATTGTCAGGGAATTTTTCGAGACCGAAAAAGTCAGGGAATTTTGTGAAAAATCACCATAAGTCAGGGAATTTTGTGAAAAAAACACCAAAAGTCAGGGAATTTTTTTAAAGATCCAATTTTGTCATGAAAATTATAAATAAATAAAATTCGCCTGCGGCGCCACTCTAATTCAGGCAGTCTGATAATACTTCTTTGGTAAGAAACACAAAACACTCTTAACTACTTTTTAGAAGGTTATCAAAATTTTAGCATGTTTTTTTTTTCAGAGTTTTCCCTGAAAGATCTTCAATTTTCTTTAGGGTTCCTATTTTTATGTTGATTTATTACATTTAACTTTCCTTATCCTATAATGAGGAAAGTTTTGTATTCGGCGAAATTTCAATAAATATAAGGTTATAGTTTGTCTATTTCTTTTTTTAACATTCCTAACACATTCTTGATAAGAGCTACCGTTAGCGAACTTTTATCGAATTTACGAGAAAAGAATTGGTGATTTCTTAGCAATAGGGTAAGGAAAGTCTTGTGGTGATCACACTACATTTTATTTGAAAAAAAAGCAAGGAGTAAGCAATTTGTACATCATATCCACCTATTTGACATCCTGCTGATGTCTATTCCCCAGTACTAATTCTTGATATCGTAGAACCTACCAGAAAACTCATTTGATTGATTTAGAAAAAATATTTGGTTAGGTGTCGGTGGACTAGCAAAAAAAGATTGAGGTCTTATGTATTATAATATACATATAATGTCTCATTAAAAAAGTAGACTGGAGAAACTGGAAAAATGGTCTGGAAAACCTGGAAAAGTCAGGGAATTTTACTTTGACCATTTAGTAGACACCCTGTTATTCTCAAAATGTATACCACTACTACATATTTAGTGCAGACATTTAAGCTCAATGGCATCCATTTAAAATACAGCACAGTTCTGACCTTGTTCAATTTAAGAGATATCCACTACTGTTGAATATGTATAATTATATTTGAATCCAAGGTACAAAGCAAAAAGTCTATTATAAAAAGACCTAATATAGTCAGGTTTCTATTACACATAAACAGGTGATGCAGGGATCTAAGATTTTCTCTATAAAGAGTCTACTATTATATCCAGAGGTTCAACTGTACATTCATATCTGAGAGAAATAGAAGATTCATAAACTTGACCTGAGTAATAATACAGACATCAGTAGCTTGATCGATAAGCCGGCGGACATGTAACATGTAGGTCAGTGGTTCAAGTCCCCATTTCGGTGAAATTTTATACAATGTTCGTATAATATTAATTTGTCATTATTTATACAATGACAAATTAATATTATACGACCAAACTCACGGAGGGACACCAATGCACATGCTGCTTATGAATTGCAATCTAGATACAATCCTGATGATATGGTGTGAATTTTTTTAAACTTGTTTCTTCCAAATATATCAATAGATACCGGAAGCATTGTGTATATTGTTGTATTTATTTTTTCAATAGATGATGAGTACTTTAGTTTATAGTTTGTAAATTTTCCATAGGTCCAAACTAATATTATCTTAATCCACAGGCTCCCATGTCAGACTGCTGGGATAACATCTCAGTGGGTATGAAGGTGGAGGTGGAAAACACAGATGTAGAGACAATGAGCGGAAGTCCAGACAATTATCCAGACAGTTTCTGGGTAGCTTCTGTCACCAAAATCGCCGGGTACAAAGCCCTACTCCGGTATGAAGGTGAGAATCAAAAATACTGTGTTCTCAACCCATTCATTTTTCAGCATCCATTTTTTTCTCTGCTTAAAATTGCAACCAAAATGTTTACTGAATAATTTTGTTATCAATATTGAACACGTCATTTTTCTCAAAAACAAATTCTATATTATTCCTTCACGGGACCAAATTTGGTTCTCTCACCTCTGGGCAGTCCAGGACAGCTTTTCGGCCTAGGAGGGCTTGTCAACTGTCTTTGATAAAGCAGGTACATTACCTGAACTGTTTATGTAAAAAAAACTGCTGTCGTTTTTTGACACTCAACAATCTCAATATGGCACTCAAATCTCATCTCTCCTTGTGGCAGGGTTTGGTGACAACGCCAGCAAGGACTTCTGGGTGAACCTTTGTTCTTCCATGGTGCACCCGGTGGGCTGGTGCGCCACCCGAGGCAAGCCTCTGATACCACCCCGCAGCATTGAGACCAAGTACTCCGACTGGAAAGAGTTCCTGGTCAAGAGACTGACAGGTAACGTAGAGCTTGATGGTTCAGTTATTTATTGACTCGGTGAAAGCCGATGAAGAATGCTTTCTGTTCCAAGAAATAATAATTAGCACGAGAATTGTTGTTGTTGTTGTTGTTGGTGTAGCCAGCTTGGCTACAGCTGGAGGGGTGAGTGATGGTCTCTAGCCAACTTTATTTCAAAGTTGGCTCGTCCTGAACCACATATTTCTATGTGCGATCAATCATCATGAGGACTTGGACTTTTCTTTATAAGCCATTAAACCCTTAGGAAACTGCAAGCTAGCCTGGCTAGTAAGGGTTAGCTAGTCTGTTCTCTGTTTATAGTCCTCTAGCGGGACACTGGTCTTCTCCCTGTTTAACGTCCCCCAGTCAGACTAAGCACGAGAATTAAACACTCGTGATGCATTATAAATACCTTTATATTTAGAAGTCAAAATTATAATATTTAATATGAGGTTCACACAAGGTAATTCACAATTACTTATATCAAAGAATATTATGAAAAACAAGAATAAGCAAGAAGATAAGAAAGAAATCTAATAATAATAATAGAAAATCTTATAAGGGCAAAGTTTTATAAGTAAAGCTATTAAGCCCAGAACAGCTATTAAGCCCAGCAATTAAGTACAATTCTAGACCTATACCGACCTCAGTAGCTCAATCGATAAGGCGGCGGACTTGTTACATGGAGGTCGGTGGTTCGAGTCCCAAGTTAAGCATAACTTTAGTAAGGTGAGTTTGATTAATTGTGACATCACATTGTGATTAACACAAATATGATAACTTAACTTAAGTACATTTTACTTCCGAGAAATTTCTAATATTAGAAATCGGAAGTATTGTGTTCGTTTTTGTAAAAAAAAAAAAATTTTTTTGTTCCGATTTCAATTTTTTTCATATTTCTGGACGTTTCATAACCTCCTGAGCAAATTTGGTTTTGTGTCTGTCTGTCTGTTAAAACGATTCCTTGTAACGCGCAAATCTCGGAAACTACTCGACCGATTTTGATGAAATTTTGCACACATCTAGGAGACATTCTGTAGATGGTCCCATTTTAAATTCATCGAATTCGTACTAGCGGCTCTGGGTGAAAGAGACCATGCGCCTGACCACTAACTTTTTACTTAAACGCTTATATCTCGTGAACTGTACACCCAATTTTGATGAAATTTTGTAAGAATATGCATATTATTGTTTTACATAGGTTATTTATATTTATTTTTAAATTAATAATAATTTGACTCTGATATTTAAGAAAATCCGAAATTTTGGACAAAAAAGTAAAAAAACAAGAACCACGACTTGCCGATACAAAATTTTTTGTGGAATTTAGAATGTATAAAAAACGATATTCTACCATATAAAACAAATTTGAAGAAAATCGGTTCAGCCGTTTCAGAGATACAAGTAATTTAGTATAAAAACTCAAAATTCGCACGTGTACACAATGTGAAACAATTACGAGGAAGTATTGTGTCCATAATTGGCAGTGTTTTTTTTATGGCTTCAACGGCAAGATTCTCACACTGTGAGCTCTTCCACCCAACCGAGAGCTCTTCCACCCAACCGACAATTCTAGACCTTTACATTTTTCGAAATGCCCAACTAAGGTGACTTGAAAAGTGGAAGAGATTGCCATAGGCAATAACCCCGCCCTTTAGTTAGGACATATGTATATATTTTATTTATTTTTTTCTTGTGTTATATTATTATTATTGTCATTTTTATATTTACTTTTTCCCATTATTTGTCTGAATTTGTCTGTATGTTCTACTAATAAAGTGTTTCTAAATAAAACTAAAAAAATAAGTCCCTCGTGTCCCCACAGGCGCGCGCACTCTCCCCAGCAACTTCTACCACCGGGTGCAGGAGAGCATCAAGTCCAGATTCCGCCTGGATATGAACCTGGAGGTGGTGGACAAGAAGAGAATCTCGCAGGTGAAGGTGGCGTCCATAGAGAATATTGTGGGTGAGTCTATAGAGAATATTGTGGATAAGAAGAGAATCTCGCAAGTGAAAGTGGCGTCCATAGAGAATATTGTGGGTGAGTCTATAGAGAATATTGTGGGTGAGTCCATAGAGAATATTGTGGGTGAGTCCATAGAGAATATTGTGGGTGAGTCTATAGAGAATATTGTGGATAAGAAGAGAATCTCGCAAGTGTAAGTGGCGTCCATAGAGAATATTGTGGGTGAGTCTATAGAGAATATTGTGGGTGAGTCCATAGAGAATATTGTGGGTGAGTCCATAGAGAATATTGTGGGTGAGTCCATAGAGAATATTGTGGGTGAGTCTATAGAGAATATTGTGGATAAGAAGAGAATCTCGCAGGTCAAAGTGGCGTCCATAGAGAACATTGTGGGTGAGTCTATAGAGAATATTGTGGGTGAGTCCATAGAGAATATTGTGGGTGAGTCTATAGAGAATATTGTGGGTGAGTCCATAGAGAATATTGTGGGTGAGTCCATAGAGAATATTGTGGGTGAGTCTATAGAGAATATTGTGGATAAGAAGAGAATCTCGCAGGTGAAAGTGGCGTCCATAGAGAATATTGTGGGCGAGTTGTTGCTCTCACTAAATGTATTAATGGAGTGAAAGTGGCGTCCATAGAGAACATTGTGGGTGAGTTGTTGCTCTCACTAAATGTATTAATGGAGTGAAAGTGGCGTCCATAGAGAACATTGTGGGTGAGTTGTTGCTCTCACTAAATGTATTAATGGAGTGAAAGTGGCGTCCATAGAGAACATTGTGGGTGAGTTGTTGCTCTCACTAAATGTATTAATGGAGTGAAAGTGGCGTCCATAGAGAACATTGTGGGTGAGTTGTTGCTCTCACTAAATGTATTAATGGAGTGAAAGCGGCGTCCATAGAGAATATTGTGGGTGAGTTGTTGCTCTCACTAAATGTATTAATGGAATTTATTGTCCCAAGTATTAAAGAACTGGTCGGACGGAAACAAGAGCAGCCTTCTCATTAACCAGTGAGTGGTTCAGTAGGTTCATTCAATATTTTTTTTCCAATATTAATTTGGGTAATGTTTTTATTTTCGTTTTATTGTTTCAATAAAGAACCAAATCCATTAAGAATCTTAATAACCATTTACATACCCCCCCCCCCCCCCACGTTTTTGTAGTGTGGGGGTCCCTTAAAAAAATTCGAGATAAGCTAGGGGTCCGCGTAGTTAAAAAGATTGCCGACCAACCGTTCATGCGTCAATAACGATTTTTGTGTCTAACTCGAACTCTTTACAACAATTGTGACTTTCTGTTGGATGTGCATTGGTTGGATATTGGTGTGCATACCAATTTCCATTACAATCTGGTGAGTTTTTTCTTCACTGATGTCTTATTGGATTAAAATAAGTAGTACCTTTGTAGAAATAAGTAGTAGCATTGGTTGTCAATGTTTGGGGCATCATTGTCTGGTTGATGTGTAGATATATAAATAAATAATTAATTAATAAATAAAATAGCCTTTATTGAACAAATAATTATCAAACATTTTAAACAGTGTTACAATATACAAATAGAAAAATTGTTCTCAACCATGAAATTGTTTTTTTAGGGACAAAAGAGTAATATTATTTTTTTTTCTTTCTATTTACTGCCTCTTTTTTCTAATTTTAAGTTGTCACCAACTATGCTAAAAAGAAACCGTGATTGCAGGCAAGCGGCTGCATGTTCGCTACTATGATGATGACGACGGGTTCTGCTGCCACCAAGACTCGCCCCTGATTCATCCCGTGGGCTGGGCCCGCCGCACAGGACACGCTATCTCCGCGCCTGACCACTACACCACCCGCTGTGCCTCGGGCATTCGAGACCGGGACGACGCCACTGAGGACCTGTTCCCCCTCTCGGTGAACAGAGACACGCCCCTGCCCGGGGGGTTCAGTGTCGGCATGAAGCTGGAGTCTGTCGACCCGCTCAACCTCTCGGACATTTGCGTCGCCACTGTTATGAAGGTAGGCTCTAGGCCCAGGGTCCTCGTTGTGGCCGCCTTCTTTAGGCTTCCAAGTAGAATTTATGTTAAAGTAATTTGACTTTAAGAAATAATTTTTTGTATTTATTTAAATATAAAACAGCTCTTCGAAACGCAAGCCATCAGGAATAATGCCCATAATGCTCACAGCATTTCCTCGTTGAATGGCGATTGATATTTTTTGGATTTAGAAGCTTTTGGAATGTTGATCGCCATTCAAACGAGATTTGACTTTTATTCTACTCAAAGAGACCTTAATTTCATATCTTATGACAGATAAATTTAATGAGAAAAAAAAAAAAACAGCCCCAGAATTTTGAAAACCCGATTCGACCAAATTCAATATTTATGGGAACAATATTTTACGTTTCTGTGTCTTTCTAGGAAAGATATCTTGTTCAGATATTATGATCTCTTGAGAGTCAGGTATTGGTTTGTCAACGTGCCCCGACCGGGTTTATATTTGGCATCGTTTTATGAACAGACAAAATCTGACTCTAGTTTTAACTGTTAAGATGATTTTTTTTTTTTTTTTTTTTTTTTTTTTTTTTTTTTTTTAAGCTTAATTAGGTAGAACAAAAAATATATACAGTAGGACACAATGAAATATAAAGAAATAAAAAAAATTCCTGTCCCGCTGGGAATCGAACCCAGGTCACCATGCGTACAATGCCTAGCGCGCTAACTCACTCTGCCACGGTGACTACTGATATGACCATGCAGTTGAAAGCGATGTTAAATTTTTGTTTAAAAAAACGCTTGCATACGAGTCTGCAACCATTGGGACATTTTCATCTTTACTATTCAAGGTCCAAAACCCAACTGACCAAATTTCGTATTGTGCGCATGACACATACCTTCTCTCTTCTCTCCCTCTACAATTCAATACTTCGCCATTGTGCGCATGACACACACTTTCCCTCTTCTCTCCCTTTACAATTCAATATTTCGTTACATAATATCGTTACATAATATCGTTACATAATATCGTTACATAATTTCGTCACATAATTTTGGTTATGTGCCAGAGCAAAGACATGAAAATGTCAAAACAAAAAGATTAAATATACAAGAAAGAAAAAAAGAGAGAAATGTCCTACCTAAAGGGCGGGGTGGCAATCTCTTTCACCCAACCCTTTTTTTTTTTTTCTTCTTTTTTTTGCATTAAAACTCTAAAATCCATGTTTTCCGTTTCCCCCAGGTCCTGAACGACAGGTTCATGATGATCCGCGTGAACTCGTATGACGACGAGACCAGTGCTGAGGGCTCGGACTGGTTCTGCTACCACATGTCCTCCCCCTACATCTTCGCCCCTGGGTTCTGCTCCGCCCACGGCATCAGCTTGACCCCGCCCAAGGGCTACACCCACGCCTCCTTCACCTGGGAGCAGTACTGCTGCGACACTAGCTCCGTGCCTGCTCCCCCGAGCTCTTTGATCAGGTCAGCACGGTAGCATCCATGCCATTCGTTAGAAACCCATAAATCACCCATGTTAACACGTAGACAACCGGGTGTACCACCGGTGGTACACGCACGTTCGTACGGAATGGGCCGGGTGTACCACCGATGGTACACGGGGTCGGATAGCCGTATTATCGCCGGTCCCACAAGAGAATTCACGAAAAACCATGTCGGTCGTCTAAGTGTTAATCTTACCCAGCCTCGGTTGGGCCGGAAATAGCCAGCGGAAAATTCAAAATAGGTTTGAATTCGACTGGTCACTTATCTAAGTCCTAATCTCAGAGTACGTTGCTTAACTTAACCTCCGTAATCAGGTGTGAAGGTATTCAACGTGCCATTGACGCTGTTTCATTCATCATCATAGGGTGGCGTCATCGTAAACGATGGTAGCCAGACAGTGGAGGAATGACTCAGAACTTCTACCACTGTCTTTACAAGGAGGCTAATAATTGACAAGGGCCTGTTTCATTCATTTGTAAAAAAAAACAATTCGCTCAATATTGTTCGAAAATTTAATAATATTTCTTGTTGTCCCCCCCAGACGGTGCCAGAGCACGGGTTCCGGGTGGGCATGCGGGTGGAGGCGGCGGACCTGATGAACCCCTCCCTGATCTGCGTGGGCACCGTGTGCCGGCTGGTGGGCCGCCTGCTGAGGGTGCACTTCGACGGCTGGGAGGACGAGTTCGACCAGTGGATAGACAGCGGCTCGTGCGACCTGTACCCGGTGGGCTGGTGCGAGCTGGTGTCGCATCGACTCGAGCCGCCCCGCCCCCCTGTCAAACCTGGTGAGAAGCTTTTACATGTAACCTCGGCGATCAGCTGAATAATAATAATATCGCCTTATTTATACTGCCCGATTAGAACTATTAAAGTCCCATTATTCCAGCAGTAAGCCCAAGATATACATATATTATTATGTGGTAAAAATCCCAAATTGGAGGATAACTTGTCATGTCCCAGCTGGGTTTCGAACCCACGACCTCTGGAGTCTTTGAATTCACAGAGTGCCGCCTTTACCACTGAGCTACCGAGACAGAAATATAATCATGAATCAGGAAAAATAATTTTGAATGTATGTATGTAAGACAAGTGTATGTATGTTAGCACCGAAACTAAAACAAGGCTGCACCCCACGACACAAGGACCATACTTCATAGGTGTGGCTCTTCGTGTGGGATGACGACAGCCAAAAGAAACTAGCATAAGTTCAGGTAAAAATGTATTAAATTATGTAAACTATCATTGTTATACAGGGTGTCCCGGATACAGATACATATATTTTGAGGGTAGGTTCAGCCCACTGTGGACTATCATATAAGCGAAACTTGCAGTGGGGCATTTTGCTTCGTTAGGGAGTTCTGGCCGAATACCTGTTTTTCCCACAGGTCTAGAGGTCTCTTGGAGCGATGCATGTTTAGAATTTATAGCCAGTAGATAAGTTTTGACTTCATGTATGGATAGTCATGTATATTTCCCTTCAAATGCAGTTAGTTGCATCAAATATTGAAAGAATAGAGAGATATTTTATCATAAGTTCAAAAAAAATTCTAGAAAATTCGATTTTTCCCTTTCGTGAATTTAGAGTACTTCTACAATTGCAATTTCGCGTATCACTAGTTAAAAAAAATACCCTATAATGTTTGGTTTTAGAAAAAAGAAAGCTCATTTATGTTAGTTTAAAGTTCATGGAACGCAAGACACACAAAGCTCAAAAAACACTTCTGAATCATCATGGAAAATTGAAAGTTGGCTGAATTTTAACAGAATTGGCGCGTAATTAGAGGTATAAAAACACTGCCCTGGGATGCTTCACAGAAGAAAATTGATCATTCACAATGGTCCTCGTGAGAAAAAATGAGAGATGCTGAAATGAAAGCAGAAAAATAGTAGCGAACCAAGGGGCGGGGTTTAAACTTGTGGCTTTCTCTTCCACCGAACAAATCGATCGCCTTGTTAATTTTACTATTTGATTTGATTGATATAGTTGGTTAGTAAAAGTAAATGAAAATATTCTGAGTACAAATTACTCTGAATATTTTCATTTATAACTTTCAGTTGATACAAAAATGGTCATACAAACCGCTTCAGAAATCGAGTGTTCTTCAAAATGCAATAGCGCGTAGATTCAAAATTTTAACGATGTGTTTCTCTCTTTCTGGTGCTGTTTAATAAGGCGTATCTCAATCGTTCCTTCATGCGTCTGGAAGAACTTAAAATTGATTGAAACAACATAGCAAAGGGTATTTTTTTAACTAGTGATACGCAGAATTGCAATTGTAGAAGTACTCCAAATTCGCGAAAGGGAAAAATCGAATTTTCTAGAATTTTTTTTGAACTTATGATAAAATATCTCTCTGGTCTTTCAATATTTTTTGATGCAACCAACTGCATTTGAAGGGAAATATTCATGACTATCCATACATGACGTCAAAACATACCCACTGGCTATCCAAATGTCCTCTTGACCTCTGGGAAAAACAGGGATTTGGCCATAGCTCCTTAACGAAGCAAAATTTCGCGGTCCACGGTGGTCTGAACTTACCCTCAAAATATACAGGGTGGGGCAAAAGTCTGGAAACCCCTGAATAACTTTCGAATGGCTTCTTCGGTAAAATTAAAATTTTGTACAGTGAACCGGGCTAATAAGACATTCTTTTAGAGTGGGGTCGATTTTTGTTACCGACCCCCATATCGGGGCCAGGGGGGCCAAATTCATTTTTTTAAATACGAACCCCTACCTTGCGATACATTTTAGGGAAGGTCTTTAAATAAGAAATACATTGGTGCACATTTTATTTTTTTTTTTAATATTAACTGTTTTCAAATGGCGTCCAACTTTGTGTATGCAGTAAAGTCCGGAAACCCCTGTTTGAAAGGGCTTCCTCAGTAAATTTAAAATGGTACACGGTAAGTCAGGGTAATAAGACCTTTCCAAAAAAGTATCGCAAGGTGGGGTTTCGTATTAAAAAAAAAAATGAAGTTGGCCTCCCTGGCCCTGACATGGGGGCCGGTTAAAAAAAAAAAGTTCCATTCTAATAAAAGGTCCAATTACCAAGGATTACCGTACACAATTTTAAATTTACTGAGAAGGCCCTTTCGAAAGATATGGGGGCCGGTAACAAAAATCGACCCCACTCTAAAAGTAAGACCTTCTTTTACCGTAAGACCTTCTTTTTTAGCCCGGTTTACCTTACAAAATTTTAATTTTACCGAAGAAGCCATTCGAAAGTTATTCAGGGGTTTCCAGACTTTTGCCCCACCCTGTTATAGGTACCCGAATGAAAATTTGAATTTGAACACCC
>CM044955.1:35858480-36155980 GCA_024516035.1 Bactericera cockerelli | reverse complement strand
GATAGAGTGAGTGAGAGATAGAGTGTGAGTGGAGAGAGAGAGTGTGAGTGAGAGAGAGAGAGTGTGAGTGAGAGAGAGAGTGTGTGAGAGATAGAGTGTGAGTGAGAGTGAGTGAGTGAGAGAGTGAGTGTGAGAGAGAGAGTGAGAGAGAGAAAAAAAATGGAAGAATATGATTGATCAAGTGATAAATAAATAAAAATAATTCAAGAATAGAACAAGGAAGAAAAGGAAAAGACATGAGACGATTGATGAAAAGGACAGAAAATGAATTGATTAAAATAATTGATGAAAAGAGAAAAAGAAGAGAAAATAGAAACAAAAAAGCTGATGATAACCAATAGAAGAATAAATACAGGGTGTCCTCACGTTCCAGTTCACCCCTGGAATCCCGAAAACCGCTGAGAACATTGAAAAACGCAAAACCCCTATTCCTTAATTTTCAGGGGATTGAGCTTTTGCAACAACAAAAATGTCTACACCAACTCTGCCCCAATAAGTCTGGGCACGGACCAACTTTAAAATGTTAAATGGAACGGTATATCGTGTGGCATATTGTTTTAAAGACGTTATTGAGAAAAAATTCATTGCAACAAATTCCAGTGAGCTACGACATACCGTTCTTGAGTTACGCGGTATAACGTAGAAATGTATTGTAGCTCTTAGAAATGTATTGCAAAGAAATTCTTTCAATGGGACCTTAAAAACAATTCACCACACAATATACCATTCAATTTAAAAAATTAAAGTTAGTCAGTACCCAGCCTGACTGGGGCGCCGTAGGCATATTTTTTTTTTGCTTAAACTTTATCCATAAAAAATCAAGGAATACGGATTGTTGTATTTTTAAATATTCTCAGCGGTTTTCGAGATACGAAGGGTGGATGGGTTTACGGAGGGTGGATGGGTGTGAGTGAGTGTTTGAGTGTGTGTGTGTGTGTGTGAGAGAGAGAGAGAGAGAGATAGAGAGATGATAGAGAGATAGAGATTGAGAGAGAAAGAGTGAGTGAGTGAGTGAGAGAGAGTGTGAGAGAGAGAGTGAGTGAGTGAGAGACAGGGAGAGAGAGTGAGAGAGAGAGTGTGAGAGAGAGTGAGAGAGAGAGTGTGAGAGAGAGTGTGAGAGATAGAGTGTGAGTGAGAGATAGAGTGTGAGTGAGAGAGAGTGAGAGTGAGAGAGAGGAGAGTGAGAGTGACAGAGAGAGTGAGAGAATGTTTGAAAGAGTGAGAGAGAAAAAAATGGAAGAATATAATTGATCAAGTGATAAATAAAGAATTCAAGAATACAGAATAGAAGAAGGAAGAAAAGGAATAGACATGAGACGATTGAGGACAGAAAATGGATGGAAATTATTGATGAAAAGAGAAAATAGAGTGTGAGTGAGTGAGTGAATGAGTGAGTGAATGAGTGAGTGAATGAGTGAGTGAATGAGTGAGTGAATGAGTGAGTGAATGAGAGAGAGAGAGAGAGAGAGAGAGAGAGAGAGAGAAGAAAGAAAGAAAGAGAAAGAAAGAGTAAGAGAAAGAAAGAGAGAGAGTGAGTGAGTGAGAGAGACAGGGAGAGAGAGAGACAGAGAGAGGAGAGAGACAGGGAGAGAGAGAGAGAGACAGAGAGAGAGAGACAGGGAGAGAGAGAGACAGGGAGAGAGAGAGAGTGAGTGAGGGTGAGTGTGAGAGAGTGAGTGAGAGAGAGAGTGAGAGAGAGTGAGAGAGAGAGTGAAGAGAGAGAGAGAGAGAGAGTGAGAGAGAGTGAGAGAGAGTGAGAGAGAGAGTGAGAGAGAGAGTGAGAGAGAGAGTGAGAGAGAGAGTGAGAGAGAGAGTGAGGAGATGAGTGAGAGAGGAGTGAGAGAGAGAGAGTGAGAGAGAGTGAGAGAGGTGAGTGAGAGAGTGAGTGAGAGAGTGAGAGAGAGTGAGAGAGAGAGTGAGAGAAGTGAGAGGGAGAGAGTGAGTGTGTGAAGAAGAGACCGAAAATAGATAAATAAAATCTAGGTGATCGATAATAATTATTGATAAAAAAAGAGAGGATAAATAATGGATAAGAAGTACTTGATGAAAAGAAAAAACAGATAGTAGAAAATAAGAATATAGGTAGTAAATATTTAGAGAATGGATGATGATAGTTGAAGAAAACAGAAAAAGAGAGAGCATCAAAAAAGAGAATGGGGGAAGTAATAGAATTCAAGGATAGAGAATAGAAGAAGGAAGACTTAGAAAATAGGTAAGAGACGATTCATAAAATGTGAAAAGGACAAAAAAAATCGAAGTGATGGATAGTAAATTTATAAAAAAGAGAGGACCGAGAATAGAAACTGGATAAAAAAATATTTGATAAATAGAGAACAGGACATTGCAGATAATAAAAAAAAGATAGAGATTAGGATCAACAAAGTTAAGCAACGTCCAGCGAGATGAAGAATTCGTGATATTCGAGGAGATAGATAATGATTGATAAGAAAAAGAAGAGGAAAGAGAATTGATATTCAATGAAATAAGAATAAAGGTAATACATAGATGATGAAAGTGAAAAACGAAAAAGGTCTAGATGATAGATAATAATATAAAAAGAAAGAAGACCACAGAGAATAGAGAATGGGATGAGAAAAAGGATAGAAAAAAGAAAAAAAAAAAAATGGACAGAAGAGAATTGATCAGTGATAAAATAAGAATTCAAGAAAAGAGAAAAGAGAACAAGGAAGAGAAGAAGGAATAAGACATAGGGAGAGAAGGACAGAAAAAAAAGATGAAAAGGAGAAAATGTAAGATGAAAAGAAAAAAGAAGAATTGAAGTGAGGAGTAAGTGAAGAGAGAGTGAGAGAGAGTGAGAGGAGTGGAGAGAGAGAGTGAGAGAGAAAGAGAGAGTGAGAAGGGTGAGAGAGAGAGAGAAGAAGCAGGAAAGAGAGGAAGAGAAAGAACGGAGAAGAGAGAGAGTAAGAGAGTGAGAGAAAGAGTGAGGATGAGAGTGAGAGAGAGAGTGAGAGAGAGTGAGAGAGAGTAAGAGAGAGAGTTGAGAGTGATGAGAGTGAGGAGAGAGAAGAGTGAGAGGAGAGTGAGAAAAATGAGTGAGGAGTGTGAGAGAAAAAAAATGCAAGAATAGTAATTGATCAAGTGATGAAAATAAGAATTCAAGAAAAGAGAATAGAACAAGGAAGAAAAGGAATAGACATGAGACGATTGAAGAGGAAAAAAAAAAGAAGGAAGACTTAGAAAATAGGTAAGAGACGATTGATGAAATGTGAAAAGGACAAAAAAAATCGAAGTGATGGATTCGTGATATTCGAGGAGATAGATAGTAATTTTTGATGAGAAAAAGAAGAAGGAAGAGAATTGATACTCAATGAAAATAAGAAGATAGGTAATACATAGTTGATGAAACTGAAAAAGGGAAAAGGCCTAGATGATAGATAATAATTTAAATAGAAAGAAGACAACAGACAATAGAGAATGGATGAGAAAAGGATAGAAAGAAGAAAAAAAAAATGGAAGAAGAGAAGTGATCAGTGATAAAATAAGAATTCAAGGAAAGAGAATAGAACAAGGAAGAAAAGGAATAGACATGAGACGATTGATGAAAAGGACAGAAAATGGATAAAAATAATTGATGAAAAGAGGAAAAAGAAGAGAAAATAGATAAAATGAGTGAGAGATAGAGTGAGTGAGAGATAGAGTGTGAGTGAGAGAGAGAGTGTGAGTGAGAGAGAGAGAGTGTGAGTGAGAGGAGAGAGTGTGTGAGAGATAGAGTGTGAGTGAGAGTGAGTGAGTGAGAGAGTGAGTGTGAGAGAGAGAGTGAGAGAGAGAAAAAAAAATGGAAGAATATGATTGATCAAGTGATAAATAAATAAAAATAATTCAAGAATAGAACAAGGAAGAAAAGGAAAAGACATGAGACGATTGATGAAAAGGACAGAAAATGAATTGATTAAAATAATTGATGAAAAGAGAAAAAGAAGAGAAAATAGAAACAAAAAAGCTGATGATAACCAATAGAAGAATAAATACAGGGTGTCCTCACGTTCCAGTTCACCCCTGGAATCCCGAAAACCGCTGAGAACATTGAAAAACGCAAAACCCCTATTCCTTAATTTTCAGGGGATTGAGCTTTTGCAACAACAAAAATGTCTACACCAACTCTGCCCCAATAAGTCTGGGCACGGACCAACTTTAAAATGTTAAATGGAACGGTATATCGTGTGGCATATTGTTTTAAAGACGTTATTGAGAAAAAATTCATTGCAACAAATTCCAGTGAGCTACGACATACCGTTCTTGAGTTACGCGGTATAACGTAGAAATGTATTGTAGCTCTTAGAAATGTATTGCAAAGAAATTCTTTCAATGGGACCTTAAAAACAATTCACCACACAATATACCATTCAATTTAAAAAATTAAAGTTAGTCAGTACCCAGCCTGACTGGGGCGCCGTAGGCATATTTTTTTTTTTGCTTAAACTTTATCCATAAAAAATCAAGGAATACGGATTGTTGTATTTTTAAATATTCTCAGCGGTTTTCGAGATACGAAGGGTGGATGGGTTTACGGAGGGTGGATGGGTGTGAGTGAGTGTTTGAGTGTGTGTGTGTGTGTGTGAGAGAGAGAGAGAGAGAGATAGAGAGATGATAGAGAAGAGATAAGAGAATGTGAGGAGAGAGAGAGTGAGAGTGAGTGAGTGAGAGAGAGTGTGAGAGGAAGAGAGTGAGATAGAGTGAGAGAAGGTAGAGAGAGAGTGATGAGAGAGAGTGATGGAGAGAATAGAGATGGAGAGAGAGTGTGAGAGTAGAGTGATGGTGAGAGTAGTAGTGAGTGAGAGATAGAGGTGAGTTGAGAGAGAGAGTGTGAGTGAGAGAGAGATGAGTGTGAGGAGAAAGTGAGAGAGAGTGTGAGAGATAGAGTGTGAGTGATAGAGAGTGAGTGTGAGAGAGAGAGTGAGAGAGAGAAAAAAAATGGAAGAATATAATTGATCAAGTGATAAATAAAAAAAATAATTCAAGAATAGAACAAGGAAGAAAAGGAAAAGACATGAAACGATTGATGAAAAGGACAGAAAATGAATTGATAAAAATAATTGATGAAAAGAAAAAAAGAAGATAAAATAGAAACAAAAAAGCTGATGATAACCAATAGAAGAATAAATACAGGGTGTCCTCATGTTCCAGTTCACCCAAATAATCTCGAAAACCGCTGAGAACATTTAAAAACGCAAACCCGTATTCCTTAATTTTCGGGGGATTCAGCTTTTGCAACAACAAAAATGTCTACACCAAGTCTGCCCCAGTCAGGTGGGCAGCTGGGCACGGACCAACTTTTAAATGTTAAATGGATCAGTATATCGTGTGGCATACTGTTTGAAAGACCTTATTGAGAAAAAATCATTGCAACAAATTTCAGTGAGCTACGACATACCGCTCTCGAGTTACACGGTATAACGTAGAAATGTATTGTAGCTCTTAGAAATGTATTGCAAAGAAATTCTTTCAATGGGACCTTAAAAACAATTCACCACACAATATACCATTCAATTTAAAAAATTAAAGTTAGTCAGTACCCAGCCTGACTGGGGCGCCGTAGGCATATTTTTTTTTTTTTGCTTAAACTTTATCCATAAAAAATCAAGGAATACGGATTGTTGTATTTTTAAATATTCTCAGCGGTTTTCGAGATACGAAGGGTGGATGGGTTTACGGAGGGTGGATGGGTGTGAGTGAGTGTTTGAGTGTGTGTTTGTGTGTATGTGTGTGTGTGTGTGTGTGTGTGTGTGTGTGTGTGTGTGTGTGTGTGTGTGTGTGTGTGAGAGAGAGAGAGAGAGAGATGATAGAGAGATAGAGATTGAGAGAGAAAGAGTGAGTGAGAGACAGGGAGACAGAGTGAGAGAGAGAGTGTGAGAGAGAGTGTGAGAGAGAGTGTGAGAGAGAGTGTGAGAGAGAGTGTGAGAGATAGAGTGTGAGTGAGAGATAGAGTGTGAGTGAGAGATAGAGTGTGAGTGAGAGAGAGAGTGTGAGTGAGAGAGAGAGTGTGAGTGAGAGAGAGAGTGTGTGAGAGATAGAGTGTGAGTGAGAGTGAGTGAGTGAGAGAGTGAGTGTGAGAGAGAGAGTGAGAGAGAGAAAAAAAATGGAAGAATATGATTGATCAAGTGATAAATAAATAAAAATAATTCAAGAATAGAACAAGGAAGAAAAGGAAAAGACATGAGACGATTGATGAAAAGGACAGAAAATGAATTGATAAAAATAATTGATGAAAAGAGAAAAAGAAGATAAAATAGAAACAAAAAAGCTGATGATAACCAATAGAAGAATAAATACAGGGTGTCCTCACGTTCCAGTTCACCCAAATAATCTCGAAAACCGCTGAGAACATTTAAAAACGCAAAACCCGTATTCCTTAATTTTCGGGGGATTCAGCTTTTGCAACAACAAAAATGTCTACACCAACTCTGCCCCAGTCAGGCTGGGCGCGGACCAACTTTTAAATGTTAAATGGATCGGTATATCGTGTGGCATACTGTTTGAAAGACCTTATTGAGAAAAAATCATTGCAACAAATTTCAGTGAGCTACGACATACCGCTCTCGAGTTACACGGTATAACGTAGAAATGTATTGTAGCTCTTAGAAATGTATTGCAAAGAACTTCTTCAATGAGACCTTAACAGTATACCACTCAATTAAAAATTTAAAGCTAGTCAGTACCCAGCCTGACTGGGGCGCTGTAGGCATTTTTTTTTTTTTTTTTTTTTTTTTGCTAAAACTTTATCCATAAAAAATCAAGGAATACGGATTTTTGTATTTTTAAATATTCTCAGCGGTTTTCGAGATACGGAGGGTGGATGGGTACTTTATGGACACCCAGTATAACAGGGAAACGCGTAGCATAAGGAAAGGAGTGAGAGAGAGAGTGAGAGAGGGAGAGAGAGAGAGAAAGAAAGAGAGTGAGAGAGAGAGAGAGAAAGAAAGAGAGTGAGAGAGAGTAAGTGAGAGACAAGGAAAGAGAGAGTGAGAGAGAGGAGAGAGTGAGTGAGTGAGTGAGAGTAAAAAAAAATGGAAGAATATAATTATTGATCATGGATAATTAATTGATCAAGTGATAAATAAAGAATTCAAGAATAGAGCATAGAACAAGGAAGAAAAGGAATAGACATGAGACGATTGATGAAAAGGACAGAAAATGGATCAAAATAATTGATGAAAAGAGAAAATAGAAACAAAAAAGCTGATGATAACCAATAGAAGAATAAATACAGGGTGTCCTCAAGTCCCACTTCACCCCTGAATCTCGAAAACCGCTGAGAACATTTAAAAACGCAAAACCCGTATTCCTTTATCCATAAAAAAAAAAATCAAGGAATACGGATTGTTGTATTTTTAAATATTCTCAGCGGTTTTCGAGATACGGAAGGTGGATGGGAATTTTATGGACAGCCTGTATAAGAGGGAAACGGGTAGCAGGAGGAGGGGAGATTGTGGAAAAAGTGCCAAAAAG
The DNA here is from genome assembly GCA_024516035.1 of Bactericera cockerelli. Classification (NCBI taxonomy): domain Eukaryota; kingdom Metazoa; phylum Arthropoda; class Insecta; order Hemiptera; family Triozidae; genus Bactericera; species Bactericera cockerelli. Next base: position 36,148,513 of record CM044955.1, on the reverse strand, counting down.
AACGACAGAAATTTAAGTGTGATAAAAAAGTGAAAATGTTAGTCCTAACCGAGTCTTCACTGAGTGCAACATTTTGTCTAGGAAAGGTTCAATGTTGCACAAGAAAATGTTGCAGAACAAAATGTTGCGCAACGTTGCACTCAGTGGAATTCCGGCCACAAGTAAATCATAATTTAAGCAAGTAACAGCACTCAAAAGTGCTGACTTTCAATAATATATTACCTATCATCCTCTCATTGTTCTAGTTCTTAAGTTAGTCTTAGAGTTGCCAGTGCATCGAGCACACGTAATTTCTATTATTTTATATTAATAAACTTCTAGTATTTAATCTTAATAATTATATTTGTTCTTATTTAAAATAATAAACCTTTTTAAAAAGCCCTTCCTTGGCTTCACTCTTGTAATTGGCGCAGCACAGTAGTAACTTGCAAGGGAGAGTGAATATCTTCCCTCTGTGAGTGAACTTACCCTCCTTTTCTACAAAAAAGTAATCTTTTTGACTGCAATACAAACTTAGTAAACCCTCACAAGTGAAAGTGAATCATACCTTGAATTACAAACTACCAAACTTGGATCATCACGGATCATCATTACCCCCTTGGACTACCATTGGATCGCCCTCTGGACTAGCCCAACTCCTGCATCGAACCCCGAACCATAGCATCGCAGACCATCACTTCACTTGACACAGCTAGATCAGCTCTACCGTCCGACTCACGGAGATTGCTGACTCACAATTCTCACGCAGAACAATGCGAGCTATTGTTTTCTTCTTACTGTAAGATAACGCTTCTATGATTTTATCTCTCTAGCTTGGCTTCGAAACCAAGTAATTCTATATACTATTATTCCATATACCTATGAATTATTGAACTTATATTTCTAATTGTTTCTTTGACGTGCAAATTTACTAGCTCTATTTACTGATATATTTATTTAATTTTAATTGATACGTATTTTTATTACTAAGCCACAACGGCTTCCCGCACTCGTTCCCTCGAGTCTCTGCACGAGGACGAGGAGGCAGATTATTTATTTCCTTTACGTTCACTAGGGGAATCGACCCCCAGTGCTAGTGTACTTAATCTCGAACAGACATTAAATCAGTTCTTTCTTGATCAGAAAACCAGAAAACGCTTTGGTAATCCGAATAATAATTTAAGACAAACTAGACCAACAAATACCAATATGCCGGAATTAAAACCAGAATACCTAAAAATGGTACCCGAGTTCTCAGGTGAACCTGAACTCCTACCCAGGTTCATTAGTACATGCGAAAAATTGGTTACTAAATTTTACAACTCGGCTGATCCAGCCGACTTTCAAAACGACTATTTGATGGATTCGATCCTTGCAAAAGTCACGGGCGAAGCCCAAAAGAATATTAGTAGTTGCATACTAAACACATGGAATGACCTTAAGACGGCACTCCTTAATACGTACTCCGACAAGCGGGATGTACATACACTCGCTATCGAGATGTGCAACATGAAACAACAGAGTGAAAGTGTTTTTGATTTTTATAATAACATTCAAAACATAGTTAATCTTCAAATAAGCTACATAACTAACCATAATCTCGCGGGCAATGAACATCTTAAGAAATTTATTTCTGACCTTGCCTTACGCACTCTTTTACGTGGCATTAAAGAGCCACTTGGATCCTTGATGCGGACGAAGAACCCCAAGGATATGAACGAGGCACTAAATATCCTCATAAATGATTTCCAAATAGACACTTCTTCCACAAGAAGCAACAACTACCAACAGAGGGACACCAAACACTACACTCCGCCCATGATGAAAGGCACAAATTATCAGAACAATGGACGTCAGAATAGTCCCCAATACTCAGGTTGGAATCAAGGCCAACAAAAACCTTTTAACAAACCATTTAACTCTAATAACAACAACAATTGGAGAAACAACAACAACAATTTCAACAACAACTGGAAAAACAACAACAATAACAACAACAACCAGCAAAACTCATGGAGATCAAACAACGGTCACAACCAAAATGTATGGGCAAAACCAACAAACCAACCCCTTCCGAAACCAACACCAATGAGTACTACTACCAGGAACTCAAGAAACCATCACAACATCGAATTAGACCCTAATCAATATGTGGACTACTCATATGCAAACCAAGAAGAACCTTACGAAGAAAGAACAGAAATTGAACAAGGCCCCCAGGAAATTGAAGAAGAAGAAGACCCTGGAAATTTTTGCATGCCAGCCTCGGAGACGGAACACTACTAAACTTAACAAACTCGGAAAACAAACTCCCTTATTTTATTGTGCCGAAATATAACTTTCGCGTTCTTATCGACACAGGGAGTACACGCTCTTTTATGAAACCCAACTTAGCACAAAAATATTTTAATAAATCCATTAGAAAAGATCCATTTTTAATCTGTACAGCTCATGGAAAAAGTGAAATTCAATACAGCATCACTATTCCAGCATTTGACATATTTAGAAGCAGCAAAACTGTCAAATTTCATCTTTTTGACTTCCACGACTTCTTTGACTGCTTAATCGGAATGGACACCCTGGAAAAAATGAAGTTATGTGTAGACATTCCAAATAATGAAATAAAAAATGAAACAACATCTATCAAACTACAATTCAGAGAAGGCAATTCAGGACTCAATGAAATCGAAATTCAACCAAGATGTGAACAAGTGATTGAACTGAAAGTAACAAATAAAGAAGATTGTGAAGCCCTATTTCCACAAATGAAAATTGGACAATGCTCAATAGAGGAAGGCATAGTATGTGTGAAGAACGGAAAAGTCCTTTGCACCATTCAAAACCCAACCGATAAAATTGTTAAAATACGGTATAAACCCTTTACGCTGAAGACTTTTAACGAAAACTTTCAAACTATAGAATTCGGCAATTTAAACAACATAACGACAAACCAGATGTTCGACTTTACCAAACTAAGAACCAGTCACTTGAATATAGAAGAAAAAAATAAACTTGAACAATTAATATCACAATACACTGAAGTTTTCCATCAAGAAGGCAAACCACTCACGTTCTACAACCAAGTCAAACATAAAATTATCACAACCGATGAAATCCCTGTTCATTCTAAAATGTACAGATATCCCTACGTTCATAGAGAAGAAGTTAAAAACCAACTACAAAAAATGCTTGAACAAAATATAATAAGACCATCCCAATCACCATGGTCATCCCCAATATGGGTCGTCCCTAAAAAGGCCGACGCCTCAGGTAAAAAGAAGTGGCGAATCGTAGTAGATTATAAAGGTTTAAACTCAAAAACAATTTCAGATAAATATCCCATCCCAAACATTGAAGACATTCTGGACAAACTTGGCAGATGTCAATACTTTACTACCCTCGATTTGGCGAGCGGCTATCACCAAGTTGAAATGGATGAAGACAGCATTCAGAAAACAGCGTTTTCCACAGAAAGAGGCCATTGGGAATTCCTCCGACTACCTTTTGGACTAACAAACGCACCAGCAACGTTTCAACGTGCAATGGATAACGTACTAAGTGGACTTATCAACTCATGCTGCTTAGTATATCTTGATGACATAATCGTGTACAGTACGAGTCTCACTGAACATGTGAACAACCTCAGGAAAGTCTTTGAACGACTCAAACAATTCAACCTTAGAGTACAACCAGACAAATGTGAATTTCTCTGCAAAGAAGTATCTTTCCTAGGACATATAATAACACCAGACGGAATAAAACCCAATCCAAACAAAATACAAGCCATAAAAAACTTTCCAATTCCAAAAACAAGAAAACAAATTAAAAGATTCCTTGGACTGATAGGTTACTATAGGAAATTTATCAAAGACCTCGCAAAAATTACCAAACCTTTCTCTAAAAGACTGAAAAAAGACGCCGCCATGAACCTTGATGACCCCGAATACAAAGAAGCCTTTGAACTCTGCAAAAACATCTTGACAAATGACCCAATCCTACAGTATCCAGATTTCCATCAACCGTTCCTTCTTACCACAGACGCAAGCAACTATGCAATCGGAGCCGTACTTTCACAAGGAAAGATTGGACAAGATCTTCCAGTAGCATATGCAAGCAGAACACTTAACGAATCTGAACAAAACTATTCAACCATAGAAAAAGAAATGCTCGCTATCATCTGGGCCACAAAATACTTCCGACCATACCTCTACGGAAGAAAGTTCACAATAATCACCGACCACAAACCCTTACAGTGGTCATACTCCGTAAAAGATCCTGGCTCCAAAATAATTCGTTGGAGACTGAAAATGGAAGAATACGAATTCAATATAGTATACAAAAAAGGCGTGATGAACACTAACGCAGATGCTCTATCCCGAATAGAACTCAACAACAACGAAGGCGAATCTCCCCGACCAGGAACCAGTGGACAGACTATACCAATACCTGATTATGATGACGATCTAGAATCTATCATTCCACAGATATCAGAAGACATGGACATCGATATAGACCTCAACGAACTAATCAATAACGCTGCAAACAACTTTGGTATAAATGACGAAACAAATCAGACAGTTCACTCGAGCGAACAAAACCCGACTGTCGGCATGCCCATCAGCGAATCTCCCGTCAACCAAGGAGCTAACCAAGTTATAATATCATCAGTCCATCATTCGAAAGCACAAGTGACTCATAAGAACAACCTACACGGAAACAAAATGAGATATTTCGTACAACTCGACCAGCAACGCGAAGGCCTGGATATCCAAGATTTTATCAACACTTATGTTGCACCCAACGCACCATACTACTTTTACTTCGAAAACGACCCCGAAGGAAGATTATACAAATTAATGTCAGTGGTATTACAAAATCATTATCAGAACTCAAACCTAAAATTTATAAAATGTACAAAATATCTTCGAGATATTGAAGACGACCACGAAAAAGAAAATATCGTGACATCGTTCCACGAAGGAATGTCAAACCATCGCGGAATCGACGAAATTGAAAAATGCATTAAACAATCATACTACTGGCCTAATATACGGAAAACCGTTCAAAATGTTATCAATAGATGCGAAATCTGTCAAACGGCAAAATACGACAGAAACCCAATTAAACCGAAATTCAACATCACCCCCACTGCAGTACGCCCATTTCAGATTGTACATATCGACAGTATTTCCCTAGAAACTAAGAAATTTCTCTCTATTGTGGACTCATTTTCAAAATACGCTCAAATGTACCCACTAGAATGCAATCAAGCAGTAGTAATTGCTCACAACCTACTAAAATACTTCACACATCATGGTGTACCTGACATGATTATATCCGACAATGGTGGTGAATTCAACAATAATGTTATTAAAGAACTGTTGGAGATACACAAGGTAAACTTACATTTCATCAGCTCCCAACATCCGGAATCCAACGGAATAGCAGAAAGGTTTCATTCTACAATAGTGGAACACATCACCATTATGAACAACAGAAGGGAATTCAAAGAAGATCACATCACCTTCAAGGTACTCTACGCAGTTTTAGCGTACAATAATACCATCCACTCTGCTCACAATATGAAACCCATAGAAATCGTTAATGGACATCTTTGTAACACTAACCCCTTTAACGTAGATTTAACAAAACAAATAGTATCAAACTATGTAAATGATCATAAAGAAAGAACCAAATTCCTGTATCAAGACATAAACACAAAGCTTCAAACCTACAAAGAACAAAACATTGCCAAAGCTAATAAAAATAGACATGATGGTGTACCTGACATGATTATATCCGACAATGGTGGTGAATTCAACAATAATGTTATTAAAGAACTGTTGGAGATACACAAGGTAAACTTACATTTCATCAGCTCCCAACATCCGGAATCCAACGGAATAGCAGAAAGGTTTCATTCTACAATAGTGGAACACATCACCATTATGAACAACAGAAGGGAATTCAAAGAAGATCACATCACCTTCAAGGTACTCTACGCAGTTTTAGCGTACAATAATACCATCCACTCTGCTCACAATATGAAACCCATAGAAATCGTTAATGGACATCTTTGTAACACTAACCCCTTTAACGTAGATTTAACAAAACAAATAGTATCAAACTATGTAAATGATCATAACCCAGATGGGGCTGACGTCCTTCCAGAAGGACGTCCTTCTGGAAGGACGTCAGCCCCATCTGGTGAAAATGTACTACATTGTGGATTTTTCTAATTAATTCAGCTTGCTGAGGTTAGTTGGCGACACCTTAAGCTCTTTGTTTTGAGTCCGAGTGATAAGTTGACAGCACTTATTTTGATTCAGGACTCAATTTATATCACTCCAAAAATAAAAACAAAAAATTTCACCGCGTTATCTGGGATAAAGAAAGAACCAAATTCCTGTATCAAGACATAAACACAAAGCTTCAAACCTACAAAGAACAAAACATTGCCAAAGCTAATAAAAATAGACATGATCCTCCAGAAATTCCTACAGAAGTCTTCGTTCATAATAGACAAAAACAAGCTAAAACGAAAAACAAATACAAAAAAGAACAAATCACAAGCATAAACAAAGAACGACAAACAGCAAATATAATTCCTTCACACCACAATACTATACAGAAAATTCATCTCGCTAACATAAAGAGACCAAAACGTATCACCCGACCTGTTTCAGATGCAGTACCATCGCCATCAGACCCGGACTCCCCTACATCATAAAGAACATCACAGAAAACCCAGGCGTTCTACCCATTAATCTTGGGAACGCAAAACTACAGAAAACATCACATACAATCGTACACTACTACAATTTGCAACCGATCCTAGACGAGCTGAACGATCTCAATAAACAATACGACAACCTTCTAGCAACTAAAACAAATAACAGTATTTCAGAAAATTACGACAAAATTATAAACCATCTGAAGATCACAATCATCAACAAACTCAATACAATAAACTTCAACCTTCCACAGACGAGGAACAAAAGATCCCTCTTCCCACACATTGGATCATTATTAAAAACTATCACGGGCAACCTCGATGAAGAAGATGGGACAAGATTCAGAAAGATAATAAATGATATAGAAACAAATGGACAAAACCTACAACAACAAATGAATTTGCAATATACACTGAATACAGAAACCATTAAAAGATTCGAACTCACAATCAAGAATGTAGAACACAACGAAGAACTACTCGCTCAAAGAATAACAGAAATAGCCCAAATGACTGATAAAGGACATGACCCTTTCATATTCATGGAACCAACATATAACCAATTGATTATTCTATATAATAACCTTTATAATATCCTACAAGAAATAGAAAATTCGCTCACATTTTGCCAAACCAAAACTTTCCACCCTAGCATTTTAAGATTTGAAGAACTCCAAATTGAACTAAGCAAACTAGAGTCCCTCCATAAAGGACAAATTCCAATTAGAAACAAAAGCTTATCAGAATTACAAACACTTATCGATGTATCATGCAAAGTAAAAAACCATAAAATAATTTACTTCCTATCTTTTCCTATAAATTTTGACACTGACTTTAACCTCTACTTTTTATTACCAATTCCTACCCTTAACAACCTTGTATTTACAACGACCCTCCCTAAAAATAAATATCTCTTAAAGTCTGACAGAACCATTAAGCCTTTAAAAGAAATGTGTGCCTCAAATAACCCAATTCAATGTTTTTCTAATAATTTAGATCATAGCAACCCTGATGAATGTGAAACACAAATTTTGCAAGCTAAACAATTGACTAACTGTCAATACTCTGAACTAGAGGTGGAGGGGAATTACATTGATTACATAGCAGAAATCAACCAATATTTGGTAGTCTTCTCAAAACTAGACATTCTTAAACTTGATTTAGATACGGGTATAGAAACGAAGGAATTACAAGGAATTTTCCTAATAGAATTGACAAATGGAAAATTAATCTATAGAGATGAACTTTTGGACTTTCAACAAGTTTCTTCTGGAAAACCATTCATTTTAAACAATATAAATGTAAATATAACTAAATTCTCTGATATTAAGATCAAATTGAAAAACCTTCGTCTAGATGATATTCAACTGAACCAAATAATACCCAAAGCAAAGACACCCGAGAAAATTTACAATTGGAGACTTGTTGAATGGCCCTACCTAATTTTAATTGTATTTATGTTAGTTTTAAGTTTAGTTATAAGAACGTATTTCTGTGTAATATTTGAAAAATTGTGGAAAGCAAAACCAATCAACAATCCTATATCAAATTCGGTAAACATTAACTTAGAAGAATTGCATCCAAAAATCAGTCTCCCAGAGGGAGCCAAAATCTAACGGTGGAGGAGTAACAGCACTCAAAAGTGCTGACTTTCAATAATATATTACCTATCATCCTCTCATTGTTCTAGTTCTTAAGTTAGTCTTAGAGTTGCCAGTGCATCGAGCACACGTAATTTCTATTATTTTATATTAATAAACTTCTAGTATTTAATCTTAATAATTATATTTGTTCTTATTTAAAATAATAAACCTTTTTAAAAAGCCCTTCCTTGGCTTCACTCTTGTAATTATTATTGTAATTATTTTTTGTAATTATTATTGTAACACTCTTGTAATTATTTTTTTTTAGCATGCATAAAAACACTCACCTAGAGCTGCTATTCTGTTGACGGTAATTCACAGAAAAACACTTCACAACACAAATGCGTGAAATCAAAATTAAACTAATCTTTTTATTTTACAATAAAATTATTTGAAAAAAAAAACAGCCCGACCGACAGGCAGAGATACGATGTTAATCACAACACAAATGCGTGAAATCAAAATTAAACTTATTTTTTTTAAACAATAAAATAATTTGAAAAAAAAAAAAAAAAAAATCAGACCGACCGACCGACAAGCAGAGAGACAATGTTAACTCTCCGAGAAACCGAACAAGACTGAAGGAATGCTGGGTTCAGTAGGTCCTTTTATACCCTGATGATTTGTAAGCCTACTCGATGATTCATGTGAACCGATGAGAAGGCATTGTGGGAACCAAGTTACGTAACACGTGTGTTTGAACCAAAGGGAAATTCTGTAAATATATCTCAAGAACGCTTTTAGCTATTGACTTGGAATTTAGTTTGTAAACTCCTTGTGGAGAGGAAATACGACTGTAAAGTTTTGGTGAAAGTATAACAGCTACGGGCGCAGATTCGACCGCTTTTTGTCGGTTTGCTTGAATCTGTCGGTTTTTCTGTATTTTTTGTTGAATTGCTACATATTAAAAAAAAAGAGAGTTGACCCCCCACAAATCAAAAGATTATGTTGTTCGAAAGAATTTTACGAGAAACCAGTCGCTGTAGTAGTCACCAATGGCGAAATTTCGACTGACTTGAAAAACGATTTTTTTTAATGGGTTGAGATGTTTTATAATTACCTGTGGAAATAGATCCCCTCTAATCTAAACTCTAAAAGGTTCATACATGAAAAGAGGTTTTGAGAGTGAGAGAGTGAGTGAGTGAAAGAGAGAGTGAGTGAGAGAGTGAGAGTCAAAGAGAGAGTGAGTGAGAGAGAGAGTGGGTGAGAGAGAGAGAGTGGGTGAGAGAGAGAGAGTGAGTGAGTGAAAGAGAGAAGGAGTGAGAGAGAGAGTGAGTGAGAGAGAGAGGAGTGAGTGAGAGAGTGAGAGAGTGAGTGAGAGAGTGAGAGTGTGAGAGAGAGTGAGTGAGTGAGTGAAAGAGAGAGAGAGTGTGTGAGAGTGTGAGAGAGAGTGTGAAAGAGTGAGTGAGAGAGAGAGTGAGAAAGAGTGAGAGAGAGTGAGTGAGTGCGAGAGTGAGAGAGAGAGAGAGTGAGAGTGAGAGTGTGAGAGTGAGAGAGTGAAAGAGAGAGAGAGTGAGTGAGAGAGTGAGTACAAGTGAGAGAGAGTGAGAGAGTGTGTGAGAGAGAGTGAAAGAGTGAGTGAGTGAGTGAGTGTGATTGAGAGAGAGTGTGTGAGAGAGAGTGAGATAGAGAGAGTGAGAGATAGAGTGAGAGAGAGAGAGAGTGTCTTGTTTGTAGCCGAGTAGTTTGTTACTTTGTTGCACGCTTTTGATGGGGGTCCATAAGGAATGAGGTTTAAGAGAAAAAGACGGAACAACGTACTTTCTTGTACCACGACCAGATGCAGAGTGGCGTGTGTTTATATTTTATTCAGACACAGATTTTACAAGGAGGTATGATCTTAAGGCTACTAAGCTTAACTCTAGGAAGTGAAGCACCAATTATACAACATCCTTCCCTTTAAGTTTTCCTTTCAGTGGAAGCTATCACCATCCACCTGGGATTAAGATTTAATAATATAAAACAATATGCAGCTTACATTAATTAGCATTTTGCAAGTTAACAGTTTTCTAAATACACATTATCTGCCTCCTCAGACTTGGTATGGTACAGTATACATTATACATATAAACAAATAATACTTAAACTAGTAATAGTATTGTACATAAAAACATAATCAAACAATAGTAAAATAGTTTTAAAAAAATTAAAGCCAAAAATATATATAGGTACTATTTATGTAACAATTAAATAAAATTTTAAAAATCTTCGTTACTCACATTTACTTTTCTTTGTTAGGTATGTGATACGGTACATAAATTATTATCAATTTTTCAGCTTATATTAACATAACTTTTGTTCTCTGTATTCTAATTTGTCAGTTACATGAAACACTATTAACACATAGAACATTAAGTTTATCTATTGACACATATAACATATGTCTCTACATCTGGCTTATTTATTTCTTATTACATTAGAGGTGTAGTTCATTCACTAGCACTTATTTTATTTAATTAATCCAACTCAAATTCTTTAAACTTTGCTGGTTTTTTAACTTCCCTTTTTGGTCTATTCTCTTTCTTTGCAGAAGGAGTTTTGCAATAAGTGTGGTCCTCTACCTGGGACCCTTTCAATGGGGTTGCAAACTCTTCTTCTTCTTCACTTGATATGCCTACCCTATGTGTGGGGTTCTGAACAATGGTTTTATCAACTATTGATGTGGATGCAAGTTCACTTTCCTCTCTTTCAGGGAAATTATTTAACTCACTTTGCATTTTTAACGGCTGAGCAAATTGAGGATTATTTTTATTAACTAGTCTCGATTCCCACAAGTCATCAAAATTGTCTCCAGAGTTCACACCCACAGCTCCAGGATTCATACAATGTCCCTGCTTGCCAGTTTTAAACTCTATGGACGTGTTTTAATACGCTAGTATTCCTTCGCAAGATTTGTCCATTTTCAGTTTGAACATTGTATGACCTAGGATACTGGGTTTTACTAACAATTTTACCTCTGACCCATTTCTTTTTGTCATGAAGCAATATGTTTTCATTAGGAGTAAATTCAGATTCTATTCTGCTACTTTTATCATAGTGTTCTTTTACTTTGTTCTGTTTTACTTTGATTTTCTCTTTTGCCTGTTCTGTGAGTTGTTTGAAGTTTTCAACAGGACTTAATTTTTTGGGATTAATTAAGACTTTAGTTTTAATGAGTCTTCCCATTAGTAATTCACTGGGGGAGACACCAATAGAAGCAATAGGTGTAGCACGATATTCCATGAGGAGGTCTTGAAAATCTAACTTAAAGCTGTCAGCTTTTCTAAGTAGATCTTTACAGATACCTACAGCTCTCTCACTTTGCCCATTAGAAGTGGGGTAGTGTGGACTGCTTGTCCGCCACTGTATGTTAAAACTAGTTGCAAAACATTTAATTTCATATGAATTGAATGGTGAATTATCACTTACTATGATATCAGGTATACCAAAAGTAGCAAAAAGAGTTTTAAGTTTTATAATCACTTCATGACAGGATTTACTTTTAAGCTTGAGGCACTCAATCCATTTGCTAAAGCTGTCTACAATTACAAGGTAATCAATATTTTTATAATTCATGATATCTAAACAAATTCTTTGGAATGGCCGATCAGGTATCTCATAAGGTAATAATGGCTCTTTAATTTTAGACGGTCTGTTTTCTTGACACGTCAAACAATTTTTTATATAGGCTTCAATATCATTGTTCATGTTCACCCAGTAATATGTTTGTTGTGCTCTCAGTATTGTTTTAGAAATACCCAAATGACCAGAGTGCAACATGAACAATGCTAGCTGTTTTAGCTTACTAGGAATCACAATTCTGTCCTGATAATAGATTATGCCATCATTACATATGAGTTCTTCTCTGAGTTTGAAAAAATGCCTGATCAATTCATTATCTTCTAGATAACATTTACTCTGAGGCCAACCTTCAACTAAGTATTTCATAACTTTGGCTAGACTTAGATTGTCTTCAGTCTCTTTCTTTATTAACTCATAGTTTAGAAGGTTGTCCACTTTGTAAATGTTATGTACAAAGTCAGTTATTTCTATTTCATTATCATAAGACTCTTCAGGAAAATTTCGAGACAAATGATCTGCTATCAGCATGTCCTTACCAGGTAAGTATTTAACATCTAAGTCATATTTTAGAAGACTAAGTCTCATTCGGACTATTCTATCTGATACTATTTGACAAATATTTTTCTTGAATATTGACACTAATGGTAAATGGTCACTCTGCACAGTGATCCGTCTACCCCATATGTATTTATGGAATTTTCTTACAGCAAATTTGATCGCTAAGGTTTCCTTTTCTATTTGAGCATACTTTTTCTCTGTCTCTGTTAAACTCCGAGATGCAAAAGCAATAGGTTTACCGTCTTGAAGGAGACAACAACCCAATCCATTCTGACTGCTGTCTGTTTGAATGACAACATCTTTATTTAAATCAAAATTTTTCAGAACTGTGGAGCCAGCAATAGCTTCTTTGAGCTTGTCAAAAGCCAATTGCTGGTCAGCATTCCAGTGCCAAGCAACATCTTTTTTTAGTAACACCCGCAGGGGGGCTGTTATCTCAGACATGTTGGGAACAAATTCTCTTAGGTAGTTATACATCCCCAACATAGACTGCAATTCTTTTACTGACTTTGGTTCTTTTAGGTTTTCAATAGCCTTAACTCTATCCTTATCAATCTTACAGCCATCTTTATTGAAAATATGACCCAAGTATGCTATCTCACTTTGCATTAATTGCAATTTATTCTTGTTGAATTTGATATTAAGTTCTTTTGCACGTTTAAAAACCTTGGACAATGTTTCAACATGACTCTTTTGGTCATGACTAGCTATTAATATATCATCAAAATAAATGACTAAATCATCAATGCCACTGAAGCATTCTATGTTATACTTCATAAAAATTTCCGGGCTGCTGACAAGTCCAAAAGGAACACGGAGATATCTAAAATATCCCAATGGAGAGTTGAAAGTGCAAATGTCTTTAGACTCTTCGTGTAGGCTTATTTGATTGAACCCATCTTTCAAGTCTACTACTGAAAATATTGTTTTTCCTATCAGCTTTGTCTTTATTTCTTCCAATGTTGGAATTAAATAGTACTCCCTTTTTATTGCCTTATTTAAATCTATGGGATCCAAGCACAACCTTAGATCACCATTTGGTTTTTGTCTAACAACCAGATTACTACACCAGTTTTTAGGCTGTGTGACTGGTTCTATTATTTTATTTTTTACTAAATCATCTAATTTTACTTTCAATTTATCCATTAGAGTGTATGCCACTCTTCGTGGGGCTTGACACGTAGGGGTTTGTCTCTTATCTAATATTATCTTATATTTTTGAGGAAATTCCCCAGTGCCTTCAAAAACCTCGGAATATTCATTCAAGAATTTATCCAAATTAAAAACATGGTCCAAGTTTTCCACCTTCTTTATTAAACCCAGATCAACACAGGCCTCACGCCCTAATATAGGTATTATACCCTTACCATCTTTGACTATAGAGAATGTCAAGGTGTGACTCAATTCACTTTTCCTCATCTTGATCTGTACGTTACCCAGGATTTGGATTTTGTGACCTCCATATGCTTCTACAGTGTTGACCTCCTTTGACGCTTTGGATCTCCAATTAGGGTGAATTCTCTCAGCAACAGATTCTGGTATTACGTTGATGTCCGCTCCTGTGTCAAGCTTGAACTCCACATCCACTCCTCCTATCTTGAAGCGTTGGACCCAAGCCCGAATTGAATCCACTGAGAGTGTGTTGACGTCTCCTGTCCATTCATCTGCTGCTGACGCCCTTGAACTTGATAACTCACACTGCTTGAGGCCATGTACTCGAGTCTGCTGACGCTTTTGAGGCTGCTGTTGACCATTGGACGTGTACCTTGGATACCTGCAGGAGATTGCAAAATGGTTTGGCTTAGAACAATTCAAACAAAGTTTATTGAATGCGGGACATTGTCTAGGCAAGTGGTTGGTTCCACACTTACTACAGTTGAACTTTTGTGGTTGCACTGTCTGCACTGAACTCTTTGTGGTTCTTGTTTGTGCATGCCCATGTGCACCTTGCCAGGTTTGTCTCGTTCTCTTATTGGATTCATGAGCATTTACCTTGGCTTGCCAGGTATGTCTTGATCTCTTATTGGACTCAAGAACATGTACCTCGGCTGTTGAATGGTTCTGTTCATTTCCTATAGACACCATTTGTTCAACTTTTAGTTTGGCATCCTCAGTAACCCTGCAATAGTTTCTCATTTCTTTTAAAGTCATCTCAGGTGACCTCATTAGTCTTTCTTTAAGACTTTGATCCCACAACCCACATACTAGCCTTGCTTTCAAAACTTCTTCATATTTTTCACCTAGTTCACATTTCCTTCCCAACTGATCTAGTTCAAAATAGTACTCATTGAATGTCTGTCCCTCTTTTTGAACATGATTGAAAAAACAGTATTGATTAAAACATTTATTGTCTTTGGGGATTACTTCAGCTTGAATGTGATCATATATTTTATCCACTGTTAATGTTCCTGTCAGTTTATCCACCAGATCATTTAAGGGTTCAGGAAGTGAGCACCTAAGGTGTGCTACTTTGATCTCCTGGCTTTTGTCACCAAGCTCATTTGCAGTAAGATACCACTGAAACTGTTTCTTATGGTTGTTCAGCTCTTTTAATGTTTCAAACACTTTAGAGGTTTTAGGTAGTGATACTAGGGACATTTTGACTCAGTAATATTATAAGTGGTTACTTGACTAGATTGGGTTTTAGACTATTTTATTTTATTCTATTGCTAGGGTACTTATCTGAGGGCGTTTTTATCCATGATTATCTCGTCGATCCTGCATTCCTTCACGAATCCCGTTCTCGTCCAGCCATGTCTTGTTTGTAGCCGAGTAGTTTGTTACTTTGTTGCACGCTTTTGATGGGGGTCCATAAGGAATGAGGTTTAAGAGAAAAAGACGGAACAACGTACTTTCTTGTACCACGACCAGATGCAGAGTGGCGTGTGTTTATATTTTATTCAGACACAGATTTTACAAGGAGGTATGATCTTAAGGCTACTAAGCTTAACTCTAGGAAGTGAAGCACCAATTATACAACAGAGAGAGACTCGTTAGGTACTAAAAGAGCGACTCTATAAATTCCATGTTAGTTCGGTTTATGTGACAGCACCCCCAAAACATTTTCACACCTGCCTGAAAAAATCTGAATACTTTTTCTGATGCATTATTTTTTAAACCAAGTCAAATAATTGTTGTTCATCATCATTTATGTGAGATTTTTAAGTCTTATCACCAAAGTCATTGTATTAGATGAGTGCCTTGTTCGTTTGATAACCAATCAGAATATTGTATTGTGATGTAATGTTATGTAATGTATTGTATTGTATTTCAGCCAATCAGAAGAGCGTCTGGTCACTTCATCTCTTCATCTCGGTGTGCTCGTGTTTACCAAGCACCTAAATGGGAAGTACTGTGTAACTTCTCGCCCATCAGAGGGGAGGCCTACCACAGAACGGGAGAGATACAACACATATACGAAATAGAAAAGCTGTGAAACACTCATCTTTAAAAGAAACTCATAACTCGTGAGGAAAAATGAGTAGCTGATTTGATGTGAATTGATTGTATGTAGGGTATATAATTTTCTATGCCAGCATGTGTAAGTAAACAGTACTAATTCAGTCGAATCTAGATATAAGAGAACTCAAATCATCAGAAAATTTCTCTCCTATATCCAGGTTTCTCTAATAAACAGGTTAATTTCCTTCGTAAAGAGTTAAATTTGACATGGAAATCGCACTCTTATATCCAAATACATAATATATAATGATGATTTTTTTAATGAATGTACGTACCTATTATAATTTATTGAGAAAAAGAAGAAAAACACTTGTCTTCACTCGACAGAAATTTCTGTCGAGTAAAGACAAGTGTTTTTCTTCTTTTTCTCAATTATGACGTTACTTGACAAAGTATCCCTCCTGCAAAAATATATTATAATTTAATTAATAAAACAAAACAACATAACGAACATCTTACAAATAAAATATTTCTTCCAATTTTTCAGTTATTATTTTTAATCTATTGCATACCTAAAGAACGATATTCCCATCTTAAAAAAAAAAAAAAAAAAAAAAAAAAAAACAGTAATACTGTCGTGATTATAGTGCTCGATTAGGACTATCATGTCCCATTATTCAAACAATAAGCCCAAGGATATATTGCTTGTTAGGCGATAGTGTCGCGCTATGTGGCGTGTCCATGAAACTGGGGCTCGTTTCCACACTTCTTAATTCTACACGCTATGATAATACTTTCCCTCAGACATGCTACGAGGGGTTAATTATTTTGTTATCTCATTTTACTCCATTCTCTACGCATGTCTGACGTCACAAAACACTAACCTTAATGAGCACTATGTATTCATCCGCTGAAACAGGAGTAGACATTTTGCTTTCTCATTCAAATAATATAATGTAGGTAGTAGATAATTTAGAAATCGTTTTTGTGCTATATTTGGTTATTTTGTATTAATTCTACTAAAATAAATAAATGAAAATTAATTCTATGTTCACACGTGTCACCCTTTAAGTAATGAAAATATTCAAGTTTTACTGAACTACTTTAGTAAAACCTCTGGCGCATGAAGTTTATTTTGTTATGGTGAAAACAAAACAAACCAGTAGAGTGAGGAAAAAAAAACAAAAACAAGTTAGTCTCGTTCTAAATCCTAAAGTATAGTCACGTCCGACAATATCATTTATTTACGAGATTCATAAAAGAAAAAATAAATACAATTTATTTATTTTTACAACTTTTCAAAACAAATCAGTGTGTATCTTAATAATATCTCTTCCTAAACTGTGAAATTTTGTCATCTCGAAATTGGTTTATCAAGAGAAATAAAAGATACTAATCTTTTATTTCTCCTGCATTGTAGTTACACCAAACAAAATAATGCCCAGTGTAGATGATAATAATATGTGTTTTAGGTCAGCGCTGCAGCTCGACCCACCAAGAGAGAGGCACCCCATTCCCCGGCCAATCAAACCCTACATACTCCCCTCCAAACACGTGGCAACACTGTAAACAGTTCAGAAAGCGCATGCGCGAACCGAAGTTGCGGCCTAGTGCTGGTTACTTGAATCAGTGTGTTCTGTTCTCTTGTGCCGATCAAACCTACGTCAGCTAATCAGTTTAATTTCAAATTGAGTTTCAATTAGTTTAATTTTTTTTTTTTACAGAAATTAAACCTATAAATTGTGATTTATGGTAAGTTTCGTGTGCTTCTGCTGTGGTGTCCTCGTGGTCCCATATATTCATTGCCGGTCCCTGTTGACCCAATGACTGGCCCTTCCTTGTTGGTGGTGACTCTCTTGACCTCATGGTGCTGTGGCGACCTCGTGTTCCATAAAATCATTGCCGGTCCCTGTTGGCCCAATGACTGCCCCTTCCTTGTTGTTGGTGGCCCCCTTCTGTGCCCCTGGTGGATCTCTTGACCCCATGGTGCTGTGGCGACCTCGTGGTCCCATAAATTCATTGCCGGCCCCTGTTGGCCCAATGACTGCCCCTTCCATGTTGTTGGTGGCTCCTTGTGCGCCCCTGGTGGCTCTCTTGACCCCATGGAGTGCCCAATTGTCCTTTTGGACTGGTCTCTATACCTCTGGTGGTCCCTCTCTGCCAGTGTGGGGTCGTCCCCTTAACGGCCCCATGTCGGCCCCTAGTCGACTGGGTGTCGTCCTCTTGTCGGCTGGGTGTCGTCCCCTTGTCGGCCCCTAGTCGGCTGGGTGTAGTCCCCTTGTCGGCCGGGTGTCGGCCCAATGTCGACTCCTACGTCGGCTCACGGAGCCTATGGCTGAAATCTGACATCGCTCTCTGCTCCTTCTTCTGTTCCCAGATGACAACCCTGGGAGCTTTAGTGGACTCCCCCACGGTCAACCCCTTCTATGACAGGGTAAAGTCTCTCATCAGGAACAAACTCCCTCCAGGCTGGAGGGACTGGGCGGTGAACTCTCTTCCCCCCCCCACTGCCGGATTGGACAAAAACAAGTTAAGGTTTGCTCTACCTTCGGTAGACCTGGCACTTGCGTGGAACCCCGAATGCAAGTCGATCTCGGAACGCGACTACAAGGCCATGAAGGTTTCCCTACTCTCGTGGAATGTGGGACAAGCCCTAATCTCACACCCCACAGAATTTGCCGCTGAGTTTCGCCCTTCGAGGGACTGTTACGTTGACTTCGTGGAGAACATCAAGGTTCTCAAACCTCTGATTCTATCAAGGGAGTCCTTGAATAAATGTCTAGCCAGCCGGAATTGTTCCCGAAGTTCGGAACCACCGCCTGCTGTTTCGACCCCTGCCTCTGGAGAGATCAGGTCCCCTGATTTCGAGCCTCTCACTCCCCCTCTTTCGATCCGACAGGTGAGTGAGAAGGTAGTCGGCCTCGAAAATAAGTTTGATAAGTTTAGAGAAGAAATATCTGCTCTCTTGACCTCTGCCCTCAACCGTCCCCGATCCCCCATGGACATGGAGGACTTTCATGGAAGGAGCGGGTACCCCCCGCTCGCTTCCGATGATTTTTCTGATTCTGGCTCTGCTTATGGGATCGATTCTCCTACTCAGCCTGACCCTTGGGGTGTTGAAGAGGATGAAGAAGCACTCGGTCCTTCGTATGACACCTCGGACTTTGCCCCGCAAACTGTTGAGCTGGAACCGGACGTGCCAGATCCCCCTGCGAACCTTCAAGAACAGCTTTTGCAGTGCCAAAAGTTGGACAGGCCGAGTTGGTGCAGGGTTCGATATGCGGAAGCAGAGAATGCCCTTAAGCACGGGGCGTCTTTCCAACCACTTCTGGCTAACTTTTCTCTAGGTTGCAACAATAAAGATGCCGACTTCAACCTAAGGAAGATAGAACGTTTGCTTGGGATTGTGTCCTTCGGCCTTTTAGCCCAGAGGGATGCTTTCCAAAAAGCCAGGGTCGAACTGGTGCAGGCCCTTCCTCAAGCTGGCCCTCTGATATCGAAGCTTTTCACGGACGAACTGGCGGGTTTCAAGAAGACTTCTACGGATCTGCTTCAATACGTTTGCGGAAAGAGGGCTGAAGTGATTCAAGATCGACGTAAACTATTAACCCCGGCGGATCCTGCTACGAAGAGAGCTTTGTCGATGATTCCTCCCTCCGCTTCGCACCTGTTCAATGAGGACCTACTCTCGAAGGTCGCTCTTCCTCCTGCCGCCAGAACCCAACCTCGTTTCGTACATCGTAAGAGAAAGGCGCTCGGGAATCCGCCGGGGCCTTTTGCTGGACCTAAGAGAAATAAGACTGGCCCGTCATCAACCCCTAACTTCTATTCTGGACCGTCTGCTAATTCGCGCTCCGAAGTTCACCAGCGGTTTGTTCCTCGCAAAGCGGATCTTGGACATTCTTCTGGTCACCGCAGATTTGTTAACCGGCCCTTTCCGGAGAAGTCTTATGTTAAGAAAAGGTCCTGAAGGGACTCAGGGGGAATTCAGCGCCGGCCAATTATGCCTTCACTTTCAGAAGTGGGTGGCCCTTCAAGCCCCGAAGCAGCTTCTTTCTCTCATATCAGGCTACAGCCTCCCTTTCAAGGCCCGGCCTCCTCTTCGATGTCTCCATCAAGAAATTCCCCCACAACTTGTCACTGCTGCCTCAAAGAGTATGTCGACCGTCGTCGAATCCATGTTAAAGAAGGGAATAATAACTCGCTCCTCAGCCACAACGGGGTTCATTTCCCACATGTTCATCCGTTTGAAGGCAAACGGAACTCCACGACCTATTTTCAATCTCCGCCACTTAAACCCTTATCTGGGCTTACGAAGGTTCCGCTTAGTGAATCATTTCAAGGTTCCTTCATTCCTGCTACCAGGAGACTTCCTCGCAACGGTGGATATCTCGGATGCTTATTGCCACCTTCCAGTGAAAGAGTCCCACCGCCGCTTTCTCTCCTTCCGATACTGCAACGTGACTTACAATTGGACCTGCCTTCCATTCGGCCTTGCCTCCGCCCCCCAGGCCTTCAGTCAGTTGACAAACTGGGTCGCTTCAGTCTTGAGAGACTGGGGCGTGCGCGTGCTGGTGTACTTAGACGATTTCCTTGTTGCGGCAAGCACTCGACAACTCCTGGCTCATCATATCAGTATTACCCTCAATCTACTCAAGGTACTCGGGTGGCATGTAAATCTGCAAAAGTCAATGACATCCCCATCTCAGGTACGCACCTTTCTTGGGCTGGAATGGAACACAACGCTTCAGCGCGTCTGTCTTCCAAATTCAAAGAAGGACATGATAACCCGGGTGATTCAACGCCTCTTGTGTCGTCAGTATTGGTCCCTCCGGATTGCCCAAAGCATTCTGGGCCTGCTAAATTTTGCCGCCTTCTCCGTCCCCTTAGGAAAGCTCAATCTGCGTCCTCTTCACCTCGCGGCAAGATCTCTTCCAAAGAATGTGCCACGCCAACAAAGGAAGATTCCACCCTCGGCTCTAGCGTGTCTGGCCTGGTGGATCGCTCACCTAGGAGATGGCATCTGCTACGCTCCCCCCGAAAAAGGGATTGTTCTCTCCACGGATGCCTCGGACTGGGGTGTTGGTGCCGCCATCGGAGGATCCCTCTACATGAATCACAAGTGGGACCGCCTGCAAAGCTCTTGGCATATCAACCGACGAGAGCTCTTCGCAGTGAGGTGGGCGATAGAGAGGGACCCGGACCTATTCAGGAATCGCTCGATAACCCTTCTAACAGACAGCGCCGTGGTAGCTGCACTGATCCGAAGACAGGGGAGCCTCCACTCTACAACATTACACGAAGAAACATCTCTACTACTCCATCTGGTTTTGTCTCTGAGATCCTCGATAAGACCGGTCCGAATTCCGGGTGTTTACAATACTCTAGCCGATTGCCTCTCCAGACACAGATCGCTCCCGGAATGGCATCTGTGCCCCTCTGCTACCAGACCGATTTTCAAAAGATGGGGCCGGCCGGTCGTGGACCTGTTTGCCTCTCGTCGGTCGACGGTGGTTCCGGCCTACGTAACCCTCGATCCCCACGACAAGGGGGCGCTGTTCGTGGACGCGTTTTCAAAAACGTGGAACTTCAGACTGGCCTGGGTTTTCCCTCCCCCACCTTTAGTTCCACTGGTTCTACAGCATCTGAACTCGGCCTCGGGAGTGTTCCTGCTTGTCGTGCCGAGATGGGAGAAGACGTTCTGGAGACCTGCCATAAAGGCCAGAGCTATGGATGCTCCGATCAAACTGAAAGGGCTGGATCAGTCCCTAATCAACTTGACCACCGGCCTCCCTCCTCCGAGCGTCCTCAACCTCAAATTGGAGGTTTGGAAAGTACGGGGTGGGCGACATTCGTTGGGTCTTGGTCTCCCAGTGAACAGCAATTGTTGAGCGCCGCATGGAGAACTTCCACCCTCAACACTTACCGCCAACCCTGGCGCAGGTGGGTTCAATGGGCTTCTGATAATTCCATCGATTATTCTCTACCCAGACCAGCGGAAGTGGCGCGGTTCCTGGCTCATTTGTTTTCCTCCCTTCACCTGTCTCCTGCATCAATTAGGCTGAACAAGTCTGTCATCTGCACTTGGATCAGCCCGGATGTCTCTGCAGCTATATCTTCACACCCTCTTATTTTAAAAATGCTCAAAGGTATCCAGTCTTCGTGTCCTAAGCAAGAGACGCGAAGGATATGGGACGTGGAGCAGTTGCAACGATGGATGGTGAATAACCCCCCCTTGTCATCAAGTTACTTCCAGGTTGCCCGACATGTGTCACTCTTGCTCCTGCTTGCTTCCGGGCGTAGGATTCACGACCTGACTCTCCTCCACATATCTGAAGAACATTTCCAGCGCGTCTCTCCGGACATAATTTTCTGGCCTATCTTTGGGGCTAAGACGGACTCGGAAAACAGAGTCCAGTCAGGGTGGAGGCTTTCCCCTAACACGTCAAACCCCCTGTGGAATATTGTTCATTGGATTGATGTTCTCCTCATTCTACGAAAACAGCGTTGTGGTTCCCTACCCTTCTCGGACTTGTTCCTGTCTTCCAGAGGTAAGGTTAAGCCCGCTTCCCGAGCAACCATTGCCAAATGGATAGCAACTGCCCTTAAACAAGCGGGAATCCTGGCCACTCCTGGGAGTTTCCGTTCAGCGGTCAACTCCAACCTTGCTCGCGCTAATGTGAACCTTGATGAAATTCTGGAGCGCGCTAATTGGCGTTGTCCTTCCACTTTTCTCAAGCATTATTATAGGCAGATTATCCCGACGCGCAGCGGTTCTAATCTGATGGATCCCATTACCTCTGGCTTCGCCCCTACCACGTAAAGAAACCTCATCGCCTAACCCTTTTGTTTTGGCCTTTGTTAAGCCTGAGCGGACTTTTCCGCCTCTACTATTACACT
Source organism: Bactericera cockerelli (assembly GCA_024516035.1). Classification (NCBI taxonomy): domain Eukaryota; kingdom Metazoa; phylum Arthropoda; class Insecta; order Hemiptera; family Triozidae; genus Bactericera; species Bactericera cockerelli. Next base: position 36,125,737 of record CM044955.1, on the reverse strand, counting down.
TATATAGTTAAATCTCCCCATTGACTGTTTTCACTTTTCTTGTTAGCCTTTACACCTGAAAGTGTTGTTCTTCTTTAAAATTTAGAATTGTAAATAAAGTTAATTCTCACCTTTGTTATCATAATTATCATCTCTCTCTGCTAATTTGCTCTTTACTTCAACCTCACAGTGTGTTCTGTTCCTTCGGCCTAGCGCTGACAGATACCAAACATATCTCTTGGTGGGTCGAGCTGCAGCGCTGACCTAAAATACTTCAGTTTTCTCCCCGGAGGGAATCGAAAACTGTTATTTTGGGTCTAGCAAAGCTCGACCCACCCACATAATCGCTTGTCAGCTATTAGTCTCCGACTGCATTCTCAATTCTCACTGATTCAAGTAACCAGCACTAGGCCGCAACTTCGGTTCGCGCATGCGCTTTCTGAACTGTTTACAGTGTTGCCACGTGTTTGGAGGGGAGTATGTAGGGTTTGATTGGCCGGGGAATGGGGTGCCTCTCTCTTGGTGGGTCGAGCTTTGCTAGACCCAAAATAACAGTTTTCGATTCCCTCCGGGGAGAAAACTGAAGTATTTGTTCAACAATCCTTCAATAAGTGAAAATTCCACTTCAACTTCTCCTCCCAAGGCAGACTTCTTTTCTAAAGATATGGAAAATTTAGTGTCTGAGATTAAAGAAAATTTGAAATTATCCAATTTGAAAGTTAAAAGTCAAAGAAGGTCTGGTAACAGAAGTAGACCCTACACAATACCTAGTCAAAGTTGTGAAGATACAATGGATTGTGATATGTGCTGTACTTCCAGTGTAGCTTCAAAATCAAAATGTTCTCATTCCTCATCTAAAAGAAATAGTGGACGTGCAGCACATATTGAATCTTCAAAATTAAAAGAAACATCAGATAATCCCTATGAAATGCTTCAAGAGTTACTCAAAGATGGTAGTTTAATTAAAGAAGCTGTAAGAAGACTTCAAAAAGGATTATCCCCAAAACAAAGGTATTTCTATGAATCTGAAGATGACTCAGCAAGATCCAGTCCACATCCAAACCTGGACTTGGTATGCTGAAGTCATGATAAATTGTAATCAACAATACAGTCTTTCAATGCCATTTTAATTTCAAAATGTTCCTAGTTCAATTTTTGTAAATATTGTAATAACTAAACTTCTTTGGTCTAGAAAAGAATCCTTGGCTTTCAATATTGAAACAATTTTCCTAAATCATTCTCAAAACTAAAAAATCACATCAAAATAAAAACATAGCCTGGGATAGTAATGGAAACACAATTTTGTCATCAGATTTTTTCTTTCCTCTTGATGAACCTTCAGGTCCTCAAATTGGTTGAAGGTAAAATGGTTTTTGGGTGAAATAAGTTAAAATTAAAATGGGTTTCACCAGTCAGACACTCAGTTTTAATTTTCACCATTATTTAAAACAAAGAAAATCTATAGCTGGATCACTGATTTTCCTCAGATGTAGCATTTCAATATTATGTCATGGTTTTATAATATCACCATTAACTGATATTAAGTATAAGTTGCTGAACTTTTTTATTTTCAAATATATAAGCTGGTTAATTATAAAATCTACATATAAATATTGTAAACATTGCCCCTTTTTCCTGCTATATTAGCTACTGTCTTGAAGAGAGGAAAAGTTAAAAATAACCAAACTTATCTACTCTTGACAATTCTCAACTTCTAAACAAATATCTCTCTCTTTAGGTTTTATTTATTTTTGAGAAGTCAATATCAAATTTTATGCAGGCTATACAGGGCTGTGTTTCTAAAAAATATGGAAAATCACTAATAGTTAATGATAAGTATAAAAGGTACATCAAGCTGGCCATGTCATTGAAAGTATAAAATTGTGTAGGTATTCCATATGCATTGGTGCTTTCTCTTACTTTCAGGATATTGAATCTAAAATATTTGCGTGCCTTTTTTGAAGCCTATGGTAGCCCATTTTTGTTTAAATTGACTAATTTAACACTGTCCCAAGTTTTGTTTTTCAATTAGCATGGCCAGTTTAATGATGCTTTTACCATCTGCTCATATGTTATATTAGTTGAGTTTCCACCACATTGAGGAACGGGGTCCTGTCCTAGAAAATTTTCTATGTTTAATTCAATTGTTACACCACCTGTTAAATAGGGTAGACACCTTACAATAAAGTGTAAGTACTTAATACCTACATGGAACATAATTTTTTGATCTCCTATTTTTTTAAAATAGGTAGAGCACTATGTGTAAATCAAAATTATGATGTGGGGAAAATCTCATTTAATACCTACTCCATGATTGATCAGATCATTTTCTTTGTGTACAGAAAATTTCCTCCTTTCAAAACAGTTAAATTATAAGAAACAGTGGTACTCTACCAACAGTAATGTGTAAATATTTTGAGAAAAATTGTTCATAAGTTGGAACTATCAAGAACTCTTCACTCCATCCAATTTCTTGTCTCAAGTCAAATCTAGGTAGTGTTCAGTTTTTATTTTATTTTGCTGTGTTGTGATTATTAATTCAAGTTAGCTTGTGTTTAAAATTTGAGTTGAAATAACCATCCCCACCCTAGAACCTATGTGTAATTCACTTACCAAAAGGAGTGGGTAAGGGTTTCTAGCATAATTTCTATGTACCTCTAAAATAATTATTTTATTTTACATATTTAAAGTTGAACCAATAACATTCCTTACATAATTTTTCAATTCATCTCATTTAGTCCATTTTCAGACAAATTTTTAGGTACACAAGCTTGCTTTTTTTCAAAGTTTATTTTATTTAGGTATATTTTGATATAGTTTGCTTTTTTTTCTTTTGAGAAACAGAAATACATAAAAATGACATGGTTTTTTAAAAACTTTATATATGTATTATTAACTTCAATACAATTAAAATATAACACACAGGTAATTGGTGATTCTACTATTAGGTAATGAACTGAACTAGAACTAATGATTTTCATTTTTTTCTAAAGGGTTATTTGATGTCAGAATACTTGTGATGTATTTAATATAAATCACTATTTCTTTCATCATAGAAATTATCTTGAAAATTTTAGTTAGGTACCTATTTATTGATAGCATTTTTTCAAGTCCACACATTTTATCTTATTCCATTACCCCAAATTTGTTTAATCTGAAGACAGTTCTTTTATGAAAGCACTTTTTCATTTAGATTCAAACTACAGAACAGGATTAGGTACATGATTAATCAAGGGTTTCTTTATATTAAACTTGAGGAAATGGTTGAGGAAACTTGAGGTACCTATTGATTTGGTAGGTTGGTACAAATTCTTTCTGATTTTTCTATTATTGGAATTATTATCTGAAAGAGAGACTTTTCCTACAAAAAAATGATTTTTTGTTGATAGAAAATTGATTCCAAATGCAGTATCTATAATTTTATTAATAATTTGTCTTAAAAATAAATGAGATTTTAATAACTGACATCTAGAGCATAAAAATATCTCACCATCAGGAAGAATACCACAATCAATGTTGTAGGTACCTACAGTACATACACTGTAACAGTAATGTTCACTATTTGCCTGCGATATATATTATTGTATTGTTTTCCTACATTATTATTTGAATATATTTACCAGGTGGCCAAAAAAACCTCATCAGCTCTATTTTATAGTATAAAATTTGCATTGTTGTAGGATAAAAATCTAGAGGCCTTTGAAAAAGAAGGTTTTGCATATTGCTTTTTTAATTTACTTACCTACTCCTTTTAACAATTAATTTTCTTCAAAGACCCATAATTTCAACACCTTGAAAATATTAATGTGAATTTTTTAGGAATTTCTTGAAATATTGAGATTTGAAAGCTGATAGATAGATTATTGCATTCAAATTAACCAATCAGAGTGTGTTGTGTGACAGTTGAAAGGGAGATTTAGAGATTATGAGAGTGGAAAGTCTTATTAAAACAGGCTACTGGTCAATTTTTTGGGCACTTGATTGACTTGATATTATAATTATATATTTTTCTGTTATTTAAAAAATAAGAATAGATCTCTTTTTTTGGCCACCTGATTCATTCATTCATTAGGTATTGTACTTGTTTGCACCACTGACACCACATACTGTCATACTTGTGTATATACATACATTATTGCATCTATAAAATATTTGTTATTTTGTTGACAATTCTTGTTGAATGGGGATATTCATATTGATCATTACATTGGACATTCGTGTTTGTTGTAGCTCTTAGAACACTAATTTGAATAAAAATAAAAACAAAGGTCCACCAAAATATATTACCTAACTAATGTAATGTTGAAAAAATTTGTTCAATTTAATCAAGTCTTTTAACAGGAAAAGATCATGGGTATTAATTATAAAATATATTTTTTGTTTCTGAGATAACTCTTTACAAATTTTTATGATGCAGTCATTTACCATGGCCATTTGAATGAATAATATATTATCCTTACCTAAGTATTTTCTTTGTATTCATAGAAATATGTGTACATAATATATATAATTGAATTTTTGGTTAAATACTATTTTACCTAAGCTTACGCAAACTCATGAGATTCAGAAACATTGTACATATAATGAATTTAACGAGACAATGTCTGACATTCTTGTCATCAAACTTTTTTCTCCTCCAGCCTAACATAATAAAATTTTGTTATATATTTCTATAATTTCATGTGTTTGTATTTTGTCTGTCCATAATTAAATATTAGTACTCATTACAAAGTGTATATTGTTTGTTTTAAAACAATTTCTAGAGTGAATTTGAAAGCATAAAAGAAAATATAAAGAAAATTATAAAAATCAAATTTCAATTCTGTTTTAATTTTGTAGTTTACCTCAAGGCCTACGATTAACATGTTGTTGTAAATCCATTGTAAATGTTATAACATGGTTAATATTTTAGTAGACAAGTCAGTCAAATCACATTGAGTCTTATGCAATATAACCTACGACTTGGCACAGTGTTTCATCATACTGAATCTTGTAATAGAGAGTAGGTATGTCCAGTTTGTTTGTAATTAGGTACCTACATTTTTCTTGTAATCATTACATCTCACCCTGGCTGCTTGCTCATGGGGTCTGAGAAGAAAGAGTTAGAACATCTTACTGTCTGGAGGTCTATCTCGAGGAGTATAAACAGTTAGTAGACCATCTGAATCTCTCGAGGAGTATAAATAGAGAATAGACCATCTATCTATTTCAAGTATTATAAATATAAACAGGAAGTAGACCAGATTTTCTGTCTGGACTCTAAAAGGAGAGTAGAGGAGGACTATAAACAGGGAGTAGACCAGATGTCTGGCTGAAAGACAATGAACAGGGAGTAGACCAGATGTCTGATTGGAGGAATATAAACAGGGAGTAGACCAGATGTCTGGCTGGAGGAATATTAACAGGGAGATTGATATTGATAGAGAGATCATCAATTAGTAGTTTAGTAGAAGGATGAAAACACCAAATTATAGCTATATTTTACCTAAGGGGCAAGCAGATCACTTAAATATAGTTATGAGTAGGGATGGGTAAATATTGAGCGAGTCGACTCGAAGAGTCGACTATTTCTGAAGAGTCGTATGAATCGACTCTCGAAGTTCTAAAGAATCGACTATCGACTCACCGCTCAGCGCTCATTTCCTTGTCTGGTTTAACCCACTAGCACTAGCCATTAGAAATAGGTCTGTTACCCACTGACGTCATCACTCAACATCTCATCGCATCGGTCCCGTCCTATAGGGACCGTCAGGGACGATTTAAGAATATAATCTTTCAAACTCTTGAATAGGATTGACTATGGCTTTATCCTTTGAAAACAAGTCTGTTACCCACTCAAAATTAATTTCTTTCTACTAGCTTCTTAATGTGATATCAGGGGATAAGTGAGAACTAGATGTAGGGGAGGGCAATAGTCGATTCAGTAGGTACCTATGCAGTGGTCCGAATATTCTAAACGAGTCAAGAATCCCATCCATACTCCCTAGACTACCTACTGAATCGACTACCCCATTATCTAAGGTGAAACAAATTATACAGAATTTCAAAGAACCGCGACTCTTAAAGAGTCGACTCACTGAGTCGACTACTTTTGATGAACTGAGTCTACTGAATCGAATATTCTAAACGAGTCGAGAATCCCATCCCTAGTTATGAGACGATAATTTTATTCTTCTTTGGAGACGTTTCGTCTCTTCAGGGCCAATTTAAAATACCTAGTTGCTGGTATTAACGTAGTAACTTTCTACAGGAATTTAATAATTCTTCAATGGCATGATTGTTTACTCCTGATGAAAATTTTATTTGGTATTGTTTCCCGAATATCTGGATTGAATTTCTGAGGAGAAAGGAGAAACTGGCATGAACTCATTATAAAATACAACTATTAAAATGGCTCAACCTAATGTGTAACCGTGTACAACTGTACATCCCTTCCTGTCTTGTAGGTATTTCTGTATGAGCAGTAATAATGATATGGCTTGTTATAGCTATCGGCCCAGGAAAATGGTAAACTGCTTACATTGAAAAATGAATTCGTCACGGTCTCCTTTGTCTTTATACCAGAGGGATTGCCTTACATATATTTTTTCTAACCCTACTTTAAATCCGAGGCATGGCCATAAATGTATTTTTGTACACCCGTGATACGGGCCATCCTCCTTCATGTATTTGAACCAATCGACGACCCTAGATGAATTTACTTTACCTCATGTCGGGCAGGTGGAATACTTCAACGACGATTCACTTCGGTAAGTATCAATCAGGCAGAGGTAGGCATGTAGGCAGAGGAATGTTGCTAGGTAGCATACGAAAACGGTGCCCACATCCCAAAGGCCTTATGGGGTGTGTCTATTCCATTTCAACAGACTTACATTAATGGTGGTAATACATTAATAGGTACATACCGAAAAATGGACAAGAATATACCCCCTAAAATTGATCACGCTACCTGAAAAAGCCGTACTCAAGTTAATTTTAAATTTCTTCCCAATTCAATGTAAGTTTTAACGGCTTGTAGCTTTCTGAATAATGTTCAAAATACTTAGCACGGTAACTAGCATCATGTTGATGATGTTTTAGCATTCTAAACATTATTTTGACTTGAAAATTACTCTGACGGGATCTGCTAATGTACAATGAGAGCCAAGGCGTTATCATCATGAATATTACTTGTAGTATGCTTATGTGGCGTGTTATTATCAACATCATTATTCCGTATGGCTTCAATGATTCACATGACACGGTACTTGGGTTCTGTGCACTGTCCTTTCGTTCCTCAGTAACCGTAGGAAACTGAAGTAGGTAGCTTTCGAAGTATTAAAACCACGGAAGATAATTTTTGGATCCGGATCAACAGAAGATAATTTGAAAAGCCCCAATTAACAAGTGATTATTCAATTGAAAAACGGCTTACTATTAAAAGAAATTCTCATGGGCGCCGGGTTGTTTTAAGACAGAATTAAAAGGAAGGTTTAATATGAATAAGCTTCACTTCTGACTTTGATAAGTTTCAAAAGAGCTATTAACTGCACCTTAAGTATCTATACTACCGTTTCATCCAAAATACAGATTAAGTTCTGAAGTTGAGTCTTAGAATGCAGGTCCATTTAAAAAGTCTAAAAAAACATCAAACCTCTTAAGAGAGGCCAGTTTATCTTTTGCCTGCTACCTCCCTTATGATTTTCCCAGTTGATATCAGTAACAGTCATAATACTAGCGGATCCACCCTCTCTCCAGAAACATATGGGTAGCGGTAGCGACAGGGTTCAACCTCTTTCATATCAATGGCAGTTGAAAACATGTAAGCAAGTTACAACTGGTTTAGATTACTCTACCTTGCCTTGTCCTTCAAGAAATACAATTGAATAGGGTCCTTAAACATGGCTGGATTAGGTAGATTCCTTCTGAGTGGGTAGGTAGACACTCTTAGAAACAAATTAACCATTGCGACTGGAACCAACGGAACGGTAATAATATTACAGACGCACAGGTTTTTATTGTTACCTGCTTTCTGCTTTTGTGTTTCAATGTAGGGTCAAAATTATAAAATAGAAATACAAAAAAGGTAGGTTAGACTGGTTAGACCGTCCCTTAAGCCGGAATTTCAACAAAATACAACAGTGTACTACAGTTGGACTTGAGGGACACTTTACATTATCTTATTGTTTATACTACGGGCCAGGCGCGGCCGGTGGGGAAATGTTTTGGGGGTGCTGCATACCGGACTAAAATAGGATAAATACAGTATGTTTCAGAAAAGGTGGCCACCCCCTCGTAACTTTTGAACGCGACGGAATTTTCCAATTCTGTAAAGTCCTAGGTATAGGAAGTGCCCTATGGCCCATCCTGTGGTCATATTTATTTTTGGCCCCGGTCGGCCCTTCCGGCTTTTAGGCCATATTTTTTCATTTTTCTCGCGAATTTTAAATGGAATGCTATATTTTTTATTCCTGTTAATTAAAGTCCAAGTTAGGCTCAGTATAATGAGCTTTTAAAATTTTCAAAAACCTTATCAGGGGCGGAGCTAGTAGGGTGCAAGTTTCAAAATTGTTACACCCTGTATTTCAGCGTTAGTTAGATTTTTTAGTACTTTTTTTATGTTCATAGGTTCAAAATATTGTTTTACACCATATGAAATCAAAAAAATATTCTTGTTTACTTCTAATCAGGGTCATAGTAAGGTTTTTGTAAAAGTACTTTTTTTCTCACGTCAATTTTTCCGTAAATTAATGGTGTTCTCGAAATTGGCATTTTTAGAGGTGAAAGTCTGCAGTGACATGTTTTTTATGCTTGAAATCGAAAGAAAACTTAACGGAGAAGCGATTAAGATCATAAAAAAAGCCATTTAACCTGCTAGTTTTTTCACGACAGTGTCCGGTAAAGTGGGTGAATTTCGTATTGGATTTTTTGTTGTTGTTGGGGAAACACTATTGGCATAGAAAATAAATAATACCTAATAAGGGAATAATACTTCAATTAACATAACTAAATGCGAAATTAAATGAAGATTATTTCTTCTAAATCAGTGCCGGATAATTTTTTTTTCTCTCTTTCTTTCTCTCTCTCTCTCTCTCTCTTCTCCTCTTTAATATAATTGAATTGGTTTAATTTTCACCCTCAAGAGTTTGGTACTTGACCTGGTATTTTTTTCTCTTAAATTTCGAGATAATTAAATTTTTATTTAGAGACCTGGTATTCATTACTAGCAACACCAGTATTATTTTTTTTTTAATTTGGGTTTAATATCGCGTTTCAACTGCATGGTCATATCATAACAGGGGTGTTACATTCCATTTGCAAGAAACTCACCAACCTCCTAAACACATTTATCTCACCCAGCCTGGGTTAGGCCGGAATGCCAGCATCACGAAGTCTTCTCCTCGCTGGACGTTGCTTAACTTCGGTGATCCTACAAGAATCGTTGCATTCAAAGCGCCATCGGACTGACTCCAGAATTATTGACAATGTGTTTTCTACAGATTTTACGAACTTAACAACTAGAAGCAGCATTAGGCCGACTTTAGAAGCAGCATTATCCGATAATTATTATTTTTGATACAACTTGAACTTTGAAAAGTGAAAAAAAGAGAGAGAGAAAAAAAAAAAAAATATCCGGCACTGCTTTAGAAGAAATAATTTTCATTTAATTTCGCATTTAGTTATGTTTATTGAAGTATTATTCCCTTATTAGATATTATTTATTTTCTATGCCAATTGTGTTTCCTCAACAACAACAAAAAATCCAATAAGAAATTCACCCACTTTACCGGACACTGTCGTGAAAAAACTAGCAGGTTAAATGGCTTTTTTTATGATCTTAATCGCTTCTCCGTTAAGTTTTCTTTCGATTTCAAGCATAAAAAACATATGTCACTGCAGACTTTCACCTCTAAAAATGCCAATTTCGAGAACACCATTAATTTACGGAAAAATTGACGTGAGAAAAAAAGTACTTTTACAAAAACCTTACTATGACCCTGATTAGAAGTAAACAAGAATATTTTTTTGATTTCATATGGTGTAAAACAATATTTTGAACCTATGAACATAAAAAAAGTACTAAAAAATCTAACTAACGCTGAAATACAGGGTGTAACAATTTTGAAACTTGCACCCTACTAGCTCCGCCCCTGATAAGGTTTTTGAAAATTTTAAAAGCTCATTATACTCAGCCTAACTTGGACTTTAATTAACAGGAATAAAAAATATAGCATTCCATTTAAAATTCGCGAGAGAAAAATGAAAAAATATGGCCTAAAAGCCAGAAGGGCCGACCGGGGCCAAAAATAAATATGACTACAGGATGGGCCATAGGGCACTTCGTATACTTAGGACTTTACAGAATTGAAAAATTCCGTCGCGTTCAAAAGTTAAGAGGGGGTGGCCACCTTTTCTGAAACATACTGTATAGTCGCTCTTTCAGTATCCAAATAATTTAAGGTTTGTTTACCACGCCCATTTTAATAATTATGCATTAATTATTCTAGAAATGTGTGATAATTTTTACTGTGTACGACTTGAGAAAATCCTCTCTCATTTATTTTTCGTCTGGGGGTGCTGGAGCTCCGCTGCTCCTTAGCACCGGCCGCGCCTGCTACGGGCCAAATTATGAAGAATGAATTAAGTTAAGATAAGCTTTGACTGTCTCTCTAGTCGGGCTGAGCGCGCTGTGCTGGGTTCTATCTCTAACTTAATGGAGGGCTTATCTCAAATTTAATCCTGTTTTATAGTGTTTTATAATTCGACCTTTCATCAGTGAAGCATGAGTGATTGTTGGCCGAATGTTCAGCAGCGCTGCCACAGGGCCCTGGTCATCAGGTGGGGGGTGGGGAGTCCGTGAGCACTCAGTGCCGAGATCTTAATATTTTATCTATTCAATATACCAAAGATCACTTGTGAGAATATTATCACAAATGTAATACGTGGCTCTCACAAAATAATACACAACCACCTGTATAAAAGAACATAAGAAGAAGAAAATGAAAGAAGAAAAAAAAATGAAAAAAAATGTATACTGTGTCGTTTAGGCAAGTGGCACCAGTTGTAAAGTATTTTTAATAAAAATATTTTTACGTTCTCTCTCAATATAACAATCATTGCCGTGAGCCCACCAACTCATGAATTAGGCAACTACCTAAATAAAATTAATAAAACATCATTATAATATTACCTAAATATTTTTCCTCTTGTAAAAAATGGAAAGTGTGATTTGGTTAACTTTACTTGAATGACGGTGATAATTCATAACATAATATTATATATTTTTTGATGATTTAAAAAATGGTCACCTAAACAACTGCTAGGCTTTACACTTCCAGGAAAAAGTGCATTAGGTACAAACATGTTGAATTATTTTTTTTATTTTTAAAATGAGTGTTTCACAGCTTTTTTAATTTCGTAGCCTTGAAACAGCCGTTACTGTAGGCGCTTGTGGTCGGTGTTGTAGCTTGTCCATTCCGTAGTAAATTCCTCCCCTGTGATGGGCGGGAAGTAACACAATTGACAATACTTCCCATTTAGGTGCTGGGTCAACACGAGCTCACCGGAAAGTATTCCTTACAAACAAACTGTAATCAAATTTTAATTACAAATATTTTGTCGGCTCTGGGATTCGAACACGGCTCCTTCCGTATGTCAAGCGAGCACCTTACTATTGAGCTAAGCGTGTGCTCTATTTTTTTCATTTATTATTAATAAACTCATTCATTCATAATCAACACGACACGGAAACGGCTATCATAAATGACTCCAGTCTCTTTGTGGTGTGTATATGTATAAGTGCGTATTAGGAAGTGCGTATAGTCCTTGTGGTATGTATATTGTATAGGTGTGCGCACTAGGAAGAGATTTTTTAAACTTACAAGTAGTAGGTACCCGAGTGACAGATAAAAACCGTAATGGCCACAAAGTGTCGGTTTTCAGCTAGTAATTTATAATGTTGCTATGAACATAGTACCTACATATAACTTACCAAAATAATACAATGGAAAGCAAAATTTTATTTACATATCTACAGATTAATGAAGTTTTTTTCGTTAAGAAAATATCCATGCCTGGGTAAAGTGTGGTGTTGAAGCCCAGTGATATTCTCCTCCTTCATTTTACCATTTATTAACCTTACCATGAGATGTGATATTCCAAACACGTAAATCTACATTACTACCAGCTATAGGTATACAATAATATGTATAAGTACGCGTATAGGTAATCTGGTAATACATACCAACCTACCTTACTCTTTTACCCTAAACTAACTACATAATTATTCAGAACAGGTTGAACTCATATTGTTAAACTTGAAATTGGCAAATACCTAACTAAATCATAATACTTTTATTGCCAAAATTTATCCTTGTAGATATTTCCTATCTGTTCGCTTTGGGTTGTTAACTACTCCCAGCGTTTTTCGATTTTATGCAACCATAAAATTTAATAACTTAGTGTAGATTGATCTATTACATACGTACATTTATAAGGAGTATCCAAAGACTTAAGTATAGACTTTGGGAATATCGCACTAATTTTAGCGACCTCAGTCTCGATACATAGACAATTAGACACATCTCGTATGTAATTTTATTTATTATGAAGAGGAGGACAATAATAAATTTCATTAGGTATGTTGTTGTACATATACACACCACAAGGGAACGAAGTAAGAGTACCGAAGAATTATGATACAACTCAATCAAGATTAATTTTGTCCCTATAAATAAAAATCCCTATAAACGTATATCTCTATAAATTAATACAGAATGTTTCTTTTACTATCCATGCCTTAGTTGTGAAACTAATGCAACGTGCATGCTAATTTTGAGACAATTTCATCCAGTATTTTAATTAATAATCATGCAGATAACAGAAATAACCAAAAATTTCTCAAATTTTCCTTAACAAAGACATCTTTAGGATTGATTTGTCAGTGATATGTTGAAAGTGTTTATCACTTTAATTGTACATTATTTGCTGATGTGCATCTTTTCATGCCTGATGTACATAGCCAAAAAAAGCATATTTATTTAATCATCAGTTTCACATTAAAGGCTTAGATAAAATAATTCCATTTCAATTTTTTAGTAGGTACTTGCATTGATTTGAGAAGAAGAAGAAGAAGCACACGTCACGTCCTAGAAGTTTAGTAGAAATGGTGATCGGCCAAGACGTTAAGGATTCACTTTGTCAGTTTGTACTAAAGACGGTGTAATTTTAAATACTAGACGCTTTCTTCAAAGTTTCATCTGATCCAATCATAATGGGAGAGATGACGAGTCTTGTTATAGGTATAGGCTAGTGATGAGTTAATCACTAATGTAATAAGGGTAGTTGGTTAATTAATAAATTGCCCGTAGGCCGTAGGTCCAGTCCAAATTGTGAGATAATAAATAATTATTATGTATTCTGAATTATCTATTTAATAATTGAACCCAGCTACCTTATCAGCTTAACACGGTACGTACCTATTATAAAAAGTGGTTCTATTTCTATGTAGGTATATGTAGATTGTAGAGGTAGTAAGACTAGTAAGTAAAAGAAAGCAGTCAACCAGTAATTAAAAAAAAAACAATGCCAATTATGGACATAATACTTCCTCGTGATTGGTTCACATTCTATACACGTAGGTACACTTGGAAAATTTGAGATTTTATACTAAATCACTTGTTTCTCCAAAACCGGTTAACCGATTGTCTTCAGATTTGATTTTTGTGGTAGAATACCGTTTTTCCTACATTTTAGATTGTACAAAAATTCTGTATTGTCAAGTCGTGGACCTTATTTTTTGACTCTATTGTCCAAAATGTTAGATTTTCTTAAACATCAGAGCTTAATAATTATAAATAATTTAAAAAATAATTATAAATGGCTTATGTAAAACGTTAATATATATGCCTAATGCATATAAATACAAGATTTCATCAAAATGGGGTGTATCATTCACGAGATATACAGGGTGGACCAAAAAAACGTTTACACCCGTTAATGGTAGATTACTGCACTACTGGTTCTGTGTGAAAGTAACCATGCGCCTGACCACTAAATTTTTACAACGCATATACATATATGCGTTGTAAAAATTTAGTGGTCAGGCGCATGGTTGTAAAAATTTAGTGGTCAGGCGCATGGTTACTTTCACACAGAACCGGTAGTGCAAAATTGATGAAAATAAATTATAATGGGACTATCTACAGAACGTCTCCCATATGTTTAGAAAATTTCATCGAAATCGGTTCAGTAGTTTCCAAGATTTCCGCGTTACAAGGAATATTTTTAATAGACAGACAGACACAAAACCAAAGTTGCTCAGGAGGAAACGTATAGATAGGTATATGAAAATAATTGAAATCGGAGCAAAAAATTAATATTATTTTTTCACAAAAACACAATACTACGATTTCTAATATTAGAAATTTATCGGAAGAAATATAAAAAAAAAACAGTAGTGATCTTCTCTTCTCTAACAATTTTTGGTGCTATTCAACATTCAACGCGTTGTGTTGTGAACGCGGCCTGTATTAAGTAATCGCTCGGTAGTATTCGTGAAGTAACAACGTAGGAAGTTTGCGCGAAATTTAAAAAAAAATTTAAAACAAAAAAAAAAATCAAATTTTCTTATCAGTAATATCAGTAGCAGTACTTGAATTTTAGTGAAATATCCAGAGTATCATAAGGTTTTTCTCAAAATTTACTATTCATCATAACCTGTGACTTTGTTTCAGTGTTGAAAAACGCAAATTATGGCCCAAAGGTAAGAATTTTTCATGTAGATATGTATTAGAAAAATAATACATATTATTGTATGAAAGGTACCACACTCATCCCTGTGGTCAGAAATTATTATGGCATCTACTGAGGTAGCATATATTTTCACTTCTCTATCTGTCAACTAGCTGGACTAGTTAAGGATTTTGTCCCTCTTTGTCACCTTGGACGACAGGGGGAACAGCCCAATGGTCCTATTTGTTCCAACTTCCTCACATGTTGGTTCTGTATGAAATCATTCAATCCGGGCCAGGATGAACTGGGAATAGGTGTGTTCATAATTCTCTGGTAGAGACATAATACACTGAAACTATTATTCACGCAGAACAATTCTGTATAGTGTGATGTTATTCTACTATTTAGACTAATCTAATGAGACCATTTTATTACTGACCTATTCATTGTCTACAGTAGGTATATTTCTATTTTTAACCATAAAAATACAATAAAACAACTATACTTAATAAAAATTATACTACAATTATTTGACACATAACACTTGAAACTTTAGGGTGGGGGAGATGTACATTAAACGGAAACTCCAATACTAGCAACCCAGTCCACTCACTCTAACCTAAATCAGCCTAGATTGGACCAGAAATATCCCCTGCCTATTTACCTTCTTCTTGGCTATTTTGGTTTTAAATTCAAAAAGATGTAGACTGTAGTAAAAGATTAATAGCAGGTCTTGTAGAAACTAGATGTCTTTACTAAATTTGTACTAAATATTTTGGACTCACAAAGATTTTTTTTTTATTCTTCATTGACTACTACTCTTCAGGATATCTCCAGAGCCCTATCTATCAAAGGGAAGTCACACATGCCAGGTTCCACTCAAACTGTTTGCATTGAACCGATCTCGTCTGGTAGAGAGTCTCAAGAGTGTTGGAAATGTGCTGGATGGAGCTTTGGTTCTATTGCAAGGAGGCAGCTCCTGTCCTCTCTATGACACAGATGTAGAGTATGATGTCTTCCGCCAGGTAAGGACTTATTGACATTGCATTAAATTTTTAATTCATTAGTGTAATCCAACAACCATTTTCAGTAATGACCATTTTCATTTTCCATAATTTACCTACTGAACTCTGAAGTTTATCATGTTTTGAAATTGAGATACTCTCTTCATGTGCCCAACCACTTTTCACCCGTCTTTCCTGACTTGTTTAAACCTTTACCCTAAAATAATAATGTGAAAATGTCAATAGTACACACTCTTTTCACTGTTTTATATGCAACCCTAATTTCATATTAAATAGAATCACAATCTTATGTAGTACACTAGGTCCTAATAAGCTCATTGAGGAGGGTTCTACTGTAATTCTGAATTTAAACACTACATGCAAAGAATCATATTGTTATCAGGACCTGATAAGAACTGATGAGAAAAATAGTTACACTATCATTATTCACGTTTTATTGTGTAAATGTGCACTGCTCAGTATTAATTATCACTATTTTACTCATGTATGTTCAAGTGTAACATAGTCTCTATTTGACATCTAGTTCGTCGTGTCATTTCATCATAAATAATTCCATGAAAAATGAGTTCATCTCAACCTAGGTGTCATCAATACGCAACACCTGTTCAAGCATCAAATCAATCATAAAGAAAATTTATTTTGAACATAGTAACACAATAGCACAGTGTAGTTCCATGATCACTCACGCGGCTTCCACGCGAGTGACCCAGGTTCGATCACCGACTGGATCAGATTTTCTTGACTCTGCAGTTTTTTTCACAATAATTACAAAAAATAGCTTTGTCCTCCGAAATGAAGTGTCAGAAAAAGACGTCATTCTTCTCACATCATTTTCAGTTCTAAATAATGTTACATTTAAAATTTGAATGTCCATTCTGAAATTTTTATTCATAAGCTTTTTTTGAGACCAATTTTAAAATTTTATATTTATATCAAATTAATGCGGGGATTGGGCGCCACCCTTTACTTTGACATTTTATGTCGTAAGCCAAATTATTTACTTGTAACATAAAGAGCACAAGAAAAACGCTGAAACTGAATCAAAACGATGCCAATGCCAGATGCCGCGATGGCATCTGGCATTATTGAACACGATGAAATATTCCACCGACATAATTCCAGCGAACTGCACTCATGAAGAAGAAGAAAAATGTTCTGTGTAATCAGAATACGAGTGTTGTGTTTCACGTCTGGGCCTCAATAGTCTGTAAACAAAAACAATAATATTATGATGAGAAGCACAAAACAAACAAATAAAAAATACAGCACGTCACAGCGTCACACTTATCATCGTTTACGGGACTGTGGCAAAGTCAAAGGTCTCACAAGATTATATCAATTGACTGAGTAAGCTGCTACTCGAGCGTTGAAATTTAATTTTCGTTGCATAGTTGATACAATTTTAATAGGTCACTTGCTTATAGAAAAAAAAATGGTGAATGACTGATTCTATAGTAAATATATAGAAAAGTCATTTTTCCCATCAAAACAACGAAAAACTAATGCGAAATACATTAAAAAACGAAAGCACTATCCAACGAAATACCTTTTAAAAAAAACCTCGGAAAAAAGCGGATACGTCGTGACATCGGATTTGTGACGTCATATTTACCTAGTTGGATTTTTCTGTCTAGACGTTCTTATGAGACTTTTTTTCCTACCAGGGATTTTATCGTGTTAAAAAAAAAGAGGTGCAAGTGATCCATTCATACCTTAATGTTGGTCGGATCAACATGAGAGAGAAAACTCATCTCATGAAAGACAGTACATCCGGGACCGTTTATTTAACATTACTCTAACCAGATCAACATTAAAGTATAAATTAAATTTGAAACAGCTGATTCTAGAATCTCGTTCGCAGCCATCTTTTATTGTCATTTTTTTAATCAACCAACCAATGTGAAATTTCCACTTAAATTTAAAACTCGATTAGCACTATGCAATGAACCAATCAGTTATTTTCTGCATTAAGCTTAAATAAGGATCTCTAGTTAACACTATGATGAGCCTTTGTCTTTGCAACAGCCGGTAAACCTCCAGAGTGTCAAATTTTCAGGTTTTGGTATCTTTTTGATTCTGTT
The DNA here is from genome assembly GCA_024516035.1 of Bactericera cockerelli. NCBI lineage: Eukaryota > Metazoa > Arthropoda > Insecta > Hemiptera > Triozidae > Bactericera > Bactericera cockerelli. Next base: position 36,107,940 of record CM044955.1, on the reverse strand, counting down.
GAAGAAACTGCTTCAAATAATTTATAACACCACCCTGTTTAATTTTAAATTAAAAAAGATAGTGTCCTTGCTCCACCTTGTACATAAAATCTGTCGAAATTTTGTCTCTAGCGGGAATCAAATCCGCAATCATGAGGCTCGACATCTGTAGTGCTATCATTCACGTTAGCCAATCATTTTTTTCTTTTGGCTCGATGTTACTTTTTTTTTGGGTTTAACGTCGGATTCAACTACATGGTCATATAGTTATCGCCACGGGGCGGGGGGCGGAGGACTACCCACCATTCGCTGGGCAAACAACCTAGCTACTCAAATTAATGAGTGAGTATAGCCAACAGAATGTGAACTGGCATTTTTGGATTTGAAATTTTGGCCTTTCATCGCCTCCCCCCTATTCAATCATTCAACCCCCTCGGATTTAGATTTTTAGTTTGCCTAAATCTCCAGTATTTTAAGAAAAACATACGTAAAGATTTTTTTAAAGTTCACGTAATTGTAAACTTTCTTCTCTTAATGGGACAGGATTAATGATATTAAACTCACTATCTCAGTATATTCATCCTGTTCATCTAATACTCTATAGAGTCTATAGTCTATAACTCTATACATATTAATGTGCCGAGTTACTGAGTATGAACTGCACCAGTATTAGATACTGATACCTATATACACATCAAATGAATAATAATATGAAGACACTATCATTTGCATGGTATAGTATTGCGTAGAGTTGTGCTGATCGTGTACACATGTCTCGTGATGTCATGTCCTTGGCTTCTTGCATAAGACACATTACATATAATCTTAAAACGGAGGCATAATACACGAGGAACTGTAGCGGCGTGGTCTACTAGGGGTTTTTTTTTAGGAGTTCATAAATGTTTGGTGTTTGGTCTGAATATTTCTTATCTTTATGGAATCGAAATTCCATAAATGTGGATTTGGGCGTTTTTGGCTAAATGTTTGAAGATTTCAACAAATCTGTGAGAGTTGGCCAGTTGATCCCCATAAACCATAAATAAAAATCACTAATCGAAAATAATTTGTCATTAAAGTAATTAGTGGAGATGCCAGTGGTACTTAACTTAGAGATACATTACATTTTATGACCTCGCTGAACGTTGCTTGACACCTCAGTAATTTGACGAAAAATGTTGTATTCAACGTATTATAGGCATCGACCCTGGCTTATAAATTTCACTATTTATAATCTCCTACCCAGGTGTACTCCATCCCCCAGCCTTAGCTACGCCACTGCGAGATAGCATTGTCATCACTGAACCCCTTACTCATATTCTCATGTCTCCCGGTGGTATCTGAAATATCATCGACCAGAAGATAGAGAACTCACAGGAGTGACTGAAGCACTTTCCCTCGGTGTGACACAGAGATCAGGGATGGATATTGTTGTGGATATGAATGGCACTTGATGTGTCCAAGTATATGAATGTTGGATATAATATGGTCGGGCTGAGGATCGTCAGTCTATTTCTTGATCTAAAATGGTCAAGCACCACTCTACAAAACAGATACTGCCGATACTGGGTCTAAACTTCTAAAGTTACTCTTCTCAAGTTTGAGTGTCTTCAAGTTTACAGATTCCCTGCTATTCTAGATCTTTGCGTTAGATGTCATCTCTTTTTCTTTCTCAGTAGATATTGTTTGGACATGAAAGGAGCCTAGACATTGGATATGAACGCCCATATAATCCTCTCACCACGGTGATTTAGGTATCTGTTCCTATCTCACGGACACGGAATTATTATTATTAGTATCTAGATATTATTGATGGAAATAAAATTACATAAATAATCAATTTGGACTTTAATCGTGGGTACCTTGTTTTTTTTATATAAAAATATCCAAGTTGAGTGATTTAAACAATCAAAAAAAAATTTATTATTATTTTCATGTAATTATTTTTTTGAATGATAAAAAACGCTTGTTCAGTGTTGTTTGACAATCTCCTAATATATCACAGATATTATTATAATACATAGCGTGATTGTATACAGCCCTGTTCCGAGCTCTGCTTGAACCATGAATATCTCAGACAATGGTTTGAATGGTCTAACACTGTTCTTACACCATTTACCACTCGTTTCCGGTACTATATGTAATAATATGGTAATAATCCCGTGGTTCTCGGTGATATTAACACCACCATTCTACTTGCAACACTTTATATTTGACATTCTCAGTGAATTCATGATAAACACACTCTTATCATGAATTCCAATTTGAATATCAATAGTAATATATTGTATACGTGTTTTTATCACGAACTTCTCTTCTGGAGAACCTATCATCATCATCTGACCTGGTTGCAGGGCTTTCAGTGAAACCCTTACAATAATTGGCATTAGCACATAGAGAATGCCGTTGGCATTAGCACCGCCCTTGATCAAGTTTTGTTTTCTTAATTTTAATATGTATTTATGTATATATTCTGTGACATTATTTGTAAATAAAACTTGATCCAACTTGTTTAATAATAATTAACACTGCGACCTAATTAGCTCTATTGTGACCAGTTGAACTATTTGGTTTTAACGTCCTGATTTGAGATAGTCAGGACGAGGGTTTTACCCTTCATTCGCTGGAAATCGTACTAGCTACCCACATTAACCTCACCCAGCCTAGGTAGGGCCGGAAGTGCCAGCCTCACGTGTTTAGAAGTGACAGAATTTTCTTCGAAAAGTCTGCCCCAACCGGGCGGGAGTCGAACTCGACACCTCTGGACTTAGGGCAGTAGTCACAAACATGACGCCACGGAGGCTCGCTTGAACCTAATATGTCAGGATTTTCAAGCACACTGAATTAGTTATCCCTTTGCTTATGATTATGAAAGGAAAAATGAGATTTCATGAACTATTTTCGAAGTGGGTGTATCAGATTCTGTAATTTTATTTGAGTAAACCGTGATGCTTTATATGAGGACAGTCGATTTTTTTATTGTTAAAAATAGTTGTAAAGGAAAGCGATTTAAAAAAAAACTAAAACCTCTAATTCAGTTACATTCACTGTAACTCTAAGAATTTACAATTGGAAACCATTTAACTACTTGCAATAAAGGAAACCTATGCTAATAAACGTATATTAGTACGAAAAAAAGGAACTTGCACAATCACAATTTTGCGAAAAACTCATTTATTATTCATTTCTAGTTTATAATCAGTAGCTCAACGGTGTCAGGTTTTATTTGAGTGCTTGCTTACATTACTCCAGTGGCGGCTCGTCGGGTGAAGACACTGAAGACATTTTCACCTAATTTTGAACAGTGAAAACACTACTCATAATCCCTTGAACATGGCACAATTGATCCAACTCAAAGAAAAAAAAAAAAAAAAAAAAAAAGAGTAAGCTTTGTGTAAAATAGATCAATGCTTCTTAACATTTCATGTTACTTTCCAAGGAGAACACCAAATGTGAAGACAATTCGCAATTGTCTTCAGTTGTCCTTGAATCAACCAATCAGAGTTGAGTATTTCCAAGTAGGTATCATGAAATATTAGGCAACAACTATATCTATGTAGTCTGCTAGTGAAGACCGTCTTCAGTTGTATTCATTTTACAATATCTACACGACTTCATACGAAATGTCACGAAGCCACATACCATGTGCGATGTCATGTGTTTTTGATATTACATTGTTGCCAGTAGCATTATGCCAGACCTAGGGAACCAGTCAATGATTTAGCCTCCCATATCTAGCACAATCTTGTAATATTAAAAAAAAAAAAAAAAAAAATTAACGTAGGCGTTAGGAAAGCGGGATTTTGTTTCAGGAATTTTGGATATTATTTCTCATTTTTTGGGTTCTAGTTTTGTACATAGTTACTAAACGATAGCCGATACCAATAAATTTTAACTACTTATGTATCTTGTCAACTAAAGTCTTAAAAAGGACATCTCGATTGAAGTCAAATCTCGGAAATAATTATTTAATGTAGTTACCGAAATTGAGCCTAATAAGATAATCTCGTATCTAGTTGTTCCAAGAAGTTTTTAAATAGGGACAATGGTGGTCCTGTTTAAGATCCTGGCTATGGAACCACTTTAAAAAAAATCATGAAATTAGACGTGTTGAAATGAAATTCTCAAGAGAAAATTCTGTTCAGGCGGTGTAGTATTTAAAATAAATAAATACGTCTTACATGATTTGAGGCATTTCTTTAAATTTAAAATATAGCTCTTGAAGTTTGTAGAAATTTAGCTATGAAATTAACTTGGCAACATTGTATCTCTTATCTTTAGAATGTAAACAAAGCGCACTTTTTAAATTTTATTATATTATTTTCAAATCTTTTCAACGGTAATCAAGTGACTTTTAATTGGTGTAACTAGTTAATAAAGTTATTTCCCAGTATTTGATACAGGATAGAAACATTATTCCTACCTGATCTGACCTGTGCTTTTCATAATAAGTTGAATATGAAGTAGCTATGTACTTCTTTCAGTGTCAGAAATAACATTATAATTATGCAGGTTGCAGGTAGCTAAGCACACAGCTTCCAGTGAAGTATTTAAAATTATAAGGCAATATCTGTGTTTTTCATAATTAATAGTCATTTAAACATCAATGGTAACCCAAATTTAAGCTGATTTTATATTTGTAGTAAGTATGTTTTCTTAGATTTATTTTGTAATCTGGTGGTGGATTTTCTTCCAGTTTTGGATTGTAATTTTTAGTCTTCAACTAACTTTCTTTCCTTCCCAGTTCTAGCCCCTCTTTAAAATGTTGTACCTATACCTATCTACTGAGGTATAATCCTAATATTTTTATTTTAATTCTTTTTTACCAACTTTTAGTATATATTTTTTATTAAGATGAATAAATATTTTTTATTAAGATGAATAATTAATAACAATATTTCAAAGAAACAATGAGATTCCCACAAAATCATGGGGTTCAAACATTAAAAGTAACCCCATTCAGATTAAGAAGTAATGAGGATAAGAAAGATATTATGATTACTGGATGTCCAATTTCTCCAATTACTAGAACCACCACTAAAAAAGTAAAGCAAATGCCTGCCCCACAGCCATACAGTTCAAGCCTGAATGGCTGTGTACCAGCTCAAGTGTTGACAAATTGTTCTGCTGGACTTGTTTATTTAATAAGTACCAAGTGTTCTCCAAAAAAAGTACCTATAAAAACTTATATGATGCAAAACTGGTGTGAGAGAAAATCATGCTCTGCAGGGAAACAGCCATCACATACAATGGGCTGTGTTTATGAGACCATAAGAACTAAGATCTGATAAATTAATAATTTTATTTTTTCAATACTTCTGGGTATAATTTGTCTTCACCTAGTCTTGAAGTCAGGAGCCGCCACTGGATGTTATACCTATCTTTATAAGTCTGGAGTTAATTATTAATATTCCCATCTCGTATTCTCATTGTGTTGTATATTTACATATACTTATTATCTAGGTATTGTAGGCACTACTCCAAATCTATGTTATGGAATATTCTGCATGTTTGTGTAATTGTTACTCTAGTTGTATACATGTAAATCTAAACCCATAAGTTGAATCCAGGCACGCCCGCTGCTAAGGAGCTGCGGAACTGCAGCACCCCTAAACGAAGAAGGAAAAGCTCGTACATAATGAAAATTATCGCACATGTCTAGAATAATCAATGTAGTATTATTATGATTGGCATGGTAAACAAACTCAAATTCTTTAGATACTGAAAGAGCGACTCTATAAATCCCATTTTAGTCCGGTTTATGAGGCAACAGCCTCTACATATATTTTCCCACCGGCTGTGCCTCGTTGAATCTACTCTCTATCCACCTAGTGAACCCTGTTACTTGCATCTTCTCGTTAATAGTGTTGCACGGAATATTTAGATGGGTGATAAATATTTGCATTTTGTCAGAATTATTGTGAATTTTTCTCTTGTTGAAACAATGACAACAATGGACACGATTATTCCTGCAGTTTGTTTGGTGTCATGTATAATTTTTTTGAAAATAGGATTGAGTTTTTGAATTAGGCTCAACGAATTAGAGTAGATATATGTACAATGTACAACTGTACATAGGTATGTTTAAAATTTACTCATTACTCAATCACAGTATTTTGTTGCTCGTCTTTTAAATACTCTCTCTGCACCCTTAGAAATTAAAAACATAAAGAACCAACTCTCTGACAAAGAAGTCAGTTCGCTAGGAATTGCCACTGTGGAAATTCAGTAATCGGTCAGTATGTGGATTTTGTTGTTATTAGAAAAGAGTTTTTAAACTTGTTTTCGCTCAGAGAGAACCCATAGGCGTATGTATGTTAAGATCAGGAGTTGTTCAGTGGGTCAATCTATTGCAGTTCACACAATCATACAGAAGAAATACGGAATATGATTTCGACCGGTGCGGTGTTTTGATACATAACAAGTAGCTACTCTTTATATTGTACATAATGTAAGCAACACTTACACACACCCATCCAAACATGATATCTAAGATGAAAGCATATTTTTGAGCAAGATAATTTGGGAGTGCATGGGTCATTGGGCCTTAAATTCCCGGCGTCTGGGTAGCAAGCAAACGCGTGGCCAAAAATTTCCTCTATGTTGTGTCTTTTCTCTACCCCTCTCTTTCTCCCTCCCCTTTCAAAATAGGAAGAAAGAGAAATTTGTGTGTTCATAATTGTTTAAAAACAAACGATATCTTTGCTTGATGTTGGCAAACGGACAAATGTATTATCATGCTCTGCATATTTTGCCTTAATGTCACTGGTTGTCCTATGTCGTAACAAGAGCAGAGGGACTTAGGAATGGGGGTTATTGGAGGCAAAGCCAAAGGGGAGGCGAATTTCGGAATAAAAAATCATAAATATTGTTCTAAAGCTTATTGTCTTCTCTCAAGAGGATAGCAAAATGTTTTTTGTTTGAATGAGCATCAGCATGCTTCTGTAAGAGGTATTATTTTGAATTCTGAACGTGGGGATTTGTTCTTTGATATAGAATTTTTTTTTTAGAATTTATAATTTATTGTTTATTCGACATTTATAGAAATGTTTTAAACATAGTCACCCTATCTACAATTCTATATTTCTATATGCACACACACACACACACACACACACACACACACACATAGATATACATATGCATATACACATGTAATTATAAAATTTGATATAGTTTGTGTTAATCTTGTCTTACTTGTTGCTTTCTATATATTTATGTTATTTAATTCATTAAAGTTGTAAGGTGCTACTTGGGCTATTTCTGTTATTATTTTTTGTTTAAATGCTATGTAGCCATGTAAAATAATAATAATAATAATAATAATAATGATAATAATAAGATCGTCATCGTTTATGTGAGAAAGTATGAATTTACTCCTCACATAAACCAAGAAAAACTGTTAATAAAAGTACAAGTTCATGGTTCATAATATCGCCTTATTTATACTGCCCGATTAGGACTATTAAAGTCCCATTATTCCAGCAGTAAGCCCAAGACGTATTATTATGTGGTAAAAATCCCAAATGGGAGGATAACTTGTCATGTCCCGGCTGGGTTTCGAACCCACGACCTCTGGAATATCTGGATTCACAGAGTGCCGACTTTACCACTGAGCTACCGGGACAGACGGTTTTCTGTTGTGGTTTTCTGTTAATGGTTTTCTGTTGTTCTAATACTTTAAATAAAATTACAAGTATTATACGTATTGTAATGTTGTACCGAGTTACCAGCCCTATAAGCCAATGGCCAACTTTACTTCACTTGTTTTCCAACTGCAACTCTAGTAACTCTACCTACTTAGTCTCGCATCCACGTTTTCGTGGATTGGTAACCACAGCCTCTGTGCAGATCACTGTTTCACAAATGTGATTCACATCCTAGTTTTTTACGTTCTTTAGTAATCTAACATGATAAGAAATATGGTATTTTTACTTTCCTTATCCTATAATAAGGCAAGTATTGTATCCGTCGAAAATTTGACCTACCCTGTTTTTTACATTTCTCGACGAATCATAGCCTCAGGATACTAAAAAAGTTGTTTTTTAAGTGTTTAAAAAAATGTGTGTGTGTGCGTGTGTGAACGCGATATCTCGAGAACGGTAAGAGCTAGAGACTTGAAATTTGGTTTGAAAATTAATTTTATACACAAGACGAACCACGAGACTTGGTTGAAATCTGCGGCAATCTTCGACCACAGGGCCACAGATTTAAATTGGTTAAAGATACAAAAAAAAGTTAGAGAACAACATTATCTTAAAATAAAATTTAAAATATTAGGGATCTATTCTGATCATTTTTTTGATATCTTGAACTTTTTGGAACCCGGCCCCAATTCACCGGGTTTTAGGGGGGACTCGCCTTGACTAACTTTTTTATTATTCATTCTAGATGGGGGTTGTGACATATCAAATTCAATGATTTTGAGAAGCTGATTACAAATTTGGCATTAATTTTTATCTATCTGTTACTGTTGAGTCACCAGTGGCGGCATTCGACTTCTTTTTGGGGGACAAGGAAAGTCGTGTGATGGTCACACCAGATATTTTTTCTCTCGCATTAATTACACGTCAGCTGCACCGCCAGTTTTAATTTTATTTAAATTTTACAAGTCCCCTAGGTCTACATCATATCTGCCTCCACTTATATGGTGATGATTGTTTACGTTGTGTTGTTGGTATAATAGCAACGTGTACTTCTCATTGCAATAGTATTTATAGTTCTTATGAGACCTGTCATCTGTCACGGCAGTGGCGTAGGTCCGACCTCCGAGACGGGGAGATAAAAAATATTCCTATAACAGAACGAAGTTTTTCTTAGAAGCTTTTATCATTAGCTTAGGAAAAGAACCTTTGTAAATATCCAAAACTCTTAATAAATAAATAAATAAAATGTTAACACGGGCGTCAAAATTACCGCACAGGTTGCACTGTAGACTTACACCCAGCGCAGCTTACATTAGTCCCCTGCTTACGCGAGTACTGTTGTTACTCAACAATAACTTAGCAAGGCCCCATTATCTCCTCTGTCCTCCGTGGTTACTCATCTCCTGTCTGTTGTCTGTTGCTACACGAGTACATTATAATACGTATTCATTACTCAGCCTTCATATGCCACAATTATAAGAACATGTTTACTCAGTACAATATATGCAACAGTGCACACTTCTCTAATGGGACACCTATTTATGTGATACCAGTATTGGATCATCAGTTCTTCGCATACATAGCTTACGTGTGTGCCTTTTATAGTTATAGTACAGCTATAAGGCATATTATCCCTTTTCATATCTTACGGTTCAAGTTCAACCCTCAGCATAACATCTATATACCATAAGCAGTATGTACATTATGTGTTCAGTTATATTGTAGCAGCCATAACACAGACCAAAAGTTTTTAAAGACATAGTTTTGATCATATTTTGCGAAGTAAACAGTGAAACACGTAAAGAAAGTGTTTAAAAGCATTGTTTACTCTATTACAAAGTTTATATTGCAAGAACGTAAGCAAAGAGCAAAGCACTAACATATTTTCATGCATTATGTAATTTATGCATTTGAGTGACGCATGTGGCCTTTGAGTTCATTATTTTTGAATGCGCCAGTGATCCATTTATCTACAGAAACACATATTAGGTTTGTTTGAAACAATATTGATGATTTATTATCATGTGGGAAATTGGCAGTTCAATACCCCACACAACGGGGGAAGAAAAAATTCACGTCGTTTTTATCAAATTTTTAAGGGTGAAACCCAGATTTTCATCTTGAAAACTACCCAGTACATGATTAAAACACTTTTTAATTGGTAAAATCCAGTACTGATGTACCTAATGGTGAAATAAATTTATTTAATCTGCCTTAAAATAAAGGATTCACGCATTGGTAATTTGATATCATCTGAGTTGATAAGCCATAAGGTAAATTATACCCCTTGTCAAGTAGTGGCCACACCTCTGCGCGTCGGCTAATATCAGTAGGTACTGTCATACTGTGGCGCTGGACATTGATGAAATAATTGAATGTGTTTGACACTCACACTAACACGAAATGTCAAACACATCAGTTAAACGTACAACTGATGTTGTGGCCTGGGGCCTAATGAGTGGTAACATGATTTTTGGTCCGATAAGAATGAATTACAAATATCAGTTTTACTGAAAAAATACTATTTTCTTTTTATTTTTAAAATAGGTATTTAGAAAACCAGAACCTACGTGTAAAAAAAATGTAGGTAGGTATTTTAAAGACTTGCCACTATTCGCATGCCAATGACAACAGTATATCTTAAATCAACAATATCGATTCTCAATTTTTTTCTGAAACACTTAGAAAAAAAGACAATAATAAAAATTACTTTAAAACACCGCGTACAATACTACCGAAAATAGATTTTCACCCCACTTAAAATAATATGAAAAGTGGTATTATTTTTAGCACTAATATTAGGGTAAAAGTACTGAAAAGAAGGTTGGAATATAAAACGCGCAATAACTTCTACATTTTACGATTTTCTCGAACGAGAAAACACCCTCTGGACCTTTTCACTACAATTATGATGGACTTAATTCATCTCAAGATTTTTTTTATTTTTTAAAGCTACTACTCATCAGAAACAACAATTTTGATTACCAAAAATACTTAAAAATGAAAATAATTGTTTTACAAAATGGCCAAAAAACCCCCATTTTCGCCATTTTGAGAAATAACAAAACTTGGTTTTATATTAAGAACAAAACCCCTAACATTCCCTGAAAGTTTCAGAGGGGACCAATTTTTCCAGTAAACGGTTATTTTCGCTAGTTTGCTTGTACAAATTCATTATTTAGCCTTAGCCACGTGTATTTCTTGATTTCCATAACCATATTGAACTGATTACTACTTCATGATGAATGGCATTCTATTCAAATAAACCACTGAGTCATATGCACAGTCAGTTCAAGCATTGTTGTGTTTGTCATTTATGAGAAACTACGAGTATGTAATGTTGTTTTGGGGTAAAGGTAACGTCACTATCAACAACCAAGATCATCTAGACCCTATTCAGGCTTGGTGAGGTCAATGTAAGTAGCTATGTAATTCGCTTATTAAATAGAAGGTAAAAACTCCATAGGAATAGGACCAATATGGCATGTTAGTATGGTACTACAGTCTGGCTGAGGGGGGCGTTAAGTTAAGAGATATAAACAGAGAACAGACTATAGCCAACCCTAACAAGCCAGCCTAGCTTGCAGTTTCCCAAGGATTATGGCTTATACAGAAAAAAAATACAAGTTCTCAAGATGGTTCATGGCACAATTGGCACATAGAGATATTATGGGGTTCAGGACGAGCCAATTTTTAACTCAAGTTGGCTGGAGATCATCACTCCCCCCAGCTGTAGCCAGGCTGCATAAAACAACAACATGCAGCAACAACCATATTACTATATGTTTATTAAGTGAATGACTTGATTAAATATTGATTCACATAATACTATGTTATGGTAATAAGTTCTAACGTATTGGTGGACAAGAATTTCAAATTTCAACTCCAAAGAGAGTGCTTTGAAAAACATTGAAGTCCGGAAAAGTCTCAGTATCTAAAAATTCATGTACATAATATATTTTCATAAAAAAGATAATAATAATAAGTACTTATTTACACTGCTAGAGAGTCCTACCTAAAGAGTCCCATTATTCAATGAAGGGTTACAACCACCAAATCATGAATTTTTGTTCTTGAACCTCATCCATTTATCAATACTACCTCTTTGTGCATAATTTCGTTGACAGGGTCATTTAATCGCAATAATAATGGTAGAGTATGAAGGTAGTGTAATAAATTCGTATTTGTTCTCTTTCATATCCTATCGAAAAATTAATTAATTGAACCACGTTTGAAGCTAAATGACATCATTAAGGTTTATATTATGGACCCATAATCAACGTCAATCATTATTTTAAAAAAAAATGGTGTATGACAAATTTTCATTTTCTAAATCGCATTTTTTCTCTTTTTGCTTGATGGCTTATCTAGAAACGAGAGTTTTACACTTCATTCAGAGGAAACTTTCAACCAACAAGGCATACGTTTCGCAAGACCTACAGCTTCTGAAAGGATTTTTGACCCAGTAAAAAAAACTTTCCAAAACTGTATCTTGCCCAGCATTTGCTGGCATACATTACCTCAAATACGGTATAAATAAATGAATTATTTCATCAGTCGGCAAAATAAATTGAGATGTGATATGTACCTTGTACCCACATATTTTTAGGGTTTTGTTCCTATGAGGAAAACCCCTATTAACAAGCCCTTTTCCGTGCGCCCTACACCGCACCGTCCGTCACAAGCCATAACTCTTGAACGGTTAAATTATCGAGCTGAAACTTTGATATGTTCTTCGGACCATCCAAATGACTTGCAGATTACAAGTCTGTCGCCTTATCGATTAACAGCCATATATATGAACACAAAACGCCTTCTGAGCAATGTCTCAAGCATGATTTCTTTAAAAAATATTATTGGGCAATACCTTTATACTGAATACCTTGCTTGAAACATTGCTCAGGCAAAATTTCTGTTCGTAAATACGGCTGTAAGTGAGGTCGGTTTGTGAGAAGGTGTATTCAGCCATTCATCTCCGCTGTCTACATAATACAGTACGAGAATGTATGTATGTTTAAACAGATACCTAATATAAATATGAACAATTTTTCCTTTCCCATTGACAGGAATCCTACTTCCATTGGGCGTTCGGTGTGTATGAGCCGGATTTCTTCGGCGTAATAGACGTCGCGTCTGGACGAAGCTTGCTGTTCGCCCCCCGCATCTCTGAGGAGTATGTGGTGTGGATGGGGCAGCTGCCTACACTGGAGGAGTACAAGGAGAAGTATCAGGTGGACGAAGTCTACTTCTCAGATGAGGTAAGAATACTTTTAGATAGTATCCACCATTCAGCTTAAGGATCTTGTAATAAAATAAAATAAAATGAATCAGTTTTACATTGCACTTGAGATTTACTGTTTGCAAGAAATTGTATTTTTTTTTTTTTTTTGGTTTAACGTCGCTTTCAACTGCATGGTCATATCACGACGGGGGTGTTATCCTCCATTCGCAGGAAACTCACAAACCTGCTACCCACATTAACCTCACCCAGCCTGGGTTGGGCCGGAATGCCAGCATCACGAAGTCTTCACCTCGCTGGACGTTGATTAACTTCGGTGATCCAACGAGAACCGGTGCATTCAACGCGCCATCGACGCTGGCTAAGAAAATTGTATTTGATTACCTTATACATTTTTGGAATATTCAAAGTTGTTAGAGATTGTTTTTTTTTTTTTCAAACACAAGATGACTTTCTGAAGTTGTTTTGGTAATTTTAAGCTAAGGGCAATGTCAAAAGAGTTTATGAATGCCGTTATGTGACAGGTGACAGACGAAAGCCTAGAAGGTCACTCTTTCGACCAATCAGGATCCCCCAATCCCTTGCTCAGTGGTTTGTCACTGTTAATAAAGAAATAAATTTATTGACAATGTTTACGTAGGTATACCATGCACCATTGCACCAAAGTATTCGCCACAAATTTCAAATTCCTCTTGATGAATTTTATTTTGGAAAATGGGTCGCAATTCGCAATGTTTAAATTTTTAAATATTACCTATCGAAAAATATTGTCTCAAAGGTATACATATATTTGAATACTTAAAGTTAGCCGGCAACGCCGGATTAATGAGTAGACGTCAGTCATTTCGATCTCTTGAATTTAATCATTTTTAATCAGTTTTAAGAAGTATTTTGTTTTTAAGTGTTCAAATTATTAAAAGGTGATACATTTAGTTCTTTTGAGTATATTTGGTTCTTACTGAAGTGACAGAAACACTCCATAATTTACAATTGAAATACGGTGAGTTGAAACTCAGGCATATCAATTTAGAAGCAGCCATTAAACTTTGTCAAAGAGAAGCTCAAAATTTTAACAAGTCCCTACCGTAACCGTAGTAACGGTCTTGTGATGGTTAGCGTCATCTGACTCGAACAGCTGGAAAGCACGTGCAGACGAACCGCAAGATAACAAATTCAAATTTGATTGGTCAGATCAGAATTCAAAATAACCGATCACCGATAAACAAAAGTTCGTTAAAATTCGTTGATGTGTCTTATCCCCTCTCAACTTATTGTTCCAAATCCAGTGATGCCAATGATCTTCAGAGCATAATTAGGGAAGAGGGTACTTTTTATGCTTACCTGATTCACCGTAATTACTCACTACCCCTGGAAATTTTAAGATATGCACTGTGCAATATTTTGGTATCGAAAAAAAATGAATTAAATTTGGTCTAATTATCAACAGAACAGCCATTATAGCGGCAGTGTTTTTGTTTGTTTTGCCTTCTACAAAAACAAAACTTGATATATTTATTTGGTAAAGATGACACACGACATGGAACAGTTTGATATGAAAACCTTATTTCAGGAAATATCTAGTATAAAAAAATCTGGTGTAAACATCACACGACTTTCCTTATCATAATTATAAGGAATTGGAACAGGACCAAAAGCCACTGGTGACTCAAAGGTAACAGTTAGCTAAAAATCAATATCAAATTCGTAATCAGCACCTCAAAATCATTGGATTTGATATGTCACAACCCCCATCTACGATAAATAATAAAAAAGTTAATCAAAGCGGGTCCCCCCCAAAATACCGGTAAATTGGGGCCGAGGTCCAAAAAGTTCAAGATATCAAAAAAATGATCAGAAGAGACCCCTATTATTTTTTTAATCTAAGACATAATTGTTCTCTAATATTTTTTTGTATCTTTAACCAATTCAAAGAAGCGGCACTTGCGGCCAATATTTGCGGTCCTGCGGCCGCAGTCTGCGGCCGATTGCAACCAAAAGTTTCGTGGTTCGTCTGGTGTATAATTATAATTAGCATACCAAATTTCAAGTCTCTAGCTCTTACCGTTCTCGAGATATCCTGTTTACACACAGACAGACAGACAGACAGACAGACAGACAGACAGACAGACAGACAGACAGACAGACGCACGGACCAATGGCTGAAAACAACTTTTTTGGTATCCTGAGGCTATAATTCGTCCAGAAATGTGAAAAACTGGGTAGGTCAAATTTTCGACGAATACAATACTTTCCTTATTATAGGATAAGGAAAGTAAAAATTGCAAGAAGAGTCCTTGAAGAGTGATGTTCAAGTGAATTCCAAACTTGATATGATTCAAAATACTCTACAGCCTCTTCAAGAACAAGTAGCAAGAAATTCTAAGGACATCAAATATCTCGATATTGAAAAAAGACGGAAGAACATAATCCTGTTCGGTCTTGAGCAGAACTCCGCCGAGTCACACAGTGCACTGGAGCAGAGAGTCCTCAGCGTGGTTTTAAATATACTACATATTTCTGATTTTTCTCTTTCTGAGCTTGACTTTTGCAGGAGAATGAAAACTCGAAGCGGTAAAACTCCCATGCCAGTAATTGTTGGTTTCACCACTCAGCGCCGGCAGATCGAGATTCTCAAGAACCGCAAGCATCTGAAAGGCACTTCTATCTACATCAATGAAGATTGTTCACCTGAGATGAAAGAGCGGGAGAAGGCGCTACGCGGCGAGATGGACAGACTGCGCGGAGAAGGCAAGTATGCAGTTATCAGGTATGGAAAATTAATTGTTCATGATAATAACACATCACAGGCTGGTACAAGTAAGACAGCAAATAATAAAAGATATAGACTCTCTGAGTCCCCTGAGGAAATAAATCAAAACAAGCGAGTTAACTTGAATGATAGTTCCTATTCTGCGACAGAGCATAGCGAGGAAAGTTTTATGGACACAGAGGAGGTGAGAGATCCTGGAGCTACTGGAGGAGGACTAGAATCAGGACCATCACGTGATGAGCAATCACAAAGTCTATCTCGCCCAATCCTAGCTCAATCAAAGCTGGTAGTGAGTGATTCAGGAACTTTATCACAAACACGTCTTGACAGTTATTTAAGTCCAACCTGTCCAACCAATTATCCAAAGAGTAACTCTGAAAAAAATTGATTTCGGGGTATCCTGAGACACCGGGTGCCCCGTTAAAAATAGCTTTTTGGAATGTTAATGGAATTTCTAAACTGAGCAACGCATGTGAAAGAGACTTGGCCAGTCTTCTGTCCTGGCAAATAATTTGTGTTACAGAAACTTGGGCCATGGCGGAACCCAGCATCCCTCAACTCGCTGATTACTTCAACACGGTGCACTCAGTGGCGGTGCGCGATGGACAGCGAGGTCGGGGGAGTGGTGGCCTCCTTGTTCTTGTAAATAAAGAAATTACCTTCCAGATACTTGATATTTCAAACTTGTGGATTTTTATAAGATTATGTTTAACTAATGGACCTGATATAATTTTGGGCAACATATACATTAGTCCCAGATACTGTATAGAACATGCATTAGATTCCTTGAGTTTACTACTTGAGGAGATATACAGGGTCCGCCAAAAAAAAGGAGCCACTCGAAATATCTAGAGAACGGATTTAAATTTTCAGAAAAACTAAAACAGGTGTACCATTATATCGAGGGGGAAACCTTTTCTACTAGGTTTTGATTTTTTATCATTACCAGGGGCGGCCCCAGGGGGGTCAACTTTGGAATCTTAAATGGAACCACCCTATTTGTAATACTTTTATGAAAAGTAGTTGACATTAAAAGTATTTCAAGACAAGTTCGAGATTTTTAATCAAAACAGGGCCGGAGATATCGTACATTTCGTTCACAGGTTTCAGTCATTTTTTTTCTTATTAGAAGTTATTTTTTTGTAAAAATTGTTAAACACTTGTCTTTTCTATTTGAGCGAATTAAATTTTCATGCCTTTTTGATACCATTAGCTTTTCCAGGGAGGTATCAAGGGGTCATCTTTTTTTTTACTTGTGTAAAATCTATTCTTTTTTTAGTATAATCTGTGCTTAATAACTGCACTGAGTGTTGTTGTTCAAACTAAATTTAAGATACCCTTGAAAACAGGGCCGGAGACTAGGACTGCAAGCGGGTTTTAGAATATTTCGCATAATTTTAAGTAAATCCGGCCCTGATTTTATTTTAAATTGACCAACATGAATCATTGCATTTATTTAGCACAAGTTATAGTTGAAAAATGATGGTTTTTACATTATTTAAAAAAAAGTTGACCCCTTGACACATCCCCTGGAAAAGCTAATGGTATCAAAAAGTCATGAAAAATTCATTATTTCACATGTCTTCAAATTTTTTAACAAAAATACAATTATTTTCTTATAAAAAATTACTGAAACCTATGAAATGAAATGTACGATATCTCCGGCCCTGTTTTGATTAAAAATCTCAAACTTGTCTTGAAATACTTTTGATGTCAACTACTTTTCAGAAAAGTATTACAATACGGTGGTTCCATTTAAGATTCCAAAGTTGACCCCCCTGGGGCCGCCCCTGGTAATGATAAAAAAATCGAAACCTAGTAGAAAAGGTTTCCCCCTCGATATAATGGTACACCTGTTTTAGTTTTTCTGAAAATTTAAATCCGTTCTCTAGATATTTCGAGTGGCTCCTTTTTTTTGGCGGACCCTGTATACTGAAAACGACCATATTATTATCGGAGGAGATATGAATGCGAGAATATCAGAGCGGAACTACCTAGACGAGATGGTGGCGGAGGAGTGCGGGGTCCAGGCGCAGCGAGTGTCTGAGGATCAGATGGAGAGCAGGAGGGGGGTGGAGCTGGTGGAATACATGGAGGAACATGGACTTTTAGTTCTGAACGGCAGAACTCCGGGGGATGTTCCAGGTCAATATACTTATATTAGTAAAGCTGGAAATAGTGTTATAGATTTGATCTGGACAAACCTCGAAGCTTGCAAGTTGGTTCTGAATCTCCTAGTGTCTGACAGTATCATTACATCGGATCATCTTCCTGTGGTTCTCACACTGGACTGTCCATGCGTACCACGAGTCAGTACCTCTCAGCCAGGAGAGACCGTCGTTCGGTTCCGGTGGGTGGAAGAAAAAGCTTTAGAGTTTGTACATAAAATTAATCTTGATATTCCGTCTTCACAAATAGAATCCATTTACGAGATGTTGAAGACTAAATTCCAAGATACTGCTACTTCACTCGGCATGGCTTATCAGGTACCGCTAAATTCTAAACGCACTATTAAGAAACCCTGGTATAATAATGACTGTCGGAATCTAAAGAAAAAATGTCATCAGCTTTATAGGAAATGGAAAAGAAAGAAAATTGAGGAAGACCGACTTTCTTTTTTGGTTACTAAGAGAAAATATTTTAATATGTGCTCGCTATTGAAAAGTAACTACGAAAAAGAAATAAAAGAAAAACTAGCCGAAGTAAAGAATGCGCAAGAATTTTGGAAGACAGTTAATAAGTTCAAGCCCCATAGACCAAACAAAAGTAAAGAGATTTCAACGGAAAAATGGATTAATTATCTCATGGAAAAATTTCCCGAGCAGGAGCGGATGGCCACGGAAATTGTTTTTACAGATGCCTTGAGAGAACAGATGGACTCCGAATTCTGTATGGGAGAGCTGGAAAAAGGAATTAAGAACCTTAAAAATAATAAAAGTCCAGGACCGGACAACATTCTGAATGAATACCTGAAGACCTTGGGACCAGTGTGGAAAGCAGAATTGCTAAAACTTATAAATCATATTTTTAGCGGGGGTGACATTCCTGAAAACTTAACTAGCTCATTCCTGTTTATGCTGCATAAAAAAGGTGATACGAAAGTATGTGGAAACTACAGGAGTATAGCTCTCATGAACAATATACTGAAATTAATTACACACTTATTATCTCAACGTGTACTAGTTTGGAGTGAGGACAACAAGATTTTTATCGAGGCTCAGGCTGGGTTTAGACCTCGTCGAGGCTGTCTGGACAACATATTCAGCCTCTCTAGTATAGTGTCCATGCATCTCATCAGAGGACGCAAACTTTATGCTGCCTTCATTGACTATAAGTCCGCTTTCTCCGAAGTGCAGCACGACTTGTTGTTTGCGAAGATGTATCACTTTGGAATTTCAGCCAAAATTATCATGACAATAAAAAATATCTACCAGAAAGCGAGTACCCAGATCCGAGTCGACACAAATCTAACGCCTGCCGCCAGGATAACGAAGGGAGTCTTGGAAGGAGATTCAATATCACCGCTTGCATTTATAATTTTTATTAATGACCTTGAGGATTATCTGAGGCAAAGAGGAGCCGATGGGGTCAGTATTAACAGGTCAACTGATATCCTACTCCTTCTTTATTGTGACGACCTGATAATTCTGTCAAATAGTAAGGCGGATATGCAGAGAAAACTGGATCTGCTGCTTTCATACTGCGTCGCGAACAAAATGACAGTCAACGAGTCCAAGAGCAAAATAGTTATATTCCGTCGCGGTGGTAGAGTAGCCGCATCAGACGTGTTCTACTATAATAATCGTGTATTGGAAGTGTGCCCTGACTACATCTACCTGGGAATAAAATTCTCTTCCCATGGAGTATTCCATAAGGCGTCTCAGCAAGCAATGTCCAAAGGAAGAATGGCAGTGGCTAGTGTCAGGAAAATATTGGTGAATTCAAAAATGGAGTCTCATAAAAGCAGAATGAAGCTATACAACGCTATAGTGAAGGCAAATCTCCTCTACGGGGTGGAGGTGTGGGGAAGCAGATATGCAGAAGTGATAGAAGTATGTCAAGCCCAGTTCCTCAAATCGGTGTTTTGCCTGCCCCGCTGTACCCCTCACTACATGTTGAGACTCGAAATGGGCGTAGTCAAGCTAGCTTACCAAGTTTTCAAGATGATGCTGGAATGGTGGCTCAGAATTTTATCTATGTCCTCCGAGCGATATCCCAGGGTTTGTTATACCCAGTTGGTCTATATGGATCAGAACTCTAGTAATGTTCAAAAATACAATTGGGCTTCCCTTTTAAAGTCTAAATTGGTTTCCTTGGGTTTTGCGGAGGTTTGGGAAGCTCAATGTAAAACATTGCTTAATCTTAGAAAAAATGATATTTTAGGTAAATACCAAGTCCAACTAATAGAGGAGGATTGGGTAAGGTTGAGTAACTCATCATACTGCACTTTATACAAAGAGGTTAAGCTAAAACCTTGTGATGAAAATATTTTACAAACTTCCGAGTACATATTAGAGCGAGTGCCTATTGATAGAACTAGAGTAATGGCGCAGATGCGACTATCTGGGAGCTTATTTGTACAGTTTTATGTAAATAAAATTAGTTTCAAATGGGACAGCAATGAAGTTTGTAGTATTTGTAACCTGAGGGAAAAAGAAGACCTGACCCACTTCATAATTAAATGTCCTCATTACTCCGCTATTCGAGAGCGATTTCTCGCACCAAGTGTGAATACGAGCGACAATAGCAACATTACACTGTCCAATATTTTACAGAACCCCACGAAGGAAACTGTACTAAACTTTTATATATATGTGAAGGAAGCTTTAAAATTGAGAGCATTTCTAAGAAATGAATGAACTTTTAAAATTAATTATTTTAGCTAGTTCATTTCCCTATAATTAGCAAAAAATGAAAGGTTTACCGATTATTATTCACCTTTTGTAGTGTAAAAAAGTTATTTTTATTTATTGTTTAATATTTACTTGTTTTATTCTATTGCTGCCCATATCAAAGAGAGTAAAAAAATATGTACTGTTTCTTAATGAATTAAGTTTGTGAGAAAATTAGAAAATTAGTTAGTTAATTGTTTATTTATTGTTATGTAAGAAGTTTAATTTATCATTTATTTATTTTTAACCTGTATCTTTATTATTGCCAACCTCGTTGTAACATTTTATTTTAAAATAAATACAACTATATTTATCTAATCTAATCTAAATCTACTTAAAGTTAGCCGATCTGTGAATATGCCGTGTTGTGTGTGTGAAAGAGGGAGAGAAACAGAGTGTGCATTCGCGACCTCGTTACTAATGACAGAGTCTCATGTTTGTAAATAACGCTGGCCTCGTTATTAAGATTAGGTGCATGAGCATGAGGTGTAGCCGTGCCTGTGTACATATTAGTGTTTGTATGTTTTGTTTCAATTTAGTAAACATAATAGTCAAATAGACTCCATATCCGCATGTGTGGCTTAGTTATCATTTCTACCAAAGCTTACTGGATTACCCCAGGCGTGTTGTGAATAGGCTGTGGTTCATTATTCTACTGTGGCTAAAACTGCGCCACGTGATTTTCGCGTTAACTAAAGTAGGATCTACTTATCTATGTAGAGGCGCTTATTGTTCCCAATATGACGCAGAGAAATGAAATAAAACTACCCAAAGGCAAAAAAAAGTGTATTAGACAGACTAGACAAAACCTCTCGTTTGTTTTGTTTTTCCATCATACGTATATTAATTATTACTCCGATAAAGTATTGTGTTCGCTTCTGTAAAAAAAGCATTTTTTGCTCAGAATTTTTTTAATTACCTTTTCATTTTCCTCAATTTTTGTAATCTTCTCAAGTATGTATTATTTTGATTTTGTGTGTGATGGCTTGGCGAAGCGGATGCAGCCCACAAGTTATACCTTATGTAAGGGTTTGTAATATTCAGGGATATTATTATCATTTTATTTAATTCTTAAGCAGGGTCAGGGCTCCCCATGGATACATTCTCATTTCAAATTATTAGTAACAGTTATTATGTACATATATAAAACTTATAACAGACTCATTATCTGTCCGAGGTGAATTTGTGCCTGGAAATTTTTCGGATGTAATCTTTTTTCTAGGAAAATACATTGGTAGAAATACTACTTAGATGTCTGTTATAATTGTCTTCAAGTTTTCATATGGAGAGACACGTCTAGACAGAATTTAATAGGAAATTTACTCTTAATGACTCATAGCCAGGGATCTAATAAATGATAATCATAAGTAAATGTGCTTAACGGCCTGAATTTAATGAGGACCTATCAGACCTACTATCTCTAATGACAGTAATCACTTGAGATAATGACACATGCTTTTGCCTTGCGTATTATAGATAGGTATTTCACTTATTAATAGGTCATATTAAACAATTACTTGTGATATGACCATGCAGTTGAAAGTGACGTTAAACCCAAATTAAAAAAAAACAACCAATTACTCAATTTTAAGCACACATTATCCCGTGGAACTCTAGTACCAGTATGAGATGAAACAAATATGTACTTCAGATGTACTTCATAATATTAATAGTTTAGGCATTGTTGTCCCAATGGATTTCGCCGGTGTAATCTAGGCTTAGTGCTACTCGAACATAACTCGTCATGAAAATTCTTGGCACCTAGGAGCTAAAAATATTCCCTGCTCCCTGGCATGTCAATGAAAAAGGTCATTTCGATGTGCCAGGTTTTAAAATATACCTACGTATACACATAATTTTATTATTATTGTATTTTACAGTGTATTATTAGTTGCTATGGTGATTATAATTGAATTGAAGAATAATTTACATGTAATGTTGATTTTGAATTTTATTGAATTTTAAATATTTTAATTTACATACCTATACAAATTCAAATACATATATAGGAGCCAAATTTGCGCCCATATTAGTAAGTATTATTGGTACCTAACAGCGACAATTACAGAAACTTTATTCATGATACCTGATAAAATTATCAAAGACGTGGGCGTATCTACCATTAATGCCGTGTCTTAATTTGATTTTTAATCAAGTTCCCTTGAGAAATATTAATAATCCTCTCGTCACTTACATATAATATTTTGATCCTATTTCATATGGGTTTGTTAATAGCGTGACATGTGTATTATCGACTACAAACAACTATCAGCAGTCACAACCTTGCTTCCAACTAGTCTACCTACAAATCTACACTAATAAGTAATAAGAAATAAAAAACAGGAAAATTATCGTGTCTCATTTTTCAACTCCTATTTACTAGAAGAGCTGTATTCGCGGTTTTTGCTACATTTGTTTGTTGATACAACATCATCATAGCAGTCTTTCTGTTGTGCCGCTAAAGTTCATTACTCTGGGCTTGAGACCTTCAATCAACTCAACGTTACTTCCCACTTAGTGTCTTTGTGCGTCAAATAGTTCCCCCTATTTCCTATATTGGTCGTATGAACTTCAATCGGAGTTCAAAGACTTAACTAACTCGACCGTCAAGGTTATTAACACTCCTAAAATCGGCTTTTCGCTTCCACTATGAAACTTTTTAAAATGGGAGGGCTGGGTGGATTCACCATCTCAAAGATACTCGAGTCGTGCCAGCATTTAGTGTACGTCATGTCATTTCAGTAGCGGAAATTTCTCTCCGCCCGGATTTGAACTCACAACTTTGGAACCAGAGCCAGAGGTTTACTTTTTCACTACAAAGGTTATAATTTTCTGCACAAGCCTTATTATTATGTCCAAGAAGAAAAGCTATGTTCATTTAGTATTTTCTATAATGACAGAAACTTTTTCAATTCTGTAGCATTAAATATTATTTTATCGTTCAAGCGCACTTCCTCCACCAAACTGCCGCTGTGGCGAAATTATTTCAGTTAACCATATTCTAAACTGCCATCTCAATGTACAAATAAGAGGTTCCCTACCTGTCCCTCCAGCTCTGTCAGACTCTGTCGAGAGCGTCGATTGTCTAAATGACAGAGTCTGTCTAAATGACAGAGTTAAAGCACCTAATGGAAAAAAAATATAGGTATATCTATCGGGAAAAAAAGAATAGTTAAAAATAAATTGTTTTCCATTGCAGAGGATCTTGAGCTCTAAACAAAAATAGTTCAATTTGCAATAAAATACCTAATATAATAATACAGACTTTCCATTACAGATGTATTTATCTGATTAGGATTTACTAAGCTATTAAATTTGAGGCAAGGACCAAGGTACATTTTAGACTAGGTACTTCATTGTAGTTTTTGAATGAATTTCCTTGGATGATAATTGTACGTTCATAATTTTCCAAGGTACCATCGTGGTCATGTTTAATACTGCGAGATCACATGAATAGATCACAGCACCACTTAATAGTGACTAACTAGTCTTGATTTACAGTCATTTAGAGTGCGATATTTTGAGAGAGAAAAAAAATGACCTCATAGCTTCCACACCTTAGGGTTTATTACTATGATGTCACAATAAACTAAACTTTGTTGACAGGGCATGGATATTGTGTCTCCCCTATAATTACTCTAGTCCACGATGCTGGTGGAGTAAACTCACCATAAGAAGCGAAAGCCGCATCAGTGTGACGTGCTACATAAATAAAATACTAAGCCTAAAAGTAGCCCAGAATATTAATTATGTTTTTCATTAGGTTAGGTGTTAGGTGTTGGTTAGCCGTGTTAAATCTACGACAAAAAAAGAAGAATCACAATTTTAGCGGATTCATTATTTCCACACGTGCTGATAAAGAATGGCAGTGTGTTGTTTACAAGTGTGTTTATTCATGCGTTCTCTACATGAGCAATAATATTATCTTTACCCACCATAAAAATCATGGTAAAAAAATCATATTGAAGTATAAGAACAATCTTATTACAAATCGAGATTAAATTCCATTATCAACATGATGAGGTCACTAAGATGTAGTGATATTACTAGACGACTGACTGATCAATTCCTCTGATCTCTGAGTCTCGTATGGAAAAAACACCAGGACAGTTGTTTGAAAAGTTATTTTGTATTTATGCACACATACTATTTGACAAGAAGACTTTTTTATAATCAGAGATGCGCGACCCTTGGCAGCGGACTCATCTACCCAGAGGTTGATGTGTTGAGCTAGGCAAATTTTCCGTGGTAAATTCGAGTACATAATTACTGTAGGATCTCTCTTTTAATTAAGGCAAATATGATATTGAAATCTTTATGCGTCCAGAAATATTAGCTTAATTTCGAGGGGAAAACAGGCGAAGGAACGTAATATTTACTATGTACAAAAAAATTAGAATAATTATAAAATAATGATTAAATTTTCTTCTTTCGAGTAGTAAACAGTTTATCTATAATAATAGAGATCTCCTCACTGCTCATATGTCTGCAAATCCTTGGATAAAGACAATCATGGAAGCATCAATTTTCAGTCCACCATCTACAACAACTTAGCTCGTACTATAGTATCAGGTCTACGTTGTACGTGATAAGACGGTCGTAGACAATTTGCCTGAGGGTTTCTACCAAGGCCAATTCTGTATATGCACCTCTCTCTCCTGAAACCAAACATCCTCCGTTATCACTTCCCTACCACCGGATGCAAGCAGTTCACACAACAACAAAAACAAAGCTTATAATTATTATTTTCGTGCTGTTTCAATGTTTACGTCAAGCGCACATGGCTTGAGGAGTTTGTTTACGAAAAATTCTCACTGTGGAGTGTAAACTAATCATATTTGTTTACAGAAATCAACGTTCACGTCCATTATTAATTATTTCTAAATTATTGATTAGGTAATTGATAATTTAATGGTAACAAAACTCCAAGGCCACGGGTCCTAACCTTATTCTGTGGGCCCCTCCTTAGACTAGCTTAAACCTGACACTATACTTACAAGAAATAATTTATTTTATGAAATAAACTAACCAATCTATTTCTGATTTCATTTCAGATTGTCCAAATCCTAAAAACAAAGAATCCGTCAGTTCTCCTCACACTTGTAAGTACATATAAACAAAGCACAAGAGCCATGAAGAGTGGAAAGTTACAAATCTGAGGTCCGAATTATAAAACAGGATTAGAAACTATCTCTTAATTGACTCGGGTTATAGTGCGCTGTGATTGATTGAAATACCGACTTGAAGGCGTGTCTGGCTGATCAACTTGAATCCTGATTAGAAATTTGGCCCCATGTTTAAAAAAAATAGACTGGTCCTAGGGCCACATTATGAAACAGGATTAAATTTAGGCCTGACTCGCCCTCTAGTCGGAGTTTTCAACCAATCACAGCGCACTCTAGTCCGAGTTAAGTGTGTCCTTGGTTCTTAAAAGCCAATTTTTTTTGTATAATTAGATTATCGATCGGGCTACCGATTGGTCAGAATATGTAGTTCATTTTTACTTTCTAATACCTAAAAGGTATAGAAAGTATTGTTTTTGGTCGTTTTTTTTTTTTCGAAATTGAGGTGCTAACATTTCTGGACGAATTAAACTCCTGATTTCAAAAAAGTAATTTTTATCAAATGAAGACCAAAAGGAAGAAAGATGAAGGTCTACGTTTTTTCATTTCGAGAAAATTAAGATTTAAAGTTCAAAGCTCTGTCGCAGTTTAATGAATTAAGTTTTACTGGATCTTTTTATAAAATAAAATCGGCTGTATTACGGAAATAGTATAATAGTAGGTACACCAGTCACGGCAAAAAATACTATTTCTTGCCATACACAGTCGTGATATCAATCACAACTACTCACAACTATCTTTACAAAATATTTTCTTATCTTGGGACTCGAGTCGCAAGTTTGAATAAATAATTTTGTGATTTACACAAAATAAATATGATTTAGAGGTAACTGTTTTTTTTTTTTTTTTAATCAGTAGGACCTAAAAAAGTCAACGGAAATGGTTCCATTGTTATTTTTTACTTTTAATCTCTGGTACCAACTTTTTTTTCAGGCTGGGGTCAATAGTGACAGTGATTTGCCAGCAATCGAAGCCAAATTTAATGGAATTGAAGAGTAAGTATAACTTTTGAAACTTTAATTGCAGACGAAAGCATGTTAGTTAGTTAAGCTACTGAGAAAAAAAGAGCACCAAGAAAATCTTTTTTAGTTGGGCTCACCATGTTCATTATCTTGGTACTCAAAATTTTCCTGCTTCATCTTTTATAACACACAATACCCATTTTTAATGTTTCAGATTCAAAGTTGAGAACACTACTTTATTTCCTGTGATAGCAGAATGGTAAGTTTTAAATTTATGAAAAATACAATGTGGAAATTTTCTTATGAACATAATTTTATGGTTCTCTTATCTTTATCAACCAACCCAACTTAACCATTGCTTCACAGTAGTGATATATTCAAATAATGGAATGTAATTTTAATCCTGATTATTTTTGGGTACCCCCACTTAACTCTGTATAA
Organism: Bactericera cockerelli; assembly: GCA_024516035.1. Taxonomy (NCBI): domain Eukaryota; kingdom Metazoa; phylum Arthropoda; class Insecta; order Hemiptera; family Triozidae; genus Bactericera; species Bactericera cockerelli. Next base: position 36,080,891 of record CM044955.1, on the reverse strand, counting down.
GGGAAGTAGTATCAGTAAATTCACATACAGGTTTTTTTTTCTGTACTGCAAAAAGTAGAGATAAAAATGATAATGAATGGTGGAACATCATCAAAATTTCAAGTCATAGAGAACACAAATGACAGACTGAAGACATTGTTAAAAGTGTCATAATTTTAAGAAAGAAATGTTAATGGGACTTCTCCTAAAAATAAATACATTGTTATTTTTCAAGTACATAAGGTATGCATTATAAAAATATATTATCGTTTATTTAACAAACATTTTGGATTTAAACAAAATGACCAAAGGTAACTAGAGGTAGCAGTAAAAATATGTATGTACCAACTATTCCCTATTGAAAACATGAAATAGTATAGAATGTAAGGTAGTGAACATGTTCCTAGTGCTCAATACCAGAGCCTCATTCTAGAAAGCACTCACTCTCAAAATTCCCAAAATTTTCCTTTCAATATTTTTTTTTCTTGATTAAACCAATAAGAGTGTTGTTGATGCCCATGGTGTTTGATACAAATTATGTATTAGGTATATCCACTATCAAGTATGTTTAGTATGTATCACAAACATGTATGATTGGTTTTGGTTAAAACACAAATTATTTATTTACCTTAGCTTGCTTTTTCCATCTGTTCTGAAATATACTTTATTAGTTCCTTAGGATACACAACTAATTTGTAAAGTAACTTATGCTCTAGGGTCACTACTTTAAAGCCCTTCATTTTTAAATGTCTAATTCTCATAGCTTGGGCTCCTACAAGTTGTCCATCAGAACAGAAATGTTCAGGTATATGAATTAGAATAGCAGTGTACAGTTTATCTTGCTGTAGGTTCATCTTAGATATTGTCCTGCCCATAAATGAAGGATGAACCAAGACATCTATGATGTAAATATCAGACATTGGCAAAAAAGGTGGGAGAATATTAAATGAAATCCTGTCTGCAAAACCAATGATGGTGTTAAGATGAGGATGTATCTTGTGACATATTCTTTTTATTCTTTGATCCACCATGGCTGTAAAGACATGGGATCTATCTGTTGGTAGTAGAGGACCCTGATATGCTGGACATTCAATATGCAAGGCAGTATCCAGCACCTTGAGTTTCATTCTTTGTACTTCATTTATATTGAGGTCATCACTCACTTGTAACCTATCTAAGAAAAAAGGATTGAATATTTTTTCTACAAAATTCATTGGGTATTTTTGGAGGTATACACAAGCAAGCATAATATCAAGGAAATCATTAGGCTTGAAATTCACAAACTTCTCTTCTAAATATTCTTCTATTGTTTTCCAAAACTGAACAGCATTTAATGGTTTAAACAAAAGATGTCCAAATGGTAGGAACAAAGATTTAACATGAATGGGTGATAATTGTTTGTGGTTGACAATGAAGTACTCAGCACAGCCTTGCATGATGTGTACCGACCTGATCCTGAACTTGAAGCAGTAGTCCATGATAGCTGCCATCACTGCCGGGTCCCTGATCTGAATGCTCTTCATCTTGATGTATCTTTCCAGTGCATTCTCTATATTGTTGTCTTTGTAGTCAAGGTCACTCAGGTGTATTATGATTGTTTGTAGCTGCTCTTCACTCAATGTGTGAATATTTGTGTGGATCCACTTGCTTGTTACTTCTAAAAATCGTATAGCTGGAACATGGGTCTTTGTGAGAACTGGTAATAGTTTGCAAATATCATCACTTTTTAGTTTATACCAAATGGCAATCATTTTTTTCTCCAGTGTATTTGTCACAGGTTGTCTACTCTTTTTAAAGAATAATAATGTTTGAAAAACATCTATAAAATTTTTCTCATTTATTTCATCAAACCTTTCAGTAATTCCAACCCAAAGTGTATCAATAAGTTGCCTGTTTCCACAGTTGGACAGGATCCTGACAGTATCACACACTTGCTTTAAAGTGAATTTATTTTGACTTATTTGCAATGTGATCTCATCTTTGAGTTTTTCTTTCACATGATTAGTATTTGACTTAAAGACATCCTTAGAGAGCAGTTCTAACCCTTTGACTAGAACATCATTGTCTCTAGTCTGTGATATTCTGTCAATCAATTGATTCAGTATTGCTGTGCGGGTGAAATTCTCACTATCATCACTCCCAATATATTTTTCATAGTCATTACGAAATACTTTGTTATTGTCTAATTCATATGTTTTCTGAAGAGCATGCAGAGCTACTAAGGGTGTTACTTCATCTAAAGGCATTGTGTCCAAGATTTTGAAAATTGCCTCTGTTGTGACACACCTATTGAAGCCATTGATGATTTCATCAAGTTCTTGTTTGCTATTAGTTTCAGCAACAGTTTCATTTTGATTATCATCTGGTACCAGATTGTTATCTAGAACAATGAAGTCCTTACCTGAGAGTCTTCTCACTATAATGGGGAGTTCTTGGATGTTAACACCATCCTGAATGAGAATGGTTGAGTGTCCCAGCTTACTGGATGAATGTCTTATGCAATAACGTATGCTACATTGTCTAGATACTATTTGGCCCAACTTCAGAAGACTTTTGTTCATTTTTATCACAAAATTATGTAATAAATAAAACTACTATTCACTTTATTTTATCAGTGATTTTTTCATTTATCAGTTTTTGAGTGTTTTTTCTAAAATTCAAATTTTCGTTTCAATGTTGTTCAACGAGCTCAAAATTTTGAAGAAAATAAGACGGCTCGTGTACCTACTTCATAGTGATATGCTTTTAAATCCATGACCTACTTTATGATAAGTGTGCGCTTAGTATTTTTGATTTTAATCGAGTCTCGAATTATTTTTCAGTTGAACAAATATAATTTTACAATCTTTACTTTTTAAACGTATCATAGAAAATTAACCCATAAATCACGCTTTTATGTCTATTCCCAGTTCTCGTCGTTACACAATGATATACTTGCGCAAAGTAAAGAATGTTCATGAAACCTATAATTATATTTATTCGATTCTCCGTTAAATTTTACCCCCAGAACACCCGGCCCTTTACTTATTTGCACCACTATATCATTGTGTACCGTCGGGTACAGGGAATAGACACAAAAACGTGAAATGTACACTCTGTATACTCCAATCATAATTATGAGGATTTTAGCAGAAAAATTTCCATTGGTTTTTTCTCAACGCTTCAATGCATTTTGACCTGCTGGATTCGAATTATTACCTCGCCAGAAGTGTGTCACCCGCATAAAGCCGCAGTTTTTCTGCGGGATTTCTATTTTCGCTTTAACTCAAGACTGTGGTACGTTTTGAAGTATTAAGTGTTCCATACAAAGTTGTAGTCGATTTAATTTGCTACATTTTAGATTAGACAACCTTACCTGTAAGACCTACAAGACCGCCGCCGCGCGGCGCCTCAAAACGGATAATTTTTGGGGGAAGAAGCACCCCTGGAGACTGGAAAAATAACTTTTTGATAATTATTCCGTTGAATATAAAAGGTCGGGTGATGTAGGGCCTTGCAGTTGGTGTGGACACATCACAGTTTCAACTGTATCTTAGGGGGGATTCTCGGGATCCCACCGAGTGCAACATTTTGTCCCCAATTTTAAATATGAAGTGTCGCAATGCGTTGCGGGTTGCGGAGTCCGTGGGGTTCGATCTCATTAGTATCTGAACCAAACCCCCCATATGTATTTTACCTAACCCTAATAAAACCTAAGACGAATCGTGTTGTGGAAAGGTCACCTTAGGTAATTTGAGACGAATTGTGAAACCCCCGGTAACACAGTACCTCCGTCTCGAAGTGACCATCATATTGAAAACACGCTTCAATAATAATAATAAAAAAAACCACGATTAGCTCAGTGGTTAAGCACTCGTTTGCCATGTGGAAGGTCCCGGGTTCGATCCCCCGTGCCGACAAAAATTTGTATTCTTAATTTGGTTACAATTGTTTGTAAGGGATACCTTCCGCTGCGCTCGTGTTGACCCAGCAGCACCTAAATGGGAAGTATTGTGTCACTTCTCGCCCATCAGAGGGGAGGCATAGGTACTACGGGATGGGCAGGCTACAACACAGACCACAAGCGTCTACAGTAGCTCCTGTTTCATGGCTACGAAATAAAAAAAGGGCTGTGAAACACTCATCTTAAAAAAAAAATGAAAATTATTTGTTAGTACATACTTGTAATTCGTCTTCCCTGTCTCAGCCGTGTGATCAAAACGCCTCTCGAGCTCTCAGTGATGCGCTACGCGAGCCGCATTTCATCCGAAGCCCATCGCAGTGTGATGCGCAAGGTGAAGCCAGGCATGTACGAGTACCAGGCCGAGGCTGTGTTCAAGCACTACATCCATTATGTGGGCGGCTCTAGACACGTGGCGTACACGTGCATCTGTGCCAGTGGATGCAATGGAGCTGTGCTGCATTACGGCCATGCCTCGGCACCCAACGACAAGCTGGTCAATGACGGAGACATGCTGTGAGTTCTTCTTTTATAATTATTATTATTATTATACAACGCTTTATTAGGTATAAATGGGCATTATGTACCTACATAGAAATAATTAATTTAACAATGAAAAAAATGGAAACAATATATACAATGAAAATGAAAAAGAATAGAAATTATAAAACAAAAACATAAGTCCTAACTAAAGGACGGGGTTATTGCCTATGGCAATCTCTTCCACCCAACCCTTATAGGTCTTTGTGAACTCATAGGTCAACAATGTACACCTATAATAGGTAAATATAGAGGGTTTCGGTTTTCAGCGTAGATAGCATAAATTATACTACCAGTACATAATCTATACATTTATATCAATGGAAAAATTAGAAGTGCCTCTTTTCAAAAAGATATACACCTGAAGAGCAAAAATACTTATTTTTCATTTGCGTGTGTGTGCGTCTTTCTTTAACTCGGGAACCACAAGTATGATTGACCTGAAAATTTGCATGGTTAAATTTTACATGGTTCGATTCAAATGAAAGAATCGAACTCCTGGTTACATGCGATTCCTTCAATTAGCTCCTATTTTTTCTCCTTCTCTCTACAACTCTACTACATTATCAGTTTCTTACCTTGTTTAAATTCTCTCCCTCTTCACATACTTTACTATGATACAGAGATTAGTTTTAGTTAATTTGTTATTTTTATTATTTACTTACCTAAATTACTTTTTCCCTAACATCATTCATTACCTTTATAGTCTTAAGAATTTAGTTTTAATTTAGTTTTAAGCACAGCATTGTTAACACCGAAAGGTATCATTCAACAATAAAAAAACATTATTACCTATTATTATTATATTGGTACGCTTTTTGATAATTCTGCTTTCCGTCTGTGTACCTATTGCTCTCAGCTTGGGATGCAAAATTACCAAGTTTTAAATGTCACTGTGGCTGCATGGTCAAAGAAGATGGCGGCATCCATGGCCTCAGTTGCGAAAGAAGTGCAGGGCGTTTATCCCGTCATTCCGATTTAAATAACATCATTTCTCGAGCCCTAGCCTCTTTAGATTTCCATCCAACTCTGGAACCTTCCGGAATTAGTCGAACAGAAACGAGTCGATGGTATTACCCTGATTTCTTGGTCAAAAGGAAGCAAACTGATATGGGACGTGATATGCGTGGACACGCTCGCTGAATCATATGTAATGGCATCATCCACTCAATCCGGATCAGCAGCAGAGCCATCGCGCCGCAGGCCTGGCCACAACGCGGCTAGTTCACTATACAATTATTATTTTTTCTCACTTTTTCTTTCCTGGTTCTTAGAGAATATGCAAGATATCTTCGTCATAATGAAATCAATCTCAATACTTTCAGAGTGTTTGATATGGGCTCTTCGTACTTTGGCTACGCGTCAGATATCACCTGTTCGTATCCCGTCAATGGAAAGTTTACTGAAAAGCAAGCCAATATCTACAATGCTGTGTTGAGTGCTAATAGAGCTGTGATGAATGCTGCAAAACCTGGTAAGCCAAGGAAAAAGGTTATTTTTATAGGTCTGAAGGACTATAAACAAGTAGTAAACTATGAGATGGTAACCAGCTGTGAGCTTTTATTTTTTTAATTTGGGTTTAATATTAAATAATACATTTACACTAATATATAGCCTTTCATGGAACTTAAGTATTTTAGTAGCTCCTATAGTTGGTTCAATAGATCAACACAAGGCAGAGAATCAAGATGTTGATTTCAAATAAATCCTGGGATTGATAACATTGATGATACTGATTTATAACCTGAACTTATTCTTGTTTCAGGAGTGAGTTGGGTGGACATGCATCTTCTAGCTAACAGGACAGTCCTCGACAAGCTATTGGAAATCGGCTTATTGCGTGGGACTTTGGATGAACTGATGGAGGTATTGTAAATGTTTTTATTTCCTTCCTTTGAGGCCATATATAGATCAAAAGTTAGCACACCAAAAATTATTAGTCCAAGTTAACTGCTAGTTTATAATGTTCAGATCATTTTGATCAAACCCCAGAGACGACTAATTTTAACTTATTAAATTAAACCTCTAAGCAACCTCTCTTGGACAAGGGCTGTTGCCTAGGCAACCCATATAAACAATATATTATCCCCTTTCTCAACACAGTTTTTTTTTAACTTTGATAAAGCGTACCATTCTATTAATTAAAATCTGTAACAATACATTGTAATAAATAAATGGAATTAAAAAAAAAGCAATTACAGTAACTGTCCCACTACTTCTTGCCACCTTTTGGCTGCCCTGTGGGCACTCTTCCATTTCAAACATTTGTCTACACTGGATGTACAACTTGTGAGAAACCGCATTGTGACAGATCTTGACCGTTTTATCTTTAGATCTTCTGTTTGAACCTACCCTGCTCACAACTGATTCACTCCTTTTCACTTTTCAGCACAATATCGGGGCCGTATTCCAGCCGCATGGCCTGGGGCATCTGATAGGCATCGACGTGCATGACGTGGGAGGCTACTTGCCCCACTGCCCCCCCCGGCACACCCTGCCTGGACTGAAGAGCTTGCGGACAGCGCGGGTGCTTAAGGAGAACATGGCGCTTACCATAGAGCCGGGCTGCTACTTCATACCTGCGGTCAGTATGATGGGGTTACTATAGAGCCGGGCTGCTACTTCATACCTGCGGTCAGTATGATGGGGTTACCATGGCGCTTACCATAGAGCCGGGCTGCTACTTCATACCTGCGGTCAGTATGATGGGGTTACCATGGCGCTTACCATAGAGCCGGGCTGCTACTTCATACCTGCGGTCAGTATGATGGGGTTACCATGGCGCTTACCATAGAGCCGGGCTGCTACTTCATACCTGCGGTCAGTATGATGGGGTTACCATGGCGCTTACCATAGAGCCGGGCTGCTACTTCATACCTGCGGTCAGTATGATGGGGTTACCATGGCGCTTACCATAGAGCCGGGCTGCTACTTCATACCTGCGGTCAGTATGATGGGGTTACCATAGAGCCGGGCTGCTACTTCATACCTGCGGTCAGTATGATGGGGTTACCATAGAGCCGGGCTGCTACTTCATACCTGCGGTCAGTATGATGGGGTTACCATAGAGCCGGGCTGCTACTTCATACCTGCGGTCAGTATGATGGGGTTACCATAGAGCCGGGCTGCTACTTCATACCTGCGGTCAGTATGATGGGGTTACCATAGAGCCGGGCTGCTACTTCATACCTGCAATCAGTATGATGGGGTTACCATAGAGCCGGGCTGCTACTTCATACCTGCGGTCAGTATGATGGGGTTACCATAGAGCCGGGCTGCTACTTCATACCTGCGGTCAGTATGATGGGGTTACCATAGAGCCGGGCTGCTACTTCATACCTGCGGTCAGTATGATGGGGTTACCATGGCGCTTACTATAGAACCGGGCTGCTACTTCATACCTGCGGTCAGTATTATGGGGGCTCACGGGTTCCACATTATAGGCACATCTCAGATTCAAAAGGTCGAGTTTGATAGAAATAACCATGAATAAATGGGACAGAGAGAGAGAGAGAGAGAGAGAGAGAGAGAGAGGAGAGAGAGAGAGAGAGAGAGAGAGAGAGAGAGAGAGAGAGAGAGAGAGAGAGAGAGAGAGAGAGAGAGAGAGAGAGAGAGTACTCATAGTCTTGGTACTTTCAATATTTCAGGTACTACTTTCTTTTTATTAAAAAAAAAATATAAATTTATTTTGTTTACAAATTAAAGAAAAATTTCTTCCAGAGACTCTGTTTGTGGAAGAGTCTCGCGAATGCTCACGGCATTACCTCTCTGAATTGCCATGGCAATTTTTTTAATGAGAAAATGTCAGGGTTTCTTCTAACACTTAAGAGAAAGAGTTTCTTTCCAATATTTAGCGACAACTGAATTGCTTCCTTCGGCCATGTTTCTTTCTCGCCGCATTCTCCGAAGCAGACCCAGGACCTTCAGTCTCATTGATGTTTGTTTTAACGAGGGAATCTGCACACGTCGTGGGCAACCCCTCTCCCAAGCGACGTTAGTGATTCCTTGTTGATACATATGTAATTAATTTGAATCACCTTGATTTTCCATTATATTATTTTTGTATTCTCATAGATCCTGGAGAAAGCCTTCAAAGATGAGAAAATCAGGCACCTATTTAATGAGGACAAGCTGCGGGAATATTTCTCCAGCGGCGGGGTTCGAATAGAGGACGTGGTGGTCATCACGGAGGACGGAGTAGAGAATCTGGTGGATGTGCCGCGCACGTGAGTAATAAATAAATCAATTCTTTCGTCAAATTTATGAAATATACAAAAACAAATTACTATAACGCAACGCACGCACATTTTATAATACCTATAAGAACATCATCATAGGGAGGCGTCATCGTGAACGATGCTAGCCAGACAGTGGAGGAATGCAAAGAGGCTAATAATTGACTAGGGCCCCAGAACCAAGCCAATGCTGGTCTACTCCCTGTTTATAGTTCCACAGCCAGACACCTATAAGATGCACCTGTATATTCTATATTATCTAGACTTACCTGTATAATACAATACATATGCACGTGAATATTCAATATTATACAATAGTGATTCTGTGTTTCTCACTCCCTCTTGTCACTTAAATGAAGATGGAAGTACAAATATTATAAAGACCTCGAGTCAAAAATATAAAATAGGATTACAAAGAGGATAAAGGAAGCCTGGTATGCTTTGTGATTGGTGGAAATTTACTTCGTTGTAATCTAATTTTATAAATTAGATATGGAGCTTTGTGATTGGTGGAAATTTACTTCGTTGTAATCTAATTTTATAAATTGGCCCTGTCTCTAATGTTTAGACTCTAAACTGTCTCTTATTTCAAAACTGCATCTGTTTGTTTTGCAATATGTGAATATTTCTCGCGGTCTAATAAAATTATGTTTACATTTGATATATTTATGTTTATGTTTACTTTTGATACCGGGAAGAAATTTTGTGAGGGACGAGGAGAGGAGACTCCTTTGCGATACTAGCGCTGAGGACGCCACGATGTAGACCGGCGGGGGGTGGTTTCCACACTTCTTAATTCTACACGCTATGATATGTAGTTGAATTGTGAGGGTTATTTTCACTGGAACTTGAACAACTCCTCAACATATTTCGAACAAAATCGAAGAATGTAAAAAACAAATGAATTGTAGAAAAAACAAATGAAAAGCAGAACCTATGGATTTAAATTAATAGACCGACCCTTTGATCATTGAGCTACTGAAACTGACTTCTATTTCTGTTTTTAGAGTGGAAGAAATCGAAGAGTACATGGACCCCATGAGAAACACCCTCGTCTCCTAACAGATATGATCAACATTCCCCTACTCCATTTATATTGTTCTATATTTATTCAGTGTATCATATCCATTTTAATTTTACACTTTTATCTTATAATACTTAATTAATATGTATATTTTTCTTTTGTCACAAAATAATTATGTTTGTAAAACTTTCGATGAAAAGACTGGATCTTTATTTTTTATGTAACATGTTTTTAAACTTTATAAAATAAAAATATAATTTTATTTACACATTATTAATGAATATAATTTTTTTGTTCATTTGGGTTTAACGTCGCTTTTAACTGCGTGGTCATATCACGACGGGGGTTTTACCCTTCATTCGCTGGAAAATCACAATCCAGCTATAAACCCTGAGTAGGGCCGGTAATAGCTAGCATCACGAGGGTTCCAATTTGAATGGTCACCTATACAACTCATAACCTCGTTGGACGTGGCTTATCTTAAATATATTTTTTTACACAGAAGTTTTTTTTTTTGTCTTTAAATCTTAGAATCATAAAATCCGCACACTTCAGCGGATCAGCAAAGAACACACCTGTGAGGTGTCTGAGGAAATAATAGCACCCCAGGCTCTTCTCCCTGTCGTACGAAGCAATTACAAGGAACAAAACCATTAACCAGCTTAAATGGTTATCCAATTTCATGGGTTTAAAGAGGCTTGAAACAGATAAAGAAGCTAAAAATCCTCACGACGCGAAGGTTTATCCAACATAAAATCATACTGAGAAATACTAGGGGCCAGTAAAACTTGTTAAGTCAACAAAAAGTTGAGTCAACAAATTCTTGAAAATGTTTAAAAAGACATAACAAACTAAAATTATTATTTGGAGACCATCTGTTCTGATGGTTAACTGAGCCTAGCTCACGCTGCTACAAAAACATGGAATGTAGAGTACACTATTGCTGGTTCTCATGTATATTAGAATACAGCCGTGGTCAACAAAGGTATGGTATCGCCTTGGCTTCATAAGATACAATTATTAGGAGCTGTAGATAACTATGAAAAATACCAGGTGCCAAACATTCAAGGCAGTTGACCTGCACATTTCAGAGGAGTCCTAGGAACCATTTGCTGCTTTTAAAGCATATGATTTGCTCAAGTTACTTTGGGCTGCAAAATGAATTTTTGGATCCAACTTGTCTGGAAAGAAAAAGATAAAAAATATCAATGAAATTATATAAGCCCTCAAGAAGAAACCCTGTCTCAAATGACGTGGATGTTAGAGACGTTGACCAAAAGAAGTGTTCTCTTCCATTTTTATCGTGGCGAACTTTTTCCAAACTCTATTCATATAGCAGCACTGCAGCATAGTAAATTTCATTACTGAATGCAGTTATAAATATCATAATTAAAAATTATTAAAAGTGCCGTAAAGAGGCCTCAGATGGCCTAAACTAAATGACACATTTGAAGCCCTCAATGAATATATTTACTATACATACATTGAAGCATCCGTCCGATAGGTATCACGTTACAAACAGATTAACAGAAAAAGTGTTGAGTTTGAAGTAGACCTTTGTACTGTCAATAAAGTAGGAAGATTATTAAAGACGAAACAAGCCTGTTTTAGTCTCACACATAAGCGAGGCACGCACTTTTTTAAAATTGCTGTCTCGACACACTCAAATGTGTAAGAAAATAGTTTAGTTATTCAGATTATTATGCGGTGAAACTCTGAGGTGTGAATAACTTCTCAGTCGCAACTTGATCAGATTAAGATCAAATATTGTATTTCAGCTCGGTAGCTCAGTGGTAAAGACGTCTGACTGGTAAGCCAGAGGTCACGGGTTCGAAACCCTGCTGAGACATGACAAGTTATCCTCCCATTTGGGAATTTGACCACATAATAATACGTCTTGGGCTTACTGCTGGAATAATGGGATTTATTAGTCCTAATCGAGCAGTATAAATAAAGGAATATTATTATTATTTCAAAATGTTTGCTGTTCAGACGTGCGCCACAACTCCTGATCGTGTGGAGTGTCTTTTGGAATGTATTTTGAAAATCGAAGTGCAATATTAGTAAAATTATTTATTACTTTTACTAATGATTCCCTTCTTCAGCCTGAATACAATCCTCGATTCGTTTTGCTTTATCCACCAACTATGAAAAACTAGAATGTGTGCATTTGTGACATGCCACACAAATTCTCTTTAGTTGTAGGGACTGTCCTCCAGACAATAATCCTTTATATTTCCACAAAAAGTTCGGAAAGGTGTTTTAAAGTCATCCCCTGTCGATCCACTTGATTAGATATAAGAGGTCCAAAAACTCTTCAACATTTAAGGAGAAATGAGGTGGTGCCTCATTTCTCCAGGAGAAATGAGGCACCACCTCATTTCTCCTTGTTCCCATTCTATGTACGTTTCCGAGTAAATGTGTCGTGTAGAAGAAAATCTTCTTACATGAGGGAAAAAAAAATAAAAAATAAAAAAAAATGGCATGACATTTCCATTTGTCTCGGAAATTTCAAATCCGACCTTGATCGATATCTGAATTTCAAAGCATGGGGTCCAATATGAAAAACAAAAGTTGAACTCAATTTGACCACGTTGGGAACCCCTGTTTAATTCAGCTTTGATTAATATTAATTTAGTCCCGTTGCGAATTACGAGTAAACGTTAATTAATAAGACGCTCTGTAAAAAAAATGGTCCTGGCGGATTAAAACTAACAAATTATAGATTAAGAACTGACACTACTTACAAATATTGGGTTTTCCCTTCATCGGAAACTGAATGGCCAGTTCTAGGGGACTTTCACAGACAAACACATAAGGAGAATCATCCAACCCTTCCGGAAACTGGTGCCTGTACTCTTCCTGAGGCAAACAATCCACCAGCAGAACACATCCTAGGAGACAACCCGCTGGTAACTTGGAGGGGAAGTTATCTAGAATGGAAAACAAGAGAACAATTCAGCAGAGACCTTTCTAATCGCGGTTGCGAGATTTCCATTCCTACCCCAATATCTATCTTACTTTAGGTGCAAACACTCTGAGCCTCCTAATATTTATCTTACCTTCGCCATAAACACTCTGAGCCAATTTTATATCCTCTGGTGTGGCCTGCTTGGAGGTTGAGGCTATCCACAGCTTGCCCCTGTGTGGAGTGTACCAGGTTCTTCCTTCCTCTCTGGAACAGGGATCACAATAATAAATGTCTATACTAGACTAAGAGTGCAGAAATCAACTGTCATACTAATCAATTGATTTTATATAATCAATGTTTACATTTAGTCAGTGGATCACTTCGTATTAGTTACTTCCGTCCGAAAGTATTGATCAAAATGTCATTGATAAACGCAGCCCAAGGCCCTACAGAACTTTTTAAAGATGCGTTAATAAATATTGTCACACCAATCGCTTCATTATTTATAATCAACGCTTAGTTTTAGTGATTGGTTAACATTCAATAGTCATCTATTCAATTTTCTAGACTCACTTCTTGGTCCCCCTCACCAGCAGACTGGCCCAGGGCTGATGGATGCTCAGGCAGGCGCCCACATCCGTCATCTCCAGCAGACCTCTGTCCTGCACTCTGCCCACCAGAGGGCTCTGAGGGAACTTGAGGGACAGGATGCCTTGCTGCCCCGCCCCCGTGCCGCGGTTCACGATCTTAGATTCCAGCTGAAATACACAGGCCGAAATTTTTTTTCTCATTTCCGCTCATTTACATCACTACAATTAATTTTAGGCAATATTCATACCCGAGCAGTCGAGATTTTTTTGACGGTTTCGCATCATTACTTTCAATTGCAATGGTCATATCACGACGGGGGTTACCATACATTCACTGGAAACTCTTGCTTTGTGTTTATACTAGGCTTGACCCGTAAATATGCATATGTTTATTATTATTACATTTACATTGGCTTACCGCTATACCACTGGCATTCATATCAATAGTAATACGGGGAGACATGGCCGGGAAAGCTGACTGAGAGCTGCTAGCACCCTTGCCCACTATATCATCAATAACGTCTGGATGGTAGGTATCCACTAAACTGTTGTCTTCTCGGATCTCTCTCCCGGCAAAGTCCAGGATTATCTTGCGTGATCCTAGACGCGAGTGGCGCTGCCTGTAAAAATACGAAGATGGCACGATGAATACACCAGTTCTCATCCCATCTGATCACTGAAGTAAGGCAACGTCCAGCATGGTAAGCACATAGTTTGGTGACTGTTCTGGTTTCAAATCCATACATGGTCATCATGTCAATACACGTTGTCGTGGCTATTTGCGGGCCCACTCAGACTGGGATGTTTGCCCAGCGAATTGTGGGTAAAAGAGGGTCGTAGTTAAAAACAACGTTAAAACTAAATAAACAAAAACTTTTTACAAAATCGAAGAAGAAGAAGATAGAAACATAGTTATTTCAAACAAAAATTTGTAGTTACAAATTTTACAGTAATTTTCTTATTCAAGGTTATTTTCGAAACGAATTCAAGTTGAAAACGAATATTTAAGAAATTACGTCGAACAATTACAAAAACATTAAATAATCAAAAATATATTCTACTTCTTCTAACATAAAATACAACCCCGTTTTATATTTATACACTAGGTCCTAAAATAATCTGTATTATTTTATATGAAAAAAAAAATCATTTTTTACTATTTCTGAGGATAAACAAGCAGCTAAATATTTAACTTTTACAAATGTAGAAAAAATGAGAAAATGTATATTACCTGTCTAGCTCCTCTTTCTTTGCAGCGATCTGCTCTCTCTCCTCTGCGCTGAGCCACACCGAGTTATCACAGAAATAGTCATTTTCATCGTCGATCACAATTGTTCTTTTTTCGCTGAAATAACGACCACAGAAAGGTGAAAATTCATTATTTCAATCGAAGACTATTTTTAATAAATACGTACATGTTAAATGAAACCGTTCGCAAATTAAGAGTAACTGTTATGTTTGCTGGCGATGTCGGGAGTAACCAATTAACAATTCTGAACAGTTTGATATTTTCTCCCTTCTTTTTGTTCCTTATTATTTCGAAATTACATAGTAAGAAAATCATTTTATGCCAGTGTCGGCGTCAATGGTACGTTGAATACACAAGTTTTCATTCAGTCCCTGAAATGAAGAAACGTCCAGCGAAGGTAGGACTTGGATGGGTGACCATTCAAGTTCGAACCCTCGTGGAGCTAACTATTGAGGGGTCTACTCAGGTAGGGTGAGGTTAATTTGACTAGATCGGTGAGAATATCCTCTTAACTTCATCCATATCTTCATCCATTGTCCCTAAAAATACAACAGTACTTACAGGGATTTTCATCACTAAAAGAGACGATTGAAGAAATGTAGAAAAAAAAATCTTATAATAATAATAACAACAACACGTTAAGGGTTGGGTGGAAGAGATTGCCATAGGCAATAACCCCGCCCTTTAGTTAGGACATATGTATATATTTTTTTTTCTTGTTTATATTATTAATACTGTCAATTTTATATTTAATTTTTACCATTGTTTGTCTGTATATATGTTCTGCTAATAAAGAGTTTCTAAATAAATAAATAAATAAAACGTTTCATGACTCACCCGTTTCGATCATAGTCGACCAGACGGTCCCGATTTTTGAGCGCCTCCTCCAGACCCTTGGCCAGCTTCCTGTCCATGAGCTTCTGGTAGAGACTGTCCCCCGCGTCACTCTGCTCGATCAGCCGCCGCTCCTCCCGGGTGCACACCAGCTCCCCGCAGAACAGACAGGGCCCCGAGCCCTCCACACAGCACACGATCCGCCCGCACTGCAGGCAGTTGTTGATCAGCTTGTGCTCCGCCGCCTCACAGTCACACCGCCGGCGCTCTGGTGATGGTACATACATATCTCTATATATAAAACAGAAAAAAGGACTACCTACCTACCTACCTACCTATGTTTGTTTGTTTGTTTGTCCGGAGTTGTTTAGCGAAAACGGTAAGAGATAGCGAAAAATGTCTCAGAATTGACCCCCCCAAAACCATTATCGCTTTTTTACAGAAAAATTATAAAAAGTTCAAAAAGGCATTGCTGGCCAGCAGTACGGCCATGCCTTAGTAAATTTTAAATTTAGTCCCGTTGCAAAGCACGGGCAAACGGCTAGTATTATATAATTGTTAACACTCTGGTGATAGTACATACATATATTATATAATTGTTAACACTCTGGTGATAGTACATACATATATTATATAATTGTTAACACTCTGGTGATAGTACATACATATATTATATAATTGTTAACACTCTGGTGATAGTACATACATATATTATACAATTGCACTCTGGTGATAGTAGATACATATATTATATAATTGTTAACACTCTGGTGATAGTACATACATATATTATATAATTGTTAACACTCTGGTGATAGTACATACATATAGGTATTATATAATTGTTAACACTCTGGTGATGGTACATACATATATTATATAGTTGTTAACACTCTGGTGATGGTACATACATATATTATATAATTGTTAACACTCTGGTGATGGTACATAAATATATTATATAATTGTTCACACTCTGGTGATAGTACATACATATATTATATAATTGTTAGCACTCTGGTGATAGTACATACATATATTATATAATTGTTAACACTCTGGTGATGGTACATACATATATTATATATTTGTTCACACTCTGGTGATAGTAGATACATATATTATATAATTGTTAACACTCTGGTGATAGTACATACATATATTATATAATTGTTAACACCGAAATGGTTATGGTATGTAAGTGTGTGGAGATGCTAACCGTTCAAATGTGAAATCCTGAATAATAAATAAATTTTAAATTGAGCATTTAGTTACTAAAGCTTAACGTAACAAAGTGCGTTGTTGAGCTTTAATAGAAAGATTATTTTGAATGATATTCAGTTGTACACTTACTGGCTGAGTAATCCGCAAACTTGCTGTTTCCTTATGAACAAAATTTGATATATTTGTGAATATTTTTTCAAGATGAGCAGAGCGAAAAAGAGTTTGTTTTTTACTTCAAAATTAAAAATACACAAAACATAATTTTGACCACCACAATAGCTATAAACAGAGAACTGACTAGCCAACCTTATCAAACCAATCTAGCTTGAAGTTTTCAAAGGGTTTATTGGCTTACAAAGAAAAAGATCAAGTCCTCACATTGCGTTGGTTAATTGTACACAGAAATATGTGGTTCAGGACAAGCTAACTTCAAACTAGAGTTGTCTAGAGACCATCACTCACCCTCTGCAGCCAAGCTGGCTACAACAATACATATTAATAATAATTTAATTTGACCAACCTTTTGATGCTTTGTCTTGTTTCTTTTTCTTTTTCCCCGTGACAATTTCCTGTAAATAAAAAATAATTATTTGATAAAGAATAATAGATAAACTATTTTTAACATGATAAGGGGAAGTAAACTTTTGCGACAACCATATTACCAAACAGGTCTGATGAACCAAGACCACAGTGAACCAACTATATTGAACCCAACAAGTAAAAAATTCCCCAAGTGTGTTCTAAATTTGGTACTTCTTCTCGTAAGACATTTTTATTGTGTGTATGCTTTTTTATGACCACATGAAAATAAAAATAAATAGGGGTGAACATTACACAATTTTTCTTATCAATCAAAAATAAGTCAAATTCGGCCATTGATCACTATAAAATTTTATTTACAAAACGGGGCCTGATTAAAATGTTCAGAGATAGGGGGATGAACTCATAAACCATATTATATTGCCAACCTTGTTTCCAGAGTCGCCAAATCCACCTGAAAACAGTCAATTTCCGCCAATGGTGACTCAAAGGTAGAAGAAGTGCCCAAAGGCATTATTGCCACATTTGTTGTTATATACCTATGTTCATTGTAGAACTATACTGTTCAATAAAATTCTACTATTTTCTTTAAATATACAGTATTTTATTTCTTAAGTAGCAAGACTTACAGTAGATGTACTTGCAGAAGCATTGGTTGCTGTGTTATCCTTTTTGTTTTTAGTCTTCAAGGGAGCAATGTAATCTTCGACAATATCACTTTTCTTGTAACCGGTTACAATTCCAACCAATTCTGAAAATTAAAGACAAAGTATTATACAGTGTTAAGGATTTTGTCCTATAGTAAGAGAGAAATTTAATGTCCTAAGTGGTAGATAATAATAAAGTAAAATATATTTACTAACTGACAAAGGTTACTTAATAGTCAGTCTTTTAAATTTTAACCTATACCATTTTGGTACTACATAATATTCCACAAGGTACAACATGAACTGGGACCTAGTCTTTCTTACTATAATAAGCTGCAGAAAAAAAAAAAAAAAAAAAAAAAATGACAAGACCCTATGTTGAAAACATATTTACAAAAAACCAACTATCAGATCATTATTTTCAAAAGAAAATGGTTTCCAAAATTTGTAACATACTAACTTGTACATCGTTTTTTGAGACACTCATTCCATTATTGGAAAAATTACTATCTACTACTACTACTACTACAAGACTTGTATTGGTGTAAGTATACAAGTATACAAGACTAAGTATACAAGACTTGTATACTTAGTATTGGTGGCCAAGGCATTAGAACTGTATAAATATAGCACGTGGATCAGATGCCCAGCCAATAGCTTTTTCCTGATCAACTGTTTAAGTAATTTGGATGGTAAGACCTAGTTGTTAACTTCCACCAATAGGCTTCATGATTACCTAACAAAAATTGGTCTTTCATGTGGGAAAAAGAAATTGTTGACATTTTTTGAACACATGTGATAAATATAAAGAATTGTATAATGTATTGACTTACTTGCCCTTCTTTGTGCATATTCTTGAATAAATTGTCTATGGCGGGGATTGCACACATCAAGAAGTGAACCAAAGTAACTTTCAATATCCAGTGGGTTCTCCATTTCAAGGATGTAACTGAAAGAGCATTATTGTAAAGCATTAATGAGGTAACAAATCTAATGTAGATAAATATATAGGGGTTTCTTTATCATAAAAACATTCAACTTTTCTTTTATTTTCTTCTTTTTTTAAAGCTCAAAGCCCAACAAGCTTTCACTATATTTGAATCTTTATCTAACTCTTCTTACACACATGCTTGCTGCTCTCATAATGCTCATTCCAACTTTCATTCTTAGACATCCCATCAGATGCTCATACTCCATTCCCATCTTCTCTGAAACAATTATGTACAAATTGTACATGCCCAACATTTAAAGTGAAATTAATGATTTTCTCAAGTTCAAATTTCTATTCTGACTTGAGATTGAGAGTTAATTTAATCCAAGAGTTATTGATTTAAAACATTATTGTACACTCTTGGACATCTATTGACAAGACTAGCACAAGACAGAGAGGGTTGCCACCCAACTATTAAATATGGAAGTAGGAGTGCCAGGAGCAAACAACTTCAACATGAAGAGAAGGTTGGTCAGTGCCAACCCCAAGGAGGTTTCAGAGAAGCAACTTAAAATAATAATAAGAAGAATCAGTCCTGGATTAGGTTTTTATAAGTAAATAACCAGACTGTCCCTGAGTTGTAAATAAACTGGTGTGACACCACACAATTTTATCATTTGAAAAGAAAAAAAAAAAAAAAAAAAAAAACCTATCATTGCATAATTAAATTACAGAGTTTCTAAAGGGAATCCCTGTGGAAACTAAAGAACTTACCTGATAAGATCAGGAGTGGCAGGAAAGTCAATGAGCTCATCCAACTTCTTCTCTAGCCAATGTCTTAAGTGTTCCATCCTAATTAAAACCTGGAAAAGATAATAGATCAGTTTGGAAGATACATATGAGGTCCTATGTATTATGCTAACAATATTTGTGTTGCAAAAAAGTGGAGTAACAAAAATGAGATAAATCAAAAAAGTGGTTTGCAAAAACAATCATACATTATTATTTCCCAATTTCTAATTTTAGAAATCAGAAGCATTTTTTACTCCTGTAGTAACTATCCCATATCACAGAATTATTGTTAATTTTTCCAATTTTATGGAACATTGCCGGCATGCAGTAATGCGTTTTTTTTTTATTATTATACAGGGTGGTCCAGAAAGTTTGCACCAAAATGATAGGGGTAACAAAAGAGACCATTTCCAACAAAAATATTCCCGGACATTTTCCTTTATTTTTTGTCGTTTTCAAAATGGCGGCCAAAATGTGTGTTTTTCAATTATGTGCGTTCAGAACCTTGACAGCCTAAATGAGCATGATCATTAAAACATTGAACGGGTTAATTTAACTTATTTTAATTAAAATTTTATTCTCAATTCAAAAATGTAATCCGTTTTTTTCTAGGTGGTACAGAAAAAATTAAAAAAATCAAAAGCCAAACCAAAGTTGGAATATTTGAAAAACACATTTTGGCCGCCATTTTGAAAACGACAAAAAAATAAAGGAAAATGTCCGGGAATATTTTTGTTGGAAATGGTCTCTTTTATTACCCCTATCATTTTGGTGCAAACTTTCTGGACCACCCTGTAGAAACATCTACTAACATTGTATCGAGTTGTGCAAATGGTATGATATGTATAATATAAAACTTAACCAAATCACCCTGTATTTCCTAAAAAGGACAGCCCTAGAGAAACTACTAACATTATTGTTTCAAGTTGTGCAAATGGTATTATATAATTATGTACCTATAACACTTAACCAAATCACTCTCTATTTCCCAAAAAGGACAGCCCTAATCTTACCAATATAGTAATAATATCACCCCTTCATAATACTTATCCCAACACCCTATTAGGCAGTAGTAAGCCCAAGATGTATTATTATTTGGTCCAATAAATTTATATTATACATATCTTCCCAAGTGGTAAGATACCATCTGTTAGACACCTTAATTTAATAGATATTAGTACATACCAGATAATAAAATGGGTCTCAGTATTCAACTCACCTGTGATTTTGATAAATTAAATTATCTTACTGCTTCTTTATTGTCAATATCTTATCTAATATCAAACTCTAAACAGATTCTAAATTTTTTTCATGAAATAAACTGAAGACTGGAATACTGAGTAAAAAAAAATATTTTAAAAATTTCCGCCGCGAAACGAGCAAGTTTATCTCTAACTTCAGTGACGCGCTCTAGCAGTACAGGTCATGAAACTGCCCGAGCTCCAACTGCTCCAGTGCCGGTTTTCGATTTTTTTAAAATAATTTTGGTTTTGAATTTTCTTATTTTAATTTTCATTTCAAAACTCAGAACTTTATTCTGAATAGGTATAGATACCAATGTTAATAATAATATGTAGTAATTGTAGTCAGCCCATTTAAAGTTTTCTAGCTTTTCTTTACCTTTATAGGTTTATACAAAGCTAACTGCCAACTGACTCAAGTAACTCAGGTTGATTCTTCTCAGCAGCTCATCAAAATAATGCCTGAGTTCAATTTGTTTATTTCTTGGTGATTCCAACCCCTTCTGGGGCTTGGTAGATTTGTCTGTGAGAAGTAAGTACTCTGTATTTTTTAAGAAGAAATCTTATGTTGTAAAACATACTGCCAATGGAATGTGAGAAACAAAGGTTTTTGGGATTATTTGTCAACAGTGGTCCTCCTCACCTTCCTGCAATTTCTTCTTACCAAAGTCAGTGTCAATGGCTCATTGAATGCACCGGTTCTTGCAGGATCACCAAAGTTAAGTAATGGTGAAGACTTCATGATGCTGGCACTCTGGCCCAACCCAGACTGGGTGAGGTCAATGTAGGTAGCTGGCTTATGAGTTTCCTGCAATTGGAGGGTAACACCCCCATCTCAAGATGACCTAGCTGTTGAAAGGGACGTAAAACCCAAGATAATCTTCTTAAAAAATACAGAGTGAAACAATGTGAAGAGTTGAATAGCTTTCATAATCAAGTTCAAGACATTTATATCTACTGGTAAGAGAAAAGGTGCTACCTATAGATGTGTTTACACTGGGGCCTTTAAAACATTGGCCTGTGGTATTATTTCAGATTCTTGGATTTCTTTTCATACTGTAGTAGTGGGTGTTTTGTTAAGTGTATCAGGAAAATGTAGTTGTATGTTATTTTGAATTACTAATGACTCTTAATGCTATTAGGCAATATTTCTTTTAATTTTCAAAGTTTGACCATCCCTGCATAATACATTTGTTTTTATATGCATAATACATAATATACGGCAATGCAGCCTGCATTCTTGGTACTCTACCACATGTCAGTGGCATGGACCATATATACATTATACAACCTGCAATAGATGTGATAGTGTACAAAAGAAGGAAATTTATAATAAAATTTTATTATTGATTTCAGATCATTGATGAACACTCTGTGTGTAATTATCACTATACAATCACAGTAGAAAACATGATGGAAAAAGAAGATATTCAACTTTTGTTCTTTGATACCTTTTCTCATGAAACATCAGATGTAAGTAAAATTCACAGATGTTCCAACCAACTGTTTTAGTACCTAGTTAAAAAATTAGTCATAGATATTCAATTAAGAGAGCACATGCTTGCTCACTTACAGTCTCTTTTTTGCAATCCAATAGTTTTGAGGTACTGATTACAAATTTTATAATATTTGCCAACTGTTACCATGAGTCATTAGTTGCGGAAACCAACCAAGTGCTCTTTAGCAGATTGGGCAGGCCTTGCTACACAGTGAGCAATATCATAATATTTATACAGGGTGTCCCGTATACAGATGCAAATATTTTGAGGGTAGGTTCAGTCCACCGTGGACTATCATATGAGCAAAACTTGCAGTGGGGCATTTTGCTTTGTTAAAGAGTTATGGCCAAATCCCTGTTTTTCCCACAGGTCTAGAGGTCACTTGGATCAATTCACGTTTTTAAAGAAATGATAGCCAGTAAGTAATTTTTGACTTCATGTATGGATACTTGGATAGTCATGCATATTTCCCTTCAAATGCAGTTGGTTGCATAAAAAAATATTCAAAGACCAGAGAGATATTTAATCATAAGTTCAATACTTTTCTAAAATTTGATTTTTCCCTTTTTTCCCTTTCGTGAATTTAAAGTACTTCTACAAAAGCAATTCTGCGTATCACTAGTTAAAAAAAATACCCTATTAACAAGTTTTAGAAAAAATAAAGCTCATTTATATTTCTTTAAAGATCATAGAACGCAGTACACACAAAGCTCAAAAAACACATCTGAATCATGATGGAAAATTCAAAGTTGGCCGAATTTTAACAAAATTGGCGCGTAATATGAGGTATAAATACACTGCTCTGGGATGTTTAACAGAGGGAAATTGATCATTCACAGTGGTCAGTCGGTGTGAACTTTTATGTGAATGGGATTATGGGGTCACAGGGTTACATGAGGAAAAATGAAAAATTACTTACTGGCTATCATTTCTTTAAAAACGTGAATTGATCCAAGTGACCTCTAGACCTGTGGGAAAAACAGGGATTTGGCCATAACTCTTTAACGAAGCAAATTGCCCCACTGCAAGTTTTGCTCATATGATAGTCCACGGTGGGCTGAACCTACCCTCAAAATATTTGCATCTGTATACGGGACACCCTGTAGAATGAGTATAATTAGCTAAAAATAAATGATATCAAATTGAGAACATCACCTCCTCTCTTTCTATTTCTCTGCACTCCTCTCTGAATTTATTCCTCTTATGTTTATTTTTCTTTATCCTTTCTAGGGGTCATCCCAAACTTGATTTATTTTTAAGTTTACTTGTTGAACGGCAATAAAAAATGGAAGTTGAAGTATGATTTTTCTGAACTTATTTGATTTGAATCGAGAAAATTACACTGCGACCGCCATTTTTTATTGCCGTTCAACAAGTAAACTTAAAAATAAATCAAGTTTGGGATGACCCCTAGAAAAGATAAAGAAAAATAAACATAAGAGGAATAAATTCAGAGAGGAGTGCAGAGAAATAGAAAGAGAGGAGGTGGTGTTCTCAATTTGATATCTGTTCCGGCCGAACAATAAAAGGTTAATGATAATTGAGTAAACTTCCCATCAAGGGTTAATGTGCTCGACTGCCGAAACCAACTCGGTATTTTCCGAACTTTCTCGAATCACGAGAACTTTCAGTAGCATTTCTAGATCCCGTCGAGGTAGTCAAATTAAAAATCTTGCTCTCATTTATTTCTTAACTAAAGAAATTTTTGGTAAAATTGTGATTTCTTAAAGTCGATAACAAATCGACATTTTTAGTGCTAACCATCAGCCTCAGCCCAAAAGTTCATCCTGCAAATTACTGAAAACAGCTCGCCAAAAGGGTCGTAAGTTTTTTGTAGGGACCAGCGTCTCATTTTTCATTTCATCCTCAGTCTTACGCTGTGGGTTCTTTTGGGATAGTTAGTACGCGGTCATTATTTTCTACTCGTGTGTATTTGATATAACCAACGGACCAACCGTCAAGGTAAGCCTTTTTCTGTGTGTCTTTTTGGTGGAAACTACCCCTTTTCGTAATTAAATTAAGACCAGCCTAAAGGCCTATCTTTCAACATCCATTTAAAAAATACAGTCCACTAATAAAGCAAATTCCATCCACTGCTCTCCAAATTGAGCCACCAATATCATTTATTTTTAGCTAACTATACTCATTCTATTGAGTGGGGCGTTTTTCCTTTTGTAACCACGAAGTGGTGTTTTTGGGGGGATATCAGTTCTTTTTTTACGAAAATATAGGTTCACACACTACTAAAACATTATGAATAATAATAAAAGTAAATAAGCTGGAAAAATGTAAATGTACAAAGTTGGCTTACATTCCAATTTTTTTGTTGTTGTTTTTTTTTTAAGATATAGTTTTACCAGTAGGTATTTAATTTTGCCAAGGTCAATTTATATTTTGATCCCCAATTCGGCCCCCTGAGTCCCCAAAGTGAGCCTCCAGCAGGTCTGGATAGTTTAATGATGCACACATTTGCAATAAACACATCAAGACCTTTCATTTGGAACCCCACATCATTCGATTATTCTTAACTCACCTAAGTTTCCCACAAGGGAGCCACCTGGTGGACCGGATGAACCAAAAAATTATAAATTTGCAATCAGCCCATCAAGAACTTTCATTTGATACCCCACGTAATTATATTATTCTTAATTGGTCCAAGTTGGCCAAAGGAGCCCATAAAAGGGACCAACTGGTAGATCAAAAGAACCAATAAAAATATATAAATTTGTAATCAGCCTATCAAAACCTTTTGATTCTATACTCCACATGATTAGATTTATCTTTTAATCCTAAATAGACCTTTGAGCCTCTCATGAGGGACACTAAAAGACAAATTTACAAATGCCGAATTTGTAGTCTCCTTATCAAAACCTCACGAGGTGTGAGTGTACCCCGGACATCCATGGACAGAGAGAAAAAACTGCCTTGATGGGAATCGAACCCAAGTCACCGTGCGTGCAAGCATAGTACGCTACCCACTTGGTCAAGGTCACTACTTTGTCACAACTTTTAGTGAGTATCATTGACATTACAAGAGCTAATTCATCATATTTTATATCCATCTTACCATGATTGTCCAAATTAAATTTCGTAATGCCGCCATAGGTCATTGCCCAATTCTACAACTACTACTATTTTCCTCGCGAGGGTAATAGGGTCGTCATCAAGATCAAATATAAAGAGCGGAAAACAGAACAACGTTAAGCCCAAATTGAAAAAATAGAGCTAAAAAATTTCGTCCCCGCCAGGATTCGAACCCGTGCTAGCTGGGTGGCAGGTCAAGCATGCTACCAATAGACAAAGTTGTATTCTAAGGAAACGGACAGAAAATGAACTAACTAAATTAGTACTTGGAAACTTAAATATTAAAACTTTGCAGAGAGAGAGCGAGGTCATCTCGAAAAATACATACTGGCCAAGATCTGACCACTAACTAAGGATTCAAAGGTACTTACTCGCCAAAGAAAATGAAAAGGCTACCAGGTGCCACCCCGTGGACCGGATGAACGTATAAAATGAATAAATTCGGTACCAGCCCATCGAGGCCTTTCATTTGATACGACTTAAGATTAGTATTATTCTTCAATTCCCGATTTGGGCTCCCAAAACCCGAGGCCGCCCGCTTATATTTTAGAATATTTTTTTGGTCCGGGCTCATCTCCATTATATCTTGATCAATTTAGACACCTCACTTAATCTTCAATGCCAAGTTAAGGATATGAAGTCGGGTCTCAAAGGATCCGTATGAAAAAAAGTAGAAAAAAAAAAAAAAAATTATGAATCTTTTCATGTCTTTCACGACTGTTGGGGAAGTCTCGAAAATAGGGTTCCCTTTGGCCTAGGAAGTCAAACAAAGAGTCAAATCAATTTATTTTTCAACGTAGAGTCCATTTCTGCAATAAAAATCGCAATTTTTGAAATTCACGTTGAACTTTTCGCTGGCTGAAAGTACATGAAATGCATGGGAACTATGTTTTCCGTAACCTTACACTCTGCCGGGCTGTCTCTTTCTTTGTATTGGCGTTCTTCACACCTCGGCCGAGGTGTTTGATTTGATCTTCATGACGACCTCATTACCCTCGCGAGGAAAATTTTAGTAGTTGCAGAATTGGCCAATGACCTGCGGCGGCATTACGAGATTGATTTTGGACAATCATGGTTAGATGGAGATAAAATATGATGAATTAGCTCTCATAATGTCGATGCTACTCACTAAAAGTTGTGACAAAGTACTGACCTTGGCCAAGTGGGTGGCATACTAGGCTTGCACGCACGATGACTTGGGTTCGAACCCCTTCAGGGAAGTTTTTTTTCTCTGTCCATTATGTCCAGGGTACACTCATACCTCGTGAGGTATTGATAAGGGACGTCACTACCGAGTTCTCTCCCGCTCATGGTTTCATCAACACCGAATAGTCTCCCGTCGCGTCGCCGTCGCTTGCATTTTTACCTGAGTTTAAATCTACATATTTTAGGCCTAGCATAAACATTATAATCGAAACACCTAAGAATCATTGATATAGACCTGAGGCATGGCCTTCTATTACCTAATCCTACTATAAACCCGAGGCATTGCCTTCTATGTATTTTACCTAACTCTACTATACATTGAAGTTATTGCCTTTCATTAGTTAGAGATTTTAAAGATTTCCTTATAAAAGGCCGATTCTTATATAAAAAAGATAATTTTATAGTTTTCAATTTCTACCTAATGTAAAAAAGCATGGTCTTATTTCCGGGAGAGATACTCGTGGTGACCCCTGCAACAAGCCGGAGAGAATTCGGGTATGAAAAGGTCAACGGGAGAGAACTCATTACCTCACCTTGATAAGGTGATTACAAATTAATTTATTTGGCATTTGTAAATTCAGAGAGGAGTGCAGAGATATAGAAAGAGAAGGGGTAAGGTGTTCTCAATTTGATATCATTTATTTTTAGCTAATTATAATCATTCTTTTGAGTGAGGCGTTCTTCTTTTTTTTTTTTAACCACGAAGTTGTGTTTTTGGGGGATATCAGTTCTTTTTGTACGAAATTATAGGTTTATACACTACTGAAACATTATGAATAAGAAAAGTAAATAAGCTGGGAAAATGTGAAAAAAATAGCGGTCGGAGTATGATTTTTCTGAACTTATTTGATATGAATCGAGAAAATTACACCGCGACCGCCATTTTTTATTGCCGTGCAACAAGTAAATTTAAAGAAAAATCAAGTTTAGGATGACCCCTAGAAAGGTAAAGAAAGATAAACATAAGAGGAATAAATTCAGAGAGGAGTGCAGAGATATAGAAAGAGAAGGGGTAAAGTGTTCTCAATTTGATATCGTTTATTTTTAGCTTACTCATTCTATTGAGTGGGGCGTTCTTCTTTTTTAACCACGAAGTGGTGTTTTTGGGGGCATAAGTCTGTCTCTCAAGTCGGGCTACAGTTCGCTGTGATTGGACAAAACTCCGACATGAGGGCGTGTCTAGCTTTTTTCTGGTAAATTTGGTCTTGACATTTAGAAAAAAAAACGGATGACCTACCAAAACTTATCTTAAGTTCAATCCTGTTCCTTCAATTGGCCTTAGATATTTTCCTCTTGGCCATCAATTCTTTCCTCGGTACAGATCTAGAGCTACCATACTTCCACATTCTCCACCATGCATCATATGTGTCGTCCAGGGCATCGACAATTTTCGAGGGAAACAGAAAGATTGTTTTTCGAATCAATATCTTCTGGACTCGGTCAGCTTGAAAGAGAAGACTTTTGGTTATTTCATCTATCAAAATATGAAAGTACGATCCCTGTTTGCCCTGGACAGATGTTTTTCTAAATTTCAACTTCTGGGTCGCATTTTTAATAGGTTTTCCAAGAGAGTTCTCGACAGGTCTGGTTTTGATGATGTTCTCCAGGATCGGTCGTATGGGCACTGGTTTCTTCAGAGTTTTCTTCGCTCTTGCGTTCCAATCTCGGAGAACTTCGCTCACTTTTGTGACCAACAAGCTTCTCTGCAGCTGCTGGGAGCGTATCACTTCCGCTTTGAGTAAGACTGTTATATTGTTGGCCAGAGCTCTGATTATGGCGTCGTGGCGGTTTTTAATACTTTTGTCGTTTGTTATGAAATACAGTTGGTTAGACGCTTCGTTGGCAAAATCTTGCGCCAGAGAACTCATTTCGGTTAGACTTACACTCTTGGGGTTTGGAATTGTCAAATTGAGACCAGCCAGGTTTTCTTTCTGGTCTTTCGCCAGAGGAATCAGGCCTCCGATGATGGCATTGAATAGTTCAGAGCCGTTGAGATGGCTGAGTAATATCTCTCTCATGTGGCCAGCTTGTTTGTCTTGAAGAAGGTATCTGCCCATGTACAGTTCGAACTTTGTTTTGGCGAGAGGACCAACTAGGAGGCTGGAGTTTTTGACTGCATTTATTTTTTGACCGTATACTGAAATGTCGAGGAAGAATAATGATGGATTAGTTCTAATCATGTAAAATATATAAATAACTTAATTAGTTATATAGTAATTTATTAGATAATAATATTCTCAAATTGAGGATAGTTTACAGTACATAAGAGAAAAACATCGAGATACAATTATAATATTTTGAATAGGTACTATTCTAAGATAATAATAATAAAAAAAATATTTATCTACAATTTTTAAATATTTATAAATTTCCCTCTAAGTACTATGTGTAGTTGTGTACTTTTAGGGAATTTGTCTACTTTTTTCTGTATCTCTAACAAATTCTTCAATTTAATTTAACTTGTGTTAAAGATGCTACTACTACTACTACTACTATTAAAATAAACAGTGTAAATGAAATAATTTCCTGTGTTTAGATTCAAGTTATACACATTTAACTGCATGGTCCAGGTTTCCATTCAACCCAAAAAGGAAACGCTGTGCTTGGCTTCAGCTTTTTTTTTTAATAATAATTTATTTTTACCCATGCTAATGCAATCATATCTCCAACTTACACAAAATATTAAATTTCTTTGAAAGGGTATTGCATAAATGAGTAATAATAATAAAATAATAATAGTATAGTAATGCTTTATTTAGACTGTCAGCTCGAGACAGGGAGTCCCATTATGCTAAAAGTTTAATATAGCACCTCTTTATTTATTGTAAATTTTATACAGGTAAATTTTAATAATACTTTTCTTTGTGTTATTATGTCACAATGTTAGTGGGTAGTGCAGAATCATAGGATTTTGCCAGTTTAATTTACAATGTCATGTATTATTTTTGTGCCTTTGATTCTGCCACCGGTCGCTGCTTCACAGCAAAGCAGCTACTCATTTTTGCTCAGCGCATGAATGAGTAGGTATTTAATATTTTAACTCAATTCTAAATAATTTGGATTGAAATAAACTACTTTGAAATTCCTCGTCAGTGTCATACACGCATACACATACACCAATTTCTCTAACACCTACACCATTCCTCGTCAGATCTCTGAAGTTAAGCAACATCCAACGAGCTCACTGACCATACAAATTCGAAACCTCGTGATGCTGGGGCTATTCAAGGTCCAACTCGGAATCTGTGAAGTTAAAGTCGGTGGCTAATTAAACTCGCTTTTCTATTTAGAATAAACTCTTGTAAAAATTTCCCAGTCTTGTCATGCGGAAAAAGTTCCATAGCATTTGTAAGGGATACCCTCCGGTGCGCTCGTGTTGACCCAGCACAGATCACAAGGTCCAACTCGGAATCTGTGAAGTTAAAGTCGGTGGCTAATTAAACTCGCTTTTCTATTTAGAATAAACTCTTGTAAAAATTTCCCAGTCTTGTCATGCGGAAAAAGTTCCATAGCATTTGTAAGGGATACCCTCCGGTGCGCTCGTGTTGACCCAGCACAGATCACAAGAGTCTACAGTAGCTTCTGTTTCATAGCTACGAAATAAAAAAGGCTGTGAAACACTCATCTTTAAAAAAGTTTCTGAGTTTCTTTTTATTTTCATTATTTTTTTAATGCCCGCCAGACAGGTGTTTATTGACGGGTTTAGCCCTATTTACATTTTCAAATATAATAACAGTTAAAATTAAATTTTACAAATATGACAAAATACTGAAACATAAAGAAACACTATGAAATACTTCGGTAGAAAGAAAAAGATAATTACAGAAAAGATAATTTTAGAAGAAAAAAAAAAACTATTACAAGTTTAATAACTGGTTATGGGCTTTCCGCATCATCCTGTTCAAAGGCAGATGGTAAGAATAATTGGTAACAGACTGGTCAACTCTAAAGGTTGTCTCAACCGTCGATGACAGTCAAATGTGATCAATTCCAAGAGCTCAGCACAATCTACATCTATAGTGATCAATTTCCGAAGAAAAGTATCTGAGTTTCCAGATAATAGAGGGTGAAATCTATCTCTCAATTGCCCTAAATGACCTGGATGTCAACAAGCACATAAAAAAGGCTTACCTAAATCAAGCAGCAGCACAGAAACAATTGCACAAAATGCAATCTTCATGTTGGGTTATGATATTATAAAGAGTCGCTGTTCTCAATTCTTCAAAAAATTGAAGTATGTTATTGAACTAAATTGATTAAAAAAACCTTATTTTCTTTCAAATTTTCTTTTAAAAGTGAAACTACCTGGAGATTGGAGGATATTTATACTGGTCGTCAAAGAGATATATTTCTTGCTGATATCATAACTGTTAATTGTTTTAGAGCACGTGTAAATTATGTATTTTCATCAAATAACCAAAAGATAGTGTAAGTACTTATGACATATTACTTCCGAGAAATTTCTCATAGATGAAATCGGAAGTATTGTGTTTGTTAAAAAAAATATATATATATATTTTTTTGCTCCAATTATAACAAACAAAACAAACATATAAGTAAAGGTTGGGTGGAAGAGATTGCCATATGCAATTACCCTCCCTTTAGTAAGGACATATTTATGTACATATTTTATTCATGTTATCTATGTATTTTATCTTATTTTCCTGGTACCATTGTTAAAGATCCATTAAAAATTAAATGAATAATAACTATTCCAGTTATGAATAAATTAATGTCCACCACAAGTAAGCAGTTTTGATATCAGCAAATGGACTTTTTTAACGACTAGTATAAATATGAAAACACAAAGTCGCGTCGTTCTATATTTCAAAGAAATTTCGGAAGAAAAAAGGTTGATTTTACTTTCGAAGAATCTCTAATATCCCCCCAAAAACACCACTTCGTGGTTAAAAAAAAAAGAACGCATCCCTCAAAAGAATGATTATAATTAGCTAAAAGTAAATGATATCAAATTGAGAACACCTTACTGTGTTCTCAATTTACCCCCTCTCTTTCTATATCTCTGCACTCCTCTCTGAATTTATTCCTCCTATGTTTATCTTTCTTTATCCTTTCTAGGGGTCATCCCAAACTTGATTTCTCTTTAAATTTACTTGTTTTACGACAGTAAAAAAATGGCGGTCGAAGTATGATTTTTCTGAACTTATTTGATTTGAATCGAGAAAATTACACCGCGACCGCCATTTTTTATTACCGTGCAAGAAGTAAATTTAAAGAGAAATCAAGTTTGGGATGACCCCTAGAAAGGATAAAGAAAGATAAACATAGGAGGAATAAATTCAGAGAGGAGTGCAGATAATATCGAGAAATATGCTTATTATCGAGAAATATGCTTATGGATAACTCTTTTCTTAAACAAGGGGTCTCCCTTTACAATAAACTACCTCCAGCAATCAGGGAAATGAGGGAAGAATTATTCAAAAACACCCTAAAAGATAAGCTACTGAACCTTGCTCCGTACAGTCTAAATGAATTCCAGGATAGCCTGGAGAATCAATCCAATATAATCTAATATATCTAATACTATTTATCCAAGTTTTTCTATACCATTTTTATTTTTATATTTTACTTTTTATTTATTTATTACTTTTTTTTTTATATATACCTATATTTATTTTTTTTTTTTTTTTCTATCCACTAGTCCTGAAAATATATCAGTTACCTTTATCTACCACCTGATTTTATCAATGTAATTTTTTTTTTTTTATCTTTTAACTCTCTCTTGATATAATGTACCTACCTTGTACCTAGCAGACATACAAAAATGTATAATAAATGCTATAATATTAATAATAATAATAATAAGGGGGTAAGGTGTTCTCAATTTGATATCATTTATTTTTAGCTAATTATAATCATTCTTTTGAGGGAGGCGTTCTTCTTTTTTTAACCACGAAGTGGTGTTTTTTGGGGGATAAAGTATTCTTAGTAAAAAAATGCTAAAAAACAAAATTTACCAAACAATACTAATAAAAAGAAGAGAAAAACACAATGGATAAAAAGCAAAACTAAAATAACATCTCTTTCCTCAAACAATAAAGAATCACATAAAACTACTAAAATAATAGATACACCCGATTACACTCCAACAAATACAAAGGGATCCCAAACCATACAAGTCAATAACAAATCAACAACTATCCTACATCACGAAGGCAACACAGTTGTGAATAATAGTCAATACCAAGTACCACCAACTCAACCTTAATGTTATACAATTCAGCAGGAATGCACTAACACACTTCCACTTGCACCTACAATATCGAACTACAGGTATAACAATACAAATTGTTTCCCAGAAAATCAACCCACAACATTGCAGTTTAACCATTCTCCATGGAAACAGCACCCTCACCCCTCACTACCTAGCCCACCCGCACCCCATCACAACCCCCACCCCTCACTACCTCATAATAACACTCAACCCTTACTACTTCATGAAAACCACCACTCTTCCCTACCTCATTAAAACCCTAATCCCTCAGTAACTCATCACAACCCTCACTACCTCCTGGTACACCATCTGCACCTCAGTACTGGGGAAATGACCCCACCTCTCTACCTAATGACCATTCTAACCCTCTGCCTACCAACCCCCCCTCTCTGCCTTATAGTCATTCTGCCCCTCAGTCTACCTACCCCTACTCTCCACCTAATAATCATTCTCCCCCTCAGTCTACCTACCCCCACTCTCTACCTAATAATCATTTTGCCCATCTGTCTATCTACCCCCCTCTCTACCTAACAATCATTCTACGCCTCAGTCTACCTACCCCCTCTCTCTACCTACTCATCATAATAATTTTCATTGGCATATGACGAATCAGAATCTGATGATATTTCTTTCACACTCTCTATCGAGTCTAATACTGCAACCCATTTTAGTCAACCTACTTTAAATCCCACTACTATAGATTTCTCACCCCAAATACCTACTAACAAACCTACAACAACAACAATAGCAACAACAACTAGTGATAGGCGTACTGATGTACATACTTCTCTATCAGTGCAGAACAATAATATTAATTGTCCTAGCTCATCTTTTGGATTACTAAACATAAAGAACAGGAAGAAAAGTACACAATTTACAGTTCTCCACCAAAACATCCAATGCATAGGGGATAAAAATGCTGGGATAGAAGTATTTTTGGACAATCTAGAGTATTCTAGAGGAAACAAGTAATATCTGCCCTAATGTTCTCTGTTTTTCTGAAACATGGGCTAAGCCAGACAATGTTCATATTAATGACATCAAAGACTTTGACCTAGCATCCTACTATTGCAGACAAGGTACTACGCATGGTGGGGTATCCATCTATGTAGAGTCTGGTATAGAATATGTTATACCTGACTTGAAGGTTCTACCGATTGAACTGGATTTTGAATACACTTCAATACTGTTTAAACAAAGCAGTATTATAGTAATATGTGTTTATAGGTCTGGTTCAAGACAGCTTGTGTCACATTATCAAACTTTTTTCAAACACTTAGACGAGTTGTTGAATGTAGTAAAACATAAATATAAAATAATATTAACAGGCGATTTCAACATCAAAACAAATGTCCAGTAAGCGATGACAGAGGAATTCCTCAACCTCTTGTCCTCTTTTGGTCTCCTTCCCACAATCATCGAACCTACTAGATCTGTTGGAACATGTGAAAATATCTAAGATAACATAATTACTAATCTTAATGTCTACAACTTCTGCAGCTTCAACAGATACAGTGGGCTTTCAGATCACGAATCATCACAAGTTATAATATGTGAAGGTGTGGTTAATAGGGAAATCAGGAAATATACCCGCTCTTTTTCCGATAGAAATATTCAGAAGTTTATTAATAGACTAGAAAATGTGTCTTGGTTCGGCGTCTACTCTACAGCCACCGTTGATGAAAAAACTCCAACGTTTTAGTTTTATCTTGGGCAGAGTGTTCAGTGAGTGTTTTCCATTGAAACTTTTGTCTCTTAAAGCAAAGGGTAAAAAATGGATGACCTCTGGTATTTGAACCTCCACAACAAACAAAAGATTGCTGTTTCGCCTGGTTAAGTCCAGCGGCGATCCAGTTCTTACTGAGTACTACAACAAGTACAAATCAATATTACGACGCGTAGTTAGGGCGGCTCGGCGAAACAGTAAACTACACCTTATAAAAAACTCAAAGCCAAGATCAAGATCCAAAGTAACGTGGAAGCTGATCAAACAGTCTGGGGGCGGCTGTCTTCCTCGTGACTGGGGGGCAATGGTTGGCTGCTCAGATCATACGGGGAATAATGTAATATCTTCTTTGACTTCTCTAGCTGATTCGTTTAATGTCTTCTTCCAGAACTCCGACAATTATTCATCATCTATTTCCTTGCCACTTCTCGGGCCACCTGCATCATCCTCTATGTTGTCCTAGCTTCTTCTGTTTTTTTTTTTTTTTTACCTTGTATTTCTTACCTACTTTCCTAACTTTTGTACCTACTTTCTTTATATCTTGTATTTTTTTCTCTCTTATTTTCACAAATCGTGTTCTAAGTCTGTCCCGGTAGCTCAGTGGTAAAAGCGGCACTCTGTGAATCCAAAGACTCCAGAGGTCGTGGGTTCGAAACCCAGCCGGGACATGACAAGTTATCCTCCCAATTGGGATTTTTACCACTTAATAATATGTCTTGGGCTTACTGCTGGAATAATGGGACTTTAATAGTCCTAATCGGGCAGTATAAATAAGGCGATATTATTATGTACGTATATTTTGTATTCCTTGAACAATAAATAAATATTTAAAGTGGTTATAATAAAAATGTTCTTAAAATGTCTGGCAAGTGACTCAGTGTCAGGAGGTGACAGTCTAATTTAAGGCACTAGGTATATTTTTCTTGTTTTCAATTACAAGTGGTATGCTGGTAGTGTACACTGTGCACACTATAGAGAAGGAAGAACAATTGCCAGAATAAAGCACTGAATCTAAGAACTAATATGGTTTTTGTTTCTCACAGGATTTGAAGATTGATTTAGTCCAGTTTCCCAAACCTTTATTCATTACTGAGATACGAATAATTCCTCTTGGTGCCAGAGTCCAGGCCAATTTCCCAGGAGGAGTGAGATTAGGGTAAGTTGTCTAATATGCAAGACAGATGGTAAAATCAAAGAGTTTTCTTTTGAAATACAGTTGATTCCTTCTAAAATATAGGAAAAAAAAACAAAGTGATATTCAATCATTAGTTTATCATATTTGACTGTGAGAGTAAAGTGTCTTTAGTATCATTATAGCAGATATAAACCAAGTTTTGTATTGTATATTTTTTTTAGTAAGTTTTCTATATGTATCACCATTTTAAAAAATAGTTTGTAAGACTCTTAAAATAGGTGGCAGGAGCAAGGACTCTGATTGTTAAGCCTCCTCTGTAAATAAATATCATTAAAAAAAAAAAAAAATAGGTGGGTGTTTGGAAACATCTGATTGGAAGCTTTTGTGTGTTGGAATTCTTGTGGGCAGGTTACTATTCTGTAAAATTAATTGCAACAGTGAGAGTACCTTGTGAATTTTGAAATGAAGTTTTGTGAATTACAAGGCAATTGTTTCTGAGTTTGTGCACTATTTATCTAGTTCTTTTTGATTTAATAAAGCTAATTATTTATTTGTGAGTTATTACAGGCATTTTCTATTAAAGTTATTCCAAACAAACGAATTGATAAACTCTTAACAGCTACCAATTAGGTGTTATATGAAGGAAAAAAATCTATATTTATTCAGAATTCAATGTCTTCTCAAATTACACAAGGTGAATGTGGACAAAATACAATATAATTTGATATGATGGGAAAAACAAAAATACTACAAAAAAAATGTTTCTTACTTTTCAGGGCAACAAATCCGTCTCAATTTAAAATCGAATTCTTCATTAATGATTTCAACAATCCTCGAGCTGCAACTTTTGAAACTTTTGGTGATCTGGAGTACAACCAAAATGGCAGCATTAACTTAGAATGTGATTCTGTAAGTGAATTTGTGTTTTATCTAAAAAGGTGCAGTAAGTGTGAACTTTTACCTATCTGAGTTAAATGTTCTTTGAATTCTCTTATAATAAATTCTTGTAAATTTATATGCTCACTAGCTGTTTGTCCATACTTTGCAATGGGACTCAACTAAACACACACACGCACTCATTCCAGCCAATGGTCAGTTACAGAACTGAAATGAAGAGTGAGGAAGAGAAAGATAAAGTTGGAATACTGCCTACTATGATGCTAGGAATTCGAAGTTATTAGTCAAAGATGTTGCTAAGGCTGGATAGTCATATTGGTCATGCCTTTTAGTACTTTTATATTTTTTTTGTAACAAAGAGATGGTGGTTTAGGTGGTTGATTCTCATGAGAAATTCGATATCTGTTATTTTTTGGCCT
Source organism: Bactericera cockerelli (assembly GCA_024516035.1). Taxonomy (NCBI): domain Eukaryota; kingdom Metazoa; phylum Arthropoda; class Insecta; order Hemiptera; family Triozidae; genus Bactericera; species Bactericera cockerelli. Next base: position 36,044,013 of record CM044955.1, on the reverse strand, counting down.
GTAGTTTTGGTAATATACAATACCTAAAATGTTGATAGTCAGGCACAAATTTACAGCCTTTCAAACTAATTTTCAATGCTTGTTTTCTCATTGTAGAAAGTCCTCACAGATGGACTTGTTCTGAGAGGCTGGTTCACCACAATCACATTGGCAGTGTACGGAAAGTTTCCCAAGACTGCAATCAAAGAAGCTGCTCCAGTTTTATCAGAAGTAGCAGAAACTGCCACAGCTGAGTGGGTAGAGCAACACACTCAGCAGGTACTGTAAGACTTGTTTGTATACAGGGTGCACCAAAATAGGAGCCACTCAAAAAGGCCAGAGAACGCATTTTGAAAAATGTTAAAACACGTGTACCATTGTATCAAGGGGGAAACATTTTCTATCAGGGCTTGACCTCAGGAAGCGCCGGAGGCGATTCAAAAAAATATCACGGTAAATTTATTATAGATAAAGAAACCAAAACTTTATATAAAAACACTAGAGAAAGAGCCGCGAGCCATAAAAAATACCGATTTTAATTGAAATTGATTGACTGTAGAATGTCATTTTACCTAGGATAAGTGATAAGAAAACCTGAGAAGTTTTTTTTCTTGTTTAATTTGTCGTCTTCCGGATAGTTTTAATCGCCTCCTTTGCTCTATCGCCCCCCGGGAAGTCTGAAAATAACCCAGGGGGCGGGGCGATCGCTCTCAGGTTGTAAACCACGGGAATCCAGTATTGTGGTGGACTAGATTTTCATTACTTTCTGTTTGTTTCTCAGGCCCCTGTAAGTGTCCCTAACGAAGGACAGGGTAAGCTAGGAGACAACTTGTATCAGAACACACCAGAGTATGGAAGTAGCTTCCAGGAGGAATGGCCAGTCAATCCTCCAGAACCAAAGGAAAGGTAATGTAAAATATGTCCTTAGAGATGTCTTGCAAATTACATTTTTAGTCTTAAAAAAGGACATTTTCCGCACCCGTCTGTCACTCTTTAGCAGTTTAAGCAAAATTCCTGGATTTTGATATGTTGTCCGGAATTTTAAAGAGATGGGTGCACGATTCTCTAGAGAACGTCATCCTTACTGGAAAGAGATAAATACACGAAAATTTGTACAGATGTTTATTTAACTAATGGTCTTTTAACCTGTGTTAAAAAGATGCGAGCTTATAGCAACGACAGAGGGAGAGAGAGAAAGTGAGATTCGACTATCTACTTACTTGGTTTGGAGAATATCCCAATCGCGAGACTTGCTAGGCTGACATTTTTAACTACTAGTTCGTGCAAAAGTTCAATATGGCTGCTCGGACTGCATGGTGCATAGGTAGGACTGTAGGATTGATACTCATATCCGTAATCATGAGATTACTGAAAATACCAGAATGTCTGAGAGAACAAAGCCTAGTGTTTTCGAAATGCTTCCTCTCTCAAGTGGCGAGATATAAAAGACGCAGCACTGTGATCGAGTTGGTCAGTTTATTACTTGTAATAGTGAAAGTACCTTGTAAAGTATTGTTTTCCTTTGTGATATAATAAAGTCAGTGCCGGATTACCCATATGGCGGATTTGGCAGATGCCAAGGGCCCCGCGCTTGAGCAGCTAACACTAGATATTATGAGTTTTTTTAAAAAGCTTACACTAGGTATTATAGGTTTTTTAAAAGCTTATACTAGGTACTTTTGGATAATGAGTAAAAAGAAGAAGAAATAAAAGTGAAATCACACACTCACAGCAAAGTACATAAATGAAAAGAAAAGCGCGGGGCTCCCTATTATTATCTATTCCTTGAATAAACAATGATGAACCACATAGACATTAGACGATTACCTACTAATATGTCAGATTTGGTAGATGCCAAGTTCCCCGCGATTTTGGGGACCCCGCGTTTCGGGCAGCTTATACATAAATTATAAGTGTTTTTGAATGACCTTTAACTCGGTTTTTCTGGATTTTAATATTAAATTAAATCACAGCCATTTGAGCAAAATATTAAAAGAAAAACCACGGGGGCCCCCCTTAAAATCGACCACATATATGAAAATAGGTAGATCTCTATACCTTTTGCCTGCGGTTCTTTATACATATAATATAATATAATTACTCGTATTTGAAAAGAATAATATTGACAAAGGATGTGATTATCGCCTTAGTTAATATCTGCCATCAAACTCAGTGCCATCTGAGTGCTCAGTGATCAGCTTTATCGACATCTTAACCAATGATCTTCATTATAGTCGCCTACGGCGCTTTTAATTAATTTTTCAAGATATCTTTTTGTATTTATTTTTCGAGTACTTTACCCCATAACTTTGTAAAAATTTCGCCTGCGGCGCCGTCAAATTTACTTATCATGATGTTTTGGGTTGTTTTTCAAGACATGCAAGAAAAAAAATCTTTGGGCATTTTCAGTGTCTTTTGATTGTTTGGAATTAATTTGGAAAGTTACCTTTTAAAAAAGTAGCATTCAATACTAGCGATAAAATCTTCATAGTTATATGTAGATGATCTACTTTCTACACATCTTACCTAATGACATCTTTCTACACATATTCTTATATAGATATTCCTACTATAATTCGGAAAAAATGTTGCCTTCGGTGTTATAAAGGTCGTTTTACTATTATGGATTGGTGCTCAGGAAACTTGGCTTCGATTTCAAGGTTCTAAAAATAGTATTTTATCATAATCTCAGTACAATTTTGGGGCCCCGCGCCTTCAAATTTCCAAGGGCCCCGCGCAGCCTTAATCCGGCACTGAATAAAGTGAAAAATTTCATAATAAGTAATTAATAACTAATAAATCAAATGACTGTAAAAATTGATTTTTGAAGTATGTTTTTCCAATTACGAAGATAATTTTTATGATATGATAGTGTACATGATAGTGTAAACAGAGAATAAATGGTTATGTACTTTGTTGTAATCAAGATCCATCATGTCCAATGTCCGTAGTATCAGAATTTTTTTTTTAAATAATAACAAACATGTATGAATATGTCACAAAAGATCTATCTAAGGTCGCAGTGACAAAGAGCTTTCGTAGCCGATAGCCTTACCTTTACCAATACCAACATGTATGAATGCTTTCAGGTTTCCAGACGAGCCACCAGAACCCGCAGGCAGGGGCCCGGGGTCCCCCCCGTGGAGCACTGCCCCCCCACCCGAACCCCCCAGCACTCCCCCTGAACCCCCGGACTCCAGACTACGAGTCCGGGCACCGCGGAGTTTGTATGGCACCAATTCTCCGGATAGGAGACCTCCGAGTCCACCCAGGAGACCAGCCAGCCCTACAAGAAGACCAGCCAGTCCGACCAGAAGACCAGCCAGTCCAGCAAGAAGACCAGCCAGTCCACCTAGAAGACCAGCCAGTCCACCTAGAAGACCAGTAAGCCCAGCTCGACGACCAGCCAGTCCGACTAGAAGACCAGCCAGTCCGACTAGAAGACCAGGCAGTCCAACTAGAAGACCAGCCAGTCCAGCTAGAAGACCAGCCAGCCCAGCTAGAAGACCAGCCAGTCCGACTAGAAGACCAGCCAGTCCGACTAGAAGATATTCGTCGCCTCAGAAGCCCTCCTATTGGAAAGGAGATTCGTGGGAGGATAGGAAAAGACCCCGCTCCCCCGCTACCCCCCCTCCCCCCAATGATGAGGAAGAGGAAGGTAAGCTTGGTAATGCATCTTTTGAAATTGACTGTCACTTAAAGCCCCGTACATTATGTACACATTTAATTCGTGCCATAGGAAAATAACACGTAAAAACAGTTTTAGGGCCACCAGTAGGTATTTCAATCTTAGTAAAAGGTTTATCAGGAGTTTTCGACTTTAGAAATCGATTGCCTGTAGTTTCAAGAGTCCAAGATTTACAGTTGACGAAATACAGGTTCAAAAGTAGCACCAGTATAAAATGTTAAACTAGATTACTTCAACAAATTTTCACGTATTTTTGGCTGAAAAATCGATTTCTGCTGGTTTTAGGAGACTACAACTACCAATTTATGAAAAATGGGTTCGAAACCTACTCCCGCATGAATAATTTAACAATATTTCACGTAATTTCGACTGAGAAATTGATTGGTGCTAATAATGTCAGAGTGATTTAAGTTACAACCAAAAGGTTGAGGGTTCGATTTTTAGCGCAAAAGTTGAAATCTTAACCATACATGAGATTGAGTGAATCTGAATTATGTAAATAAAATAATAAGGGTAGTTATGTTTGATTAGTGCCGTTCACGGACATAGGACTAAACGCAATGTTTTTTTTTTCTCAGCTTAAGTTTAATTTTAGGTTTCAACTACAAACGTGGGTTCAAAACTTTAAGATTAACCAAATGATATACTGAATTATTCAAAGTAGAGCGTGCTTGTAAAGAAGGTCGTTGATCTAATTGGCCGGGCAACCTCTTGACAAAGGATACAGTGTTTTAAGCAAACAGGAGCGATATTTTCTTTAAAAATAAAAATAACCCAAGGCGGGAATCAAACCCGTACCCTCGGGTCCAGTGTACTATGTTACCGATTAGTCCGATTACACTCGTCAACTGTAATTTTATTCATAGACTCTTTAGACTAGCTGCAATTAATTTTTCGAGTCGAAAACCTCCTGGTTCACCCTTTTGTACGATTTAAATACCTACTGGTGACTTGAGGGCCACTCAGATCATTAGATGATTTTTTTTTTTTTTTTACTGATAATATTATAAATTGTTTTATTTTATTATTTTTTACAACATAATTCCCCTAAGCTAAGAACTAGCTTATAATGTTAAATTGTATAATGGATTTTATAAAGTATAATGGATTCGTGTTAAATTTTATGCTGTTCTATGGTATACATTTCCAGACCGAATGCCGCCCTCGAGTTCAAAGAAACACAGAGGCAATGACAAGTATATGGACTCCCCCTCTCTGGGTGAAGGTAGAGGGGGGGAAGGGGAGCCCTTCGAGCCCATTCTATCTGATGAAGACGACATTGAGGATTCGGACTCGAAACAGGTTCAGTGTTTCAACTGTTTATTTATCCATGCATGCTTCGAAAACTTGAACCACTTATTTACTCAGAGCTTATGGTCGAATGAAAGCTTAAAATATTGACTTGAATAGCTCTCGATGTATTGGGTTGGGAAAAAGAACAAGTGACCAGTTTTGTTTATCTCTCTACTTTTGTTTATCTCTCTTCTTCTTCTTTCACTCTTCCTTCCTCATGGTTGAGAAAGGATTCAAAATCTTTCTCATGGTTAAGGAAGGTTTACTAACGGAGGTTTACTGACAAGGCTAAATACCACAACCACAAACTACAAGGTTTTGAATATTACTTTCGCACTCACCTTTATTCTCGTTGTTGTTACAGACCCCCAAACCCAGCAAGACCCAAGAGAAAAGCAGCACCGCCGCTGCTTCAGTAGACAACAGTGGCGAGATAGTAAAACTCTTCGACCCATTCTGCTTCGATATCAAGTCTCCTCCTATAATATTCAAGGACCCATGTCTCTCTACTTACGAGTGGTACAGGATACATGGGGAACACCAGGCTCCTGCACCCGAGGTGAGTTGCCTATCTATCTATCTATGTACCTAAGAACGTATTTTTCTGTTGATTGCCATTTGGTCTTATATTGAAGTCTTGGAAACGAGATACCAAGATGCCGTTCTGTAAACTAAGCAAACTATAGACCAAAAAGAGTTCGGACTGCTTTTTATTATCCCAATCGGCAATCTGGTTTGCTTTTTTTTAACTCCGTACCTACGGAATTCCGAACTACAGTTCCGGCCAGTGTACCCATTCAGATACACGGTACCCTCGATACGGTATAAGACCCCCGCAATTCCTTGTCATTTTTACCCGAAAACAAAGGTTTGGGCCTAAATTTCAGTGCAACCACCTATAACAGCTACATCAATAATTCAGGAAGGTTGTAACAATTACACCTAATGGTACATGTTCACCAGTTAGTCTCTTGTTATATTTCCAGTTGGCATTGAAGCAGAGGACCAAGCTGCTGGATTTAGTGCTTACTTCTCAGTTTGATCTGGACCATATCACAGAAGAGTGGGTGAACACGGTGGAGCACGCGTGTCCTCTCCTCAAAGCTCTACACTTCATGCACTCGGAGGAACAGACAGAGGTGGTGGACACGCTGGTGTCATGGGTCAATATAGGACTGGACTATGAGCGGGCCCTCAATCAAGCAGGGCTGCGATACAAAGTCAGGCACATCAAGATTGGTGTGCGTCTAACTGAAGCCATGCTCAGTCTAGACCAGGACCTGAATCTCATGCTACTCTTCGAGCATGAAGTGGACAAGAAACTGTTTCATCTCTTCGAGCAAGACTACATGGCGCTGTCCATCAAGCTACTCATCATCAAAACCCTAGACTCACTACTTTCGAACAGCAAGGTTATGCAGGCGTTCATCACTCGGGATGGCTACTCGAAGCTTCTGGACCTTCTGGAGCTGAAGAATCATATCCGTGTTAAGTTCGCCATAAACAATCTCATCAACAAGATTCACATGTATGAGACTCTACTGGATTTAAGTCAGACAATCAAGTCCGACTTAAGGGAGAAGGATGCGCCCGACCTGCTAATCCTGCTACTGGATCAAGTGGTCACCAGCTACAAGCAAGTGCCACACAAGATCACACAACCCACGAGATTCTTCCCAGTGAGCTCTCAAGTCGATATCGTGGATTCGATATCCGGTGATTTCTATCGGAGCATTTTTGTTTTCTACAAAGAGTTCGGTCTACTCGAGAGCCTGCGAGATTTGCTTTCGTTGTCTCACTACAACAACACTGTGACCTCATTAATCATGGACTTCCTCTCTATACTGAGTGAATCTAATGAGGGCTTGCTCTTCCTCGTTCATTACCCGCGAGAGACAGTGAATGAGTTACTCAGGATACTTCTAGGTAATTATTCCCAGATTTAACGATAGTTCATCCATTTTTGCTATTACTAAACGGAATGAGACCACTTGATATAAGTTTTTTTTTTCTTTCTACATTCTGAATCGCCAATTATAATAAACTACAATAATACTGAACTACAAGAGACTGAACTACAACTTTGAAATCAACTGAAGTAAGTTAGAAATACAAATAATAAAGTAAGAGTCTTATTATGACTGTCTCGATTTCTAAAGAATTTCACCCTTGGGTAGGTGGTAGGATATCATCATTTTACAAAATAATAGTGTTACATGAATACACACTACCTTAATTTGAACTGCACGAAATAAATGAAAATTAATCGGGGTTAAGTGGCAGAGAATGCCTAAGGCATTAACTTCGCCCCGGATTACAAAACAATTGTAATAAAAATTAATATTTCTTTTTGTACATATTTCTAAGTTTTTTTTTTAATTTATTGTTATATTTTTTGTTGTTGTTGTTGATGATTGTTTTGTAATAAAAAAAAATAAAGTGTAAATAAATAAATAATCGAGTTTCATTGCAGGGCCTCAAAGTGAGGAGTCTGGGGTGATACCTGAGGATCATGGAACACTCGATCCGGCCATGCCACTCTCTGGCTTGAACATAGCTCTGGGCGTGACTTTAGCTCATCGTATGAAAGTTGTCTTGCTACTCGATGAGATTCACTACCTTACGTTCAACAGTCCTCTAGATCCGGACCTCAATGAGATAGTAGACTATCTTCACCAGCTCTACCAGCTCTCTTTTACGCATGAAGGTATGTGTACTCCTTATACATTTAAATATCAGTAGAAAAGTAAAAAGTCACTTAAATAACCGTTTTTTCTACTTTCCTGATATTTTACAACTCCTCTTTTTCTTTTCAGTTGAGTTCATAGTTGCATACTCTTAACAGAAAAAAAAACAAATCTATTACAAAATATATACCTTTGCAATAGATTTGATTGTGAACCAATCAAAAGTTGCTAAAATGAACATGACCTTAAAAAACCTTCAATTCACCGTTGATTTCAGGAAAGCACGCGATCTCTCACGTTCTGAGCTTTGAGAAGAACATTTCTCTCCTACTCAAGATCTACAAATCCAAAGCTGAGGTTGATTTAAACCAGAAGTCTCCGTCCAAACTATACATTAGCGATCTCATCAAGATAACCATCAAATATTCCAACAGCGTTCCGTTTCTCATCACGTACTCAAAGGATCTGATCGATTTGAACAATCAGGAATACCCCGATCTCGTGGAGATCAGCCCCTACTTGAAACCTTTGTATATCAAAGAGATTTTCTCCATCGACAATATATTTCAACATGTTGACATTCTCAAGAAACACATGGACAACATTTGTAATCTATCTGGTAAGAGTATATGATATTTATCAAGTGATAGATAATTTATTTGGTTAATTTTTTGTTCCTCCTATGTCCCGTACGCTGTAATATGCTTTACATAGCAGTACCTTTACTAAACCTATGCAACTACAGGCAAGGGGATACAAGAAAGTCTGCCAAATGAGGTCAAAAAACTTTCAGAAGAAGCCTTCACCCTTTATCTAGCATTGTTGGTCGAATGGTTTCAAGCACTGTTGGGTTGTAGAGTTTGTATTCGAATGAATGTATGGTTTAATGTCATTTGTTTGAGATGAGTTTCAGTGTAGGGTCTCATTGGTAATTTTTGGACAATTTTGTTTTTGGTAATATTTGGAGGAAGATTATTGCTATGCAACTCACAACCTATCAAACCTAAATTTATCGCCCATCAAATATGTCTCGTGCACACTAGGTTTCTTGTCTCACTCGACCAGTGCAAGCAATCTATACTTTTCCTCCAGGTGAAGTGATCACAACCCTCCGTATCCTCCACCACATGAGTGAAGGCTACCACCAGGAGGAAGACACCCACGAGTACAAGCAACTCAAGTACAAGCATGCTATCCTGCAGCTCTACTCGCTAGACGGTATCCAGGTAAGAATAATAACAATCTTTAGTGGAAGGCAACCATCAGGCGAGGTTAATGCTCAAAGCATTTTCTAACACCCAACCCTCAGAGTCTTATTATCATGTGGTCACAAACTCAAATTAATGAGGAAAAATTCATGCACTGGGTGGGATTCGAACCAACGGATCCCTACGCTACCTGGATTACCAGACTAGCGCGTTAACCAATTGACTACCAGTGCACCTTCTAATTGATTCTTAATTTATCTGAAACTTTACCATGGTTCTTTCATACTATCAGATTCTTCTGAGAAAAGAAAAAATAAATAATTTAGTATGTGCTATGTACAACATACACAACACTCTGGGGTTAAGTGGCAGAGAATGCCTAAGGCATTAACTTCGCCCCAGATTACAAAACAATTAAAAATAATAATTAATAATGTTCCATATTTATTTGATTATATTTTTAAGTTTTTTGTTTAAATTGATTGTAAATAAATAAAAACGCCAACACACTTTTAGGTCTAAAACACTTGTAAGACGCGACCTATGAGATCAAAGACTAGATCAAATAGCTGGTCGATTTCTAAAAGTTTAAATTGCCAGAAAAAATAACGCAAAATCTCCTCACAATAGTTGCTCCTGCATCAAATTATTCAGAAATATACAGTAGGCCAAGACGAGCTTGAAATAGCACTTTACCAAATTGATAAATGGAAAATGACACATTACGCACGAAAATTATTAACTGTGCTAGAGATCAATTTAGTTCATTTGCTACAGAAACAGCTAAAAGTAGATTATAAAATAAATAATCTTTTCTTCTTCTTTTACTCTGTCTTATCCCGCTTCAGTAGGGTCGACGTTGTTCAACCTCATGATTGAGGATGGTTGGTTTTGGCACATTTTTTACGGCTGGATGCCCTTCCTAACGCCAACGATTCTATTTGATTTAAAGTCCTGGATTAGGACGGAGGTTTTACCCTCCATTTGCTGGGAATCGCACCAGCACAAATAATCTTTTGATAATAGTAAAAAAAAAAAAAAAAAAAAACAACAAGTTCTTCCCCATCGAGCTTTTATTAACCGAGTTCCTCCCTGGTCATGGTTTTGACCCTACCAACTTGCTCCCTGTTGAGTTCCTCCCCGATCTCGATTTACTCCCCGTTAGCCTGATATAAAAGAACAAAGACAATTTTTTCACGACGGTATTGGAATGGTATAAAATGTAAATACCTATTAAAGAGTGGATACTGATAAAAAAAAAAAAAAAAAAAAAAAACGCTTGCATACGAGTCTGCAACCATTGGGACATTTTCATCTTTACTATTCAAGGTCTAAAACTTAACTTAACTTTCGTATTGTGCGCATGACACATACTTTTTCTCTTCTCTCTTTTTATAATTTAATATTTCGTTATTGTGCGCATGACACATACTTTTTCTCTTCTCTCTTTTTATAATTTAATATTTCGTTACATAATTTCGTCACATAATTTCGTTACATAATTTCGTTACATAATTTTGGTTATGTGCCAGAGCAAAGACATGAAAATGTCAATTTAATATTTCGTTACATAATTTCCTTACATAATTTCGTCACATAATTTCGTTACATAATTTTGGTTATGTGCCAGAGCAAAGACATGAAAATGTCAATTTAATATTTCGTTACATAATTTCGTCACATAATTTCGTTACATAATTTCGTTACATAATTTCGTCACATAATTTCGTTACATAATTTTGGTTATGTGCCAGAGCAAAGACATGAAAATGTCAAAATCAGATGGATGTAATGAGGGACTCATTGAGAATCTCCCGTGGACCCACAGGTTCTGAACAGTCTCCTGGGCAAGCTGCTGAGCCACTACGAGCAGGCGTTCATCCACCTGTTCACCAACAGCTGGAGTCTGGTCAGCGTGGTGAGCCTGGCGGTGAGTCTGCTGGGCAAGATGCTGCACTGCGTGGTGGGGGTGCGGGGGGCGGGGTACAAGGACCTCACCTGCGTGGACACCCTGCTCAGCATACACACGCTCTGCTACTACATCCCCCCCTCCTCCAATGGGCACTCCCTGGCGCAGAGCACATGCCGGGAGGTGGTCACCATTCTCCTCACGTACACGTTGCCTGTCACCACGGATGGGGATGAGAAGGACGCATTGTTCAAGAGTCTCTGGTCGCGTATGACGACTAGTGTGATCAAGCACGTGACGAACTCACCCCACCTGTTCATGCCTGGTAAGTGGAAAGCTTTCTTAATTGTACCTACATTGTTGGAAATTGCGTTTATTATGAAGACAAAAAAAAAAAAAACAAAAAAAAACAAAAAAATAAATCCACAAATCAACAGAACAAATATAAGCAACTGCGTAAGTTATGTAAATCTCAAATTAAAATAAATTACCAAAACTTTGTACAAAAAATGTCCCAAAACATAAAAAAAGATAGTTCCCAATTTTGGAAATTCTACAAAAACAGGAAAGCTCTCTCTAACAAGAAATCAGTACAACATGAAGGTAAAGACTTAGTCGATCCTAAAATAATAGCCAACACCTTTGCACAACATTTTCTTAAATCACACAACAATAACACAAGAGTCCCAGAGTCTACAGCATCACTCTCACCGGAACAAATATATTCAAACACACACCTTCATATTGAATACTTCACAAAAGACGACATTAAAAAAGCTGTTCAAGAAATACCGGTAAAAAAATCACCTGGTACCGATGGATTACCACCAATTCTGTTCAAAAAATGCTTAGATACCCTTTTAAACCCCCTAACTAACTTAATGAATCAATCATTACGAGAAGCAGTATATCCAGACAAATTAAAAGAATCTATTATAAAACCGATCCCCAAAAAAGGTAATAATGTGGAAATTAACAATCACCGACCCATTTCAACCCTTAATACACTGGCAAAAATCTATGAATGTGCTCTGTACAATAAAATCTCAAATTTCATCTTCAGTAACGTATCTCCCAATCAACACGGCTTCGTAAAACAAAAATCCACACTCAGTAACCTTACTGAATTCTGCGACTACGTCGCTCGTGTCATATCTGAAAAAGCTCAAATTGATGTAATTTACAGCGATATTTCTAAATGTTTCGACTCTATTTCACACGCAGCCATAATACACAAACTACAATCAATAGGGTTCTCTACCCCTCTTGTCCAACTAATGAAGAGCTATCTATGTCAGAGAAAAAATCAAGTTTTGTTCGAAAACCATCTTTCTAAACCCTTCTATCCACCATCAGGAGTAGGGCAAGGTTCAAAACTTAGTAGCCTTTTATTTATTCTAACATTTGATGACATCAGAAAACACATAAAAAACTCTCAGTTCCAATTATACGCAGACGACTTAAAAATATACAAGAAAATAACATCTTATAACGACTGTATTTTATTGCAGGAAGATTTAAACTCCTCACAAAAGTGGCTTGCATCGGTTGGTCTACACTTTCACCCCAACAAATGCTTCAAAATGACATTAACCACTAAAAAGAACACCATACAAAATCCATATGAAGTCAATAAAACTCCCCTACAAAACGTAGAAACATTTACAGATCTTGGTGTCACATTTAGCTCAAATTTGAACTGGGATGCACACATAGATAAAACAATAGGTGCGGCCAACCGGAGACTAGGGATGGTCATAAGATGCTGCACCCCCATTAGTGATATAGACACTATTACACTCTTATACAAAAGTATAGTGCGTTCGAAATTAGAATATTGTTCTGCTCTATGGACTCCACAAACAAAAACCCAAATTATGAAACTTGAAAAAGTACAAGCTAATTTCGTACGATACCTATTTCAGAAAATCAATGGTTTTTACCCTAAATACCCCTCCAACATAAGCTACAAATTACTGATTGAACATCTAGTCATTGACTCTATTGAATCCAGATTTAGGGACAATCAAATTAAATTTCTCAAAAATTTACTAACAAACAAAATTAATAGCATATATCTCACATCCAAAATTGATATTAAGGTCCCTAATCCAAGACTCCGTACTGACCCAACCACACTATTCGCTGTTCATCCAAATTTATTTAAATCTCCAATAATAGCTGCAATGAATGTCTATAATAACATCGAAAACAAACCAGACCTGTTTTATCCATACGAGTAGTAATCATTACAAAAATAAACAACACTTGAACATCAAACATAAGTAACTCTATATCTCTGTAATCTGACTCATCAGATTAAGACATTGACAGCATGATAATATTGTTTACTATATGTAGATTGTTTACTATAGATATGCACATTCCACTCGTACAATTCATTATCATTCAGCAATCATAATAGAATCAACTAGATAGTGCCCAGATTAATATTAGACCTTGTTTATTTCTTCTATGTTATGTTTTATTATATTCACCTTAATTTTAAGCTATCAGTATGTATTGTATACCTATATATTATATGATTGTACATAAACACACAATAAATATATTCGCATCTGTAATTGCTTGTCTAGCCCTAAAAAGCTGGCAAGTGTTGATGTTGTATTTAAAAAAAAAAAAAAAAAAAAAAAAAAGACACAAGTAAATATTTTGTTTTTTTTTTTATACTAGATTTGATAACCGATCTCAGTAGCTTGATCGATAAGGCGGTGGACTAGTAACCTGGAGGTTGGTGGTTCAAGTACCGGTTTCAGCGTAGATTTAGTAAAACGAGTTTGAGTAGTTGTGATATCACGGAAGTGATGAACACAAGTATGATAATTTACTAGATTTGATATTTTGTATTGACTAATGATTCTGTGAACTGTAAACCTCACTCCGATGCCATATCAAACATCAGAAAAAAACACCTTTCATCCAATACTCCATTTGATAGGTTCAACAAAACAAAAAAACATATTTGGTAAAATTCTAGGACTCCGATGAACACGAATACTAACCGTTCGGGAGTTATCGTAGACAGACACTGTGCATTATATACATTATACAAGCTAAAATCTAATCTCAATGAGTGAGTCCGCTTTGCTCCCTCACTGTGTTCGGTTGATCCCATCAATCTATGCATGCATTGGGTAAACTGATCATAGAAGTAATAGATTTTTCGATGGAACTGCTTGCAGGCTTATGTCTCCTTTCTGAAATGCTGCCACTGCCCCTGCCCATACAGTCACCCCATGACATTTCCCCTGAGGAAGTCACCCGCTGTGTCAACTGGCGCAACCTCTGGTGTGCTCACCTGCACCCCCTCTCCTCTCAACTCCAGGTAATATCTCTACCCTCTCCTCTCAACTCCAGGTATTATCTCTACCCTCTCCTCTCAACTCCAGGTAATATCTCTACCCTCTCCTCTCAACTCCAGGTAATATCTCTACCCTCTCCTCTCAACTCCAGGTATTATCTCTACCCTCTCCTCTCAACTCCAGGTAATATCTCTACCCTCTCCTCTCAACTCCAGGTAATATCTCTACCCTCTCCTCTCAACTCCAGGTATTATCTCTACCCTCTCCTCTCAACTCCAGGTAATATCTCTACCCTCTCCTCTCAACTCCAGGTAATATCTCTACCCTCTCCTCTCAACTCCAGGTAATATCTCTACCCTCTCCTCTCAACTCCAGGTAATATCTCTACCCTCTCCTCACAACTCCAGGTAATATCTCTACCCTCTCCTCTCAACTCCAGGTAATATCTCTACCCTCTCCTCTCAACTCCAGGTAATATCTCTACCCTCTCCTCACAACTCCAGGTAATATCTCTACCCTCTCCTCACAACTCCAGGTAATATCTCTACCCTCTCCTCACAACTCCAGGTAATATCTCTACCCTCTCCTCTCAACTCCAGGTAATATCTCTACCCTCTCCTCTCAACTCCAGGTAATATCTCTACCCTCTCCTCACAACTCCAGGTAATATCTCTACCCTCTCCTCACTACTCCAGGTAATATCTCTACCATCTGCTCTCAACTCCAGGTAATATCTTTACCCTCTCCTCTCAACTCCAGGTAATATCTCTACCCTCTCCTCTCAACTTCAGATAATATCTCTAGCCTCTCCTCTCAACTTCAGGTAATCTCTACCCTCTCCTCTCAACTTCAGATAATATCTCTAGCTTCTCCTCTCAACTTCAGGTAATATCTCTAGCCTCTCCTCACAACTCCAGGTAATGTCTGTATGCCCTCTTCTCACAACTCTATCGTGTATGCAAAGCATAGTGCAATAATCTAATTTTGAGCGTCAGTGTATTTCTACACTGGTCAAATATGTAATACATTCCCTAAATTAATCATCCAATTTCAATGAAATATTTCTGTTATAAATCTATTCTGTGTCCTAGAATTGAACAATAATTATCGCCAGCGGTCTAAAAGAGGTCACCTTTATTTTCACATTTGTTAAAAAAAAATATTTTTTTTTAAATTAATAAATACTTTTTAACAGGAAAACCTTGTTTAAAAAGTTCTAAAAATGGCAGCTACTCCTCTTTCGTTAAATATTTTCAAACTATGTGAATTTTGAATTTGTAATCGTCAAATTACTGAGCTCTAAACTGGTGTTGTGTTGGCAGGAAATGATAATCACTCTGAGTGGCTCTAGTTACCAGCCCATTCTGCAGCTCCTGCGACGGGTCTGCATACAGCTCAGTGACTTAGCCGCCCCCACTGCTCTTTTAGTCACCAAGGCTATACTGGACACCATCATATCCAACTTACCTGGTAAGTCATCAAGGCTATTAATGAACTTTCAACTCAGAAATCAGTTTGCGCGCAATCAAACTCTCGCTCCGGTACCTCAGTAATTTTCACTAGAAAACTGGTACCCGTGTATTTATAAATAGGAACCCCTTTAATTCCAATCCCCCCTTCATGTTACATTACATATTCGTACTTTTCTTTCTAACCAAAAAAAATTTCCAGGTTAGGTTTTTTCGAAATATTTCCATTTCATTCCCAGCTCATTCGTGAAAGAAAAATGCGTTTCGGTACTTCTAAAGATAAACAATTGACTTAACCTATAAAAGAACTGGAAGCAAGAATTTTCTACTTCCATTTCGGTTAACTTTAGAAGAGGAAATTTTTCCTCTTCCAAAAGAAAAATGACTTGCTTCCAGTTTGGTTCATTTTATTCCCGTTTAGTTAACTTTGGTTAGAAATGTATTATTTTATTACTTTGGTTAGAAATGACACACACCACGTATGTATTATTCTATGTATGTATTATTTTATTTTCTTCCTGACTTGTGTTCAACAATTTTTTTATATTGAAAAACATCAATAAAATATGAATTGAATTGAAAGAAAAATACGGCTCATGTTTGTGGATTTTTCCAATGAATGGAAACGACAACTACTGTTCCAGACGAGAACTCCCCCTGCACCAACCACACGGCCCGCCTCCTCCACTTCCTCGCCTGCCTCATCTCCCACCCCTGCATCAAGCTCGCCTTCCTCCATCTGGTCACCAAGACCAACACTGCTCGCGCTGAGGACAAGTACTTCTCTCTCCTGCTCTCCCTGTGCGATATCTACCGCTGCCCCTTCCCCGACCAGATCGCTCACACCACCTCACAGGACTGTATTGTGGAGATCATAGGTACTTGTTATATTATTATTATTATTATTTAACTCTTTATTGGTCAACCACATACATTCAACAAAATAGGACATTCTAAAAAAAAAAAACAATAGAATATGTAGTGAACCAAGGGGCGAGGTTAAGGCCTGTGGCTTTCTCTTCCACCGAACCCCATAGCTTACACCACCTCACAGGACTGTATTGTGGAGATCATAGGTACTTATTGTAGCTCACACCACCTCACAGGACTGTATTGTGGAGATCATAGGTACTTATTATAGCTTACAACACCTCACAGGACTGTATTGTGGAGATCATAGGTACTTATTGTAGCTTACACCACCTCGCAGGACTGTATTGTGGAGATCATAGGTACTTATTGTAGCTTACACCACCTCACAGGACTGTATTGTGGAGATCATAGGTACTTATTATAGCTCACACCACCTCACAGGACTGTATTGTGGAGATCATAGGTACTTATTGTAGCTTACACCACCTCACAGGACTGTATTGTGGAGATCATAGGTACTTATTATAGCTCACACCACCTCACAGGACTGTATTGTGGAGATCATAGGTACTTATTATAGCTTACACCACCTCACAGGACTGTGTTGTGGAGATCATAGGTACTTATTGTAGCTTACACCACCTCACAGGACTGTATTGTGGAGATCATAGGTACTTATTATAGCTCACACCACCTCACAGGACTGTATTGTGGAGATCATAGGTACTTATTATAGCTCACACCACCTCACAGGACTGTATTGTGGAGATCATAGGTACTTATTATAGCTTACACCACCTCACAGGACTGTGTTGTGGAGATCATAGGTACTTATTATGTACATAGGTACACGACTCGTCACAAATCTAAAGGCGAAATTTACTGAAGTTATCAGAAGAGTGAGAAGTTGTTCTAGATATTTACATGCATATCAGAACATACCTGGACAGTTGTTTTGAGCTTATTTGCTCTCATCAACAAGGTTATATTTCAAAATTATGTTATACTAATCTGAACCCAAGTCTTGATAATCAATATTGTTCTACTTGGACTAAAGAAAAACCAACTAAAACTTATGTCCATTCATGTCTCCCTTACTCTGTGAACTGAAATAATAAACTAATCAATTCCCACAGGCATTTTAGTTGATACTAGCGTCTCCCTGCTACCCCCCTCCTCCCACCACCCCCCTCCCTCAGTACGTATTCAATGCTCTCCCCTACATTGATACCCTCATCAACATTGTGGAGATGCTCATTGATCACCTCAGCAACCCACTGCACAGCTTTGCATCCCTGGCACCCACACTTCGGACATTGCTGCTCATAGCAGAGAACGACATTGGCTTCTATCACATCAAGAGGTAAGACTCGGACATTGGCTTCTATCACATCAAGAGGTAAGACTCGGACATTGGCTTCTATCACATCAAGAGGTAAGACTCAGACATTGGCTTCTATCACATCAAGAGGTAAGACTCGGACATTGGCTTCTATCACATCAAGAGGTAAGACTCGGACATTGGCTTCTATCACATCAAGAGGTAAGACTCGGACATTGGCTTCTATCACATCAAGAGGTAAGACTCGGACATTGGCTTCTATCACATCAAGAGGTAAGACTCGGACATTGGCTTCTATCACATCAAGAGGTAAGTCTCTGGCATTGGCTTCTATCACATCAAGAGGTAAGACTGGGACATTGGCTTCTATCACATCAAGAGGTAAGACTCGGACATTGGCTTCTATCACATCAAGAGGTAAGTCTCGGGCATTGGCTTCTATCACATCAAGAGGTAAGACTCGGACATTGGCTTCTATCACATCAAGAGGTAAGACTCGGACATTGGCTTCTATCACATCAAGAGGTAAGACTAGGACATTGGCTTCTATCACATCAAGAGGTAAGACTCAGACATTGGCTTCTATCACATCAAGAGGTAAGACTCGGACATTGGCTTCTATCACATCAAGAGGTAAGACTCAGACATTGGCTTCTATCACATCAAGAGGTAAGACTCAGACATTGGCTTCTATCACATCAAGAGGTAAGACTCGGGCATTGGCTTCTATCACATCAAGAGGTAAGACTGGGACATTGGCTTCTATCACATCAAGAGGTAAGACTGGACATTGGCTTCTATCACATCAAGAGGTAAGACTCGGGCATTGGCTTCTATCACATCAAGAGGTAAGACTCGGGCATTGGCTTCTATCACATCAAGAGGTAAGACTCGGACATTGGCTTCTATCACATCAAGAGGTAAGACTCGGGCATTGGCTTCTATCACATCAAGAGGTAAGACTCGGACATTGGCTTCTATCACATCAAGAGGTAAGACTCGGACATTGGCTTCTATCACATCAAGAGGTAAGACTGGGACATTGGCTTCTATCACATCAAGAGGTAAGACTCGGACATTGGCTTCTATCACATCAAGAGGTAAGACTGGGACATTGGCTTCTATCACATCAAGAGGTAAGACTGGGACATTGGCTTCTATCACATCAAGAGGTAAGACTCGGACATTGGCTTCTATCACATCAAGAGGTAAGACTCGGGCATTGGCTTCTATCACATCAAGAGGTAAGACTCGGACATTGGCTTCTATCACATCAAGAGGTAAGACTCGGGCATTGGCTTCTATCACATCAAGAGGTAAGACTCGGACATTGGCTTCTATCACATCAAGAGGTAAGACTGGGACATTGGCTTCTATCACATCAAGAGGTAAGACTCGGACATTGGCTTCTATCACATCAAGAGGTAAGACTGGGACATTGGCTTCTATCACATCAAGAGGTAAGACTCGGACATTGGCTTCTATCACATCAAGAGGTAAGACTCGGGCATTGGCTTCTATCACATCAAGAGGTAAGACTCGGACATTGGCTTCTATCACATCAAGAGGTAAGACTCGGACATTGGCTTCTATCACATCAAGAGGTAAGACTCGGACATTGGCTTCTATCACATCAAGAGGTAAGACTGGGACATTGGCTTCTATCATATCAAGAGGTAAGACTCGGACATTGGCTTCTATCACATCAAGAGGTAAGACTCGGGCATTGGCTTCTATCACATCAAGAGGTAAGACTCGGGCATTGGCTTCTATCACATCAAGAGGTAAGACTCGGGCATTGGCTTCTATCATATCAAGAGGTAAGACTCGGACATTGGCTTCTATCACATCAAGAGGTAAGACTCGGACATTGGCTTCTATCACATCAAGAGGTAAGACTCGGGCATTGGCTTCTATCACATCAAGAGGTAAGACTCGGGCATTGGCTTCTATCACATCAAGAGGTTGGTCTTGGAATGACATTGGCTTCTATGATATTATTTCATTTATTTTTCTTCAAAGCAATAAAGGTCCGTGATTTGTTCCATAACCTTTTCCCATAACTCGTAAATCCAGTGACTCAGCTTCATATCCCGGCTAGGTCGAAAGTTTTTGGACCTACTTTGTATTTTTTTTATCACTAGTTGCCATTTATTTTACATAAAGGTATACCCATCTTCAAAAAAATATTAAATTATTAAAATATTGATTTTACAAGACTCATGAAGTTTTGTAATGCTGTGATATGATTAAAGTTGTGGCAACACATAAAAACCACATAACGTAGTTACGTACTATCAATAATTTTCTAGGACTCTGAATGTTACAGACCTCTCTTTAAATAAATATTCATTAAAAATAAAAATAAACCTAGTGTGTTTAATTTTCTCACCACTACCAGCTGTGTAGAATTCAAGAAGGACCCGCTGCTTCTCCTGTGCTCCAAGCTCCTCTCCTCCCTGCAAGACGCGGGTACCAGCGCGGACTACCTGAACACACTGTCCTCCCTCCTGGAGCTACTGCGAGAGTGTCTGACAGTGCCGCCGCCCTCGGGTCTGAACCAGCGGACTCTGAGCCTGCAGGCGGCGGATCTGAGTCGCTTGCTGCTCTGGAGTGCCGACCACCCCGTCAGAAAACTCCTCAGTGCGATGCAGGTAATCCCCTCTGCAGTTGAACCCAGGTCGTCGTGCATGCAAATACTCTAACTGTGAGAGCCAGTGTATTTCTACACTGGTCAAATATGTAATGTTAAATGAATCATACATTTTTTACTTTCCTTATCTTATAATAAGGAAAGTATTGTATTCGTCGAAAATTTGACCTACCCAGTTTTTCACATTTCTGGACGAATCATGGCCTCAGGATACCAAAAAAGTTGTTTTCAGCCATTGGTCCGTGCGTCTGTCTGTGTGTCTGTGTGTCTGTGTGTGTGAACAGGATATCTCAAGAACGGTAAAAGCTAGAGACTTGAAATTTGGTACCTAAATTGATTTTATACACCAGACGAACCACGAAACTTTTGGTTGAAATCGGCTGCATTCTGCGGCCACAGGGCCGCAAATGCTAGCCGCAAGCGCTGCTTCTTTAAATTGGTTAAAGATACAAATTTTTTTAGAGAACAACATTTTCTTAGATTAAAAAAATAATAGGGGTCTATTCTGATCATTTTTTTGATATCTTGAACTTTTTGGAACTCGGCCCTAATTTACCGGTATTTCGGGGGGACCCGCTTTGACTAACTTTTTTATTATTCATCCTACATGGGGGTTGTGACATATCAAATTCAATGATTTTGAAGTGCTGATTACGAATTTGGTATTGGTTTTTAGTTATCTGTTACCGTTGAGTCACCAGTGGCGGAATTCGACTCCTTTTTGGGGGATAAGGAAAGTCGTGTGATGTTTACACCAGATTTTTTTTTTTTTTTTTTCAATCAAATCAGCATAATATGTATATTAAGACCAACATATTAAAAGTATTATAACATTAAAAATAACATATGTAATTTTAAATTTCATGGTAATCATCAAAGCTATGTCCTTATTTAATGAGGCAAAGCAGTAATGATTGTTCTCTCACGTCACTTATTGCTGTTATTTAATGACACACAATATCTTGTGTGAATCGGGTAACAGTGTAGACCTGTAAACGTTAGTAAAAAAAAAACATTATTTCTTACCGTCATTTTTGTATACTTTTCAGAGTCTGGAAAATCCCGATGAAGTCAGGACCGGATTGATAAATAATCTCTCGGAACTGGTGAAACTACTGGACGAAACTAAACCCAAGTTTGTTCCTTTCGGTTCTCCTGATAAAGGTAAACTTGGTGCCGTGCAGAGTTTGAATTCTTATGTCTTTGTGTAATGTAATGGCCAGGCAAACGGAAATTGTGAACCCATTGAGGTGGGAGGACATTCGAGGAAGAGGTCTTATCCTCCATTGGCTGGAAGGTACCTACCTGAGTCAGCATAATTAGAATGGTTACTTAGTGGTCATCCAGTAATACCTTCACTAATGGTATGGACTTGTGTGATCTTAGAACTGGTGTTTTCATTTATCTATCAATACTTTATTATTTGTTATACAAAAGAATCAACCATTTATTTATTTTATCACTTGTTTTATAAGAGAATCAACCATTTATTAAGAACAACGAAAAATACTTGAAAAATAAAAATATGTAGAACAGAATTATTTTAATTTATATTTACAATTGTCTTGTAATCTGGGGCGACGTTAATGCCTTCGGCATTCTCTGCCATTGAACCCCGACGTCATGCCACTGACGTCAACTAAAGCAAGTTTTCTTATTACTTCCGATAATTTCTAATATTAGAAATCGGAAGTATTTTTATAGTACTTCCGGCTGTAATCGATAATCAGCAACAGACTATTATTGAGCAACATGCTGCCTTGTAAAAGTACATTTGCAAATAAATACTAAAGGTGTTTTGTGTTTAAGTAACTAAACTGGAAAGAGTCCACATTGGTGAACTTACAGGTGATGAGTGGTTATGTGGATTTACTTTGATTTAATTCCCAGACCTGGGCGGTGAGCCTCCTCTACAGCAGATGGAGCCTCTTCTGTCCCAATTCTCTTCAAGATCAATCCACGTGAGAGGCGAAGTAGATGAGGAGAAGCTGTCAGTGGCTCACTGGTTGCCGGCCCTGCTCACTGAAGAGGTGGATCCTGACGTGGAACAGGTAAACAATTAGCCACTCAGAGATGGGAACTTTCTGCTTGGGTTATGAAACTAGCATGCTGATATTTTATCTTTCAACTGATATCAATAAAAGTCAGTGATTGTTTTTCTATTGACCCTGCACAGATAAAAGAAAAATCCAGAAATTTTAAGCAAACATTTTGATTCCTGTGGACCAGGATGATAGTAAAGAATGTATTTCATTATGAAAAAAGTTGAAACATCTCATATTTGTGTTAATTACTTTCGTGATATCACAATTACTCAAACTCGCTCTACTAAATCTACGCTGAAACCGGGATTTGAACCACCGATCTTCAGGTTACAAGTCCGCCGCCTTATCGATCACGCTACTCTGAGGTCGGTATTTCATTACGATTCTCCTTGTCACCGACCTCAGTAGCTTGAACGGTAAGGCGATGGACTTGTAACCTGGAGGTCGGTGGTTCAAGTCACGGTTCCAGCGTGTATTTAGTAAAGCGAGTTTGAGTAGTTGTGATATCACGTAAGCAGTGATGTACAAATACCCGAGTATTTATTTTTGGGGTAAATACCCAATTTTTATTTACCTTCCCGCGGGTATTTACCCTGCGATACATCACTACACGTAAGTGATTGACACAAATATGATAACTTTAAAAAAAAAAATAAAAAAAAATGTTTCTCCTTGTCAGATCCCGTGCAATATCCTCGAGGAGGCCCGTCTGCTACTGCCGGGCCTGGACTTCGCCGAGCACCTCAAAGCTGTCATCAGCAAACACCTGAGCCCCTCGGAGATCAGCATCGTGGTCACGCCCAAGAAGCGAGCCAAGATTGTTCTACCGGTGGTGATTCCGTCCACCACTCCCACCCCGGCGGGCACCGGTGCCGACAGCAACGCGTCTGGACACGGCGTCGGCAGTGGCTCCCCCTACTCACCGGTCGTCACCGAGTTGAAGACCAGGAAACCTTTCGGTGAGTTCTCTGTAAAAATGTATCACCATTGTAAAAATGTATCACATTACTACAAATAAATTATACTACTACCTTTCGGTGAGTTCTCTCATTTTATGGGTTTTGTATGATCTATGTAGAAAGAGACTCAACTGTCAGAGCAATATGCTGGGCTTTTGAGGACAGGAAATAAAGGTATTTAAATGAGTTTCTTTGTATTTTTTTTCTCAACTTTAGTGGGTCGCTTGGATTTACTGAATTTACATTTCTTTCATATTCTATAAGTTATTTTCCTAGAACTCTTAAATTGATCACTGCTCACAGCTAAATTGCAATTGATTTTTCCTCACGTGTAATGAGTGATCCCTGGATATTTCTACCTCGCCAGGGATCGAACCCGGATCAAGCTAAGTGTGCTACCCACTCGGTAACTGCTTTTCAACTGTTGTATAACTGACTAAAGATAACCTCTCGCTTACTTCTAGTGACTCCTATGCGAGGGCGCGGCGGGTTCCGCACCATCTCATCGAGTTTGGTGCGGGGCGACATATTCCGCACCCGCCTGCCCAACACGTCCCGCCCCCCCTCCCTGCATGTGGATGACTTTGTGGCCCTGGAGACCTGCGGGCAGCAACCCACGGCCCCACCGGCTACAACAAGCTCTCCATGCGCTCCGCCCAGGTAAGGGACAGAGACATGTCGAACCCATTCCAACGTAAGGGAACCCATTCCAACGAGAAGAGGCAAGATTTAAATAGAAAAAATAAAAGTGTTTTATTTTTATATAGAAATGTTTCACAGCCTTTTTTTTTATTTCGGAGCCATGAAACAGTAGCTACTTTAGACGATTTGGTCTGTTGTGCCTTGACCATCTTAGTTATCATACATGTGTGTTAATCACTTTCGCGATGTCACATCTTCTCAAACTCGCTTTACTAAATCTTGCTGAAACCGGGACTTGAACCACCGACCTCCAGGTTACAAGTCCGCCGCCTTATCGATCAAGCTACGAGGTCGGTCGCCTTACCCATCTCGTAGTACGCCTACCTTAGGGAAGAGTGACACAATACTTCCCATTTAGGCGCTAGGTCAACACGGGGTACCGGTAGGTGTACATTGAACTATAGTCAAATTATGTTATTTATTTTTCGGTCTGAATTTCCCATTTTCTGCAATAATAATAATAAATAACTTATTTCCTTGAAAATATGCCAAAGATATTTTAAAAATACTTCCGATTTCTAATATTTGAAATTTATCGGAAATAATAACAAAGGAAATTCTCGATTTGACTAGGTATTTGGTACTTTTTCAGTAGGGTCTTCAGTTTTAAACCCTCGTTTTATGCATTTTTCAGTGCTAGGCTTGGGTTAAAGGTATCTCATTTTTGATATCTAAGTTATGTTATGTAAAAAATATTTTTAGGTTTTAAAATAAAGTCACCACGTGAACTACTCGTTTGTACTTTCAAGATGAGACTAATCCTACCTGTGTGTGCGGGTTTTCAGGACATGATAACCACGAGAGCCACTCTGAGAGGAAGAGGCAGAGGGTACATCCTGCAGCCGATAGGGGCAGATTCTTCCCTTCCATGCCTCAGTACCGCCCTGCTAGAAGTAAGTGCTCTTCCCTTCTAGTCCCGGGTTTAAACCCACAGCTATATTATTTTTCTCTATTCTTGGACCAGATCTATTAAGGATTATGTTTAGTACATGCTTTGAAGATACTCGTTGAAAATATTGTGATCATGATTTTTTTATACTCGTACATTCATATTCCACTTTTTTCGGGACTTGAAAACAAAATAATTAAATACTATCCACAATTTATCGAGTTAGATAAATTGTGTTCTATAGTTTTGTGAAATGCAAAAAAAAATCATTTGACCTCAGTAAATTATAAGGAACTGAGAATATTCACTGACGATTACGCACGATAAGTATTGTGATTGATCTTTTTCAGAGGACAGCCCAACGTAATTTAAAAAGAGCAGATGAAGAGTATTATTTCTTAGCAAATTAAAATTGTGGATTTGCATTATGTGAGAAATGTATTTATAATAAAGTAATACTTTCTCAGACGTAACGTGTTGTTTTATTCCCTAAGGTTGATTAAATTTGACACAGTTTGAATTGTTCATCTTGTTAATGATGACTGGAATCCCCTTCAGTTTGCGTGTCAAATATGCCTCTTTACTTGCTTTTGACACCAGTGTTGGTAACTTTGTACAGCCCAGCACCTAACTACATAATTATATTTTAAATCTTAAATAAAATTGCATGTTAAAATATTCATTTGACAAAAAAAAAATGACGTCATAATATACTAAAATAGGTTTGTGCATTCCGTGCCAGACTAGTGGATATTTGGCTTTATTTGCACTATATTTTGCAAAACCAACCTTTTACCTTGCTGTCCTTTTCTCCATTCTGAACTTTGTCTAGTCTTGCATCCTCTCTGATCCTTCTGGCTTTTATCTATCTTTTCTTTTGTAACTCCAGTAGAAATTTCCAAAATGTCCCATCACATGTTTCCTATCCCTTCACTCTGACTCCTTGTGTCTGCCTGTCTTCTAGCACCAATCCCCGCTCACCGTGTCTCATCTCATGATTTGTTTTGTGTGTTGCCTGCAGACATCTTGCAGCCCAACTGGGTGCCTGCCTCCCACTCGCATCACCCCGAGGTGGCCTCCCTCCCCCCCCAGCCTGGCCCTCCCCCACCCCACTACCACGAGCCTCCACCCCACGGCATTCTCCACAGACCCCCCCGTGGGGGTATTCGACCAGTGGGTTGGGGCCCCCCCGGCCCTCCACCCCAGATCAGGGGTCCTCCCCCTGGTCTAGCCCAAAGGCACCTTAGGCCCCCCCAGTTTGGTCCCAGATAGCCCCCCCAGTACCCCGGGCCTGGTGTGCCTCAGAGGCAGATTGCTGAACCCCCTGGGCCTCCTCACCCAGCCGCCCCTGGTTGAGCTCGAATGGACTCCAGTTCCAATATATTTCAATACTTGTTATTGGGACGTCATTCCTTCATGCATTTCGCTCTCAAGTGTTTTTTTCGACTAGATCAAGTTAATGGGACGCTCTCTGTTTTTAAATCCCGATGTTGTTTGTAAACAGCTTGGCTACAGCTGGAAAGAGTGATGGTCTCCAGCCAACTCAAGTTCTAAAGTTGGCTCGTTCCTGAACCTCATATTTCTATGTGCTATCAACCACTGACGAACTTGGTTTTTTCTTAACAAGTACTTAAAACCTTGGAAAACAGAAAGCTAACCTAACGTTTTAGGGTTTGTAGTTATCTAGCAAGACATTGGTCTTCTCCCTGTTTAACGTCCCCCGGTCATATAGGAATTTTGCTTAACACTAGTTTAGAAAAGACCTTATTATGTTCGGTTTAAAAAAAAGTGAAAGCTCATTAATGTTAAATTAAAGATCATGGAACATTCCTGATTAATGACGGAAAATTCATATGGACTAAATTTCAACAGAAGTGGCGCGTGAATTGTGGGACACTGGCCTGAGACGTTTAACATGAAGAAATTGATCTTTCACTATAGTTGGCTAGAGCGAACTCCTCTTCATATTAAAATATAATCGCACAGCATTGCGCCACATCAAGATTCATACTTTTCATTACTGATAAGTTTTAATATAAGGTTCAAAAGAAACTTTCATTCAGCTTTTTTCATTGAGTTTATGTACTAAACTTGACCAAAAGAAAATCCAAGCGACATCTTGACCTGTGGGGAAAACAGGGATTTGGGCCATAACTCTTTAAAAGAGCAAAATGTCCCACTGCAACTTCAGATTATATGATAGAGTACATAGTGCGCTGAACCTACCCTTAAACTATTTGCATCTAGTTGTGAGACACTCTGTATAACCTCTGTTATAAATGACAAAATAACTTCTCTTATTCATGGTTTTGGGTTTGCGGATCTCGCGTCTTGAGATCAGAGAAAAAAACACGAGATTCGTAATCTCGTGGGTGCGAGATAACTATCCTTTAGGTGGGAGATAACTATCCTGCCACAAGGAAATACAAAGACAGCTTAGTACTTGCGCTTTGTAATGAATTGTAACATCTCATTTCACCCATTCCAATTTACTATGCGATTCATGACAGAATAAATAAGTGCTTACAATAAACCTGCGCCAATGGCTGTGTGACCACACAGACTCGAACCCTCGCCTCGCCTTGGCCTCGTGATGCTGACTAATCCAGGCTAATGATTTTGTGAATTTTTTAGCTAACCGTGAATGACACCTGAGGTTAAATAGACATTTAGAAAGAAAAAGTCGGTCATAGTGTTGGTATAGAATTTTGGACTCTCCTAATAAGCACCATCTTTTCACAGTAGATTTATTAGTAAATCTAAATCAAGACATACAAATAAGGCTGACTTTATTCAGTTGTACTTTTTTTATCTAGTTAAAAATGTTTTTATATCAATGTATTGTCTTCCATATATGGTACATAATTTATTCAAGCATTTGTCATATTTAATTTTATGTAATAAAACATAATACATATTTATGAAAGATGAGTACTTTGATGTTTGAATTTCATTAAAACTATTTTAAATATTTAAATACTATTATTGATAGAAACGGTCAACTCAATTTTAAAATCTTTACACCAACATCTTTAAACAAATGAAAAACAATGTTTCCTTATCATAACCTATTTTCATCAAATTGATCAGAGCTCACACACGAGAAGAAATTTTTCGGGAACTATCAGTTTTTAAATTAAGACAAAATAATTAGAACCTGGGTTGATTTGGTCCAAGAATTCGATTGGCGCTTTCGATAGTTTATTGAATTCAATAATAAAAAAAACGAGATATGGGTTCGAAACCAGCTAGTATGGACTGTTAAAAGTAGCCCACATTATAACAAATTAAAAAAGTAAGTAGTATCAATAAGTTATCATATTCGTGTTAATCACTTTCGTGATATCATAACTACTCAAGCTCGCTTTACTAAATATTTCCTCAACTTGGGACTTGAAACGCCGACCTGCTAATAAAAGTCCGCTGTTCTATCGATGAAGCTACTGAGGTCGGTCAAAAGTATTTAATGTATTTCGATTGGTACTCATTTCAGAGTGTGATTGAACTTACAAGCGCAAAAGCTGAAGTCTAAACCATACAAGGGTTTGAGATTGAGAGGAACTGAATTATGTAAATGATAAAAGGGTAAGGCACACAGGGCTGTCTTGCATTGGAGATGGTTATAGATGGATTATATGTCGCTAATGTTAAGCAACGTCGAGCGGGGTAAGTAAATGAAAGACATGCCCTCTTTTTGATTTAAATTGATTTTTCTTTCAAGTTTGTGTGTTTGACTTAATAATGTCGTTTGAAATGGTGATTTTACACATATTTTCAATACTTTTAATATACATTTTCGACATTTTTGAATTTTTAACCTGAGAATGATAAAATTTCTGATAAAACTTTCTCAATTGTAATAGATAGTCGAGTGATGTTTACACCAGTTAATGTTTATTTTTTGCTTCGTCTCACATCTTGATCATTCGAGACGGAGGAATGTTTGTTTATAAAAATCTATTTTTAAGTAGGTACACTAAATGTACTTTAGAGGGAATTAAATCCACTTGAATGATTGTCAAATACTTAATTATCATGTTATACTGTTATAAGCAATATTTGCAATTATAAAGTCAAGAAGATCACATAATATTTTATCACATACCCAAGGACTATTTGGGCGTCTTAGTTCGAGTCCCCTTTGTTTGCTCTTGGACCTGTTTTTTCTTCATCTGTTTCTTCTTTTTGATTTTCAGATTACGTTTCATTCCCATATTATTCTTTCCCTCCGCTCTAAAAGGTCCCACACCTGATGTTTTATTTTTCTTGGTCTTTCTATTGTTGAATTTACCATTCTGACCATCAGGTTTCCAGTTCCTGTTCTTAGTAACGACTTTCTTGATTTCGTTTCGTTTCACAGTTTTCTGACTAGTGTTGTTTTTAGCTTTTACACCGACGTCTTTTATTTTATTTTCGCCAGTTTTCTTTTCTTCGTCCCCCTTAATCAATTTTCTTAATTTCTCTTTTTTACTTTCCTTATTATTATTTGATGTTTTGTTTTGCCCAGTTTTCTTGGTGGTTTTGTTCAATGATCCATCCAGAAGCATTTTCTTTTTCTTTATAATCTTGCCTTTCTTTTGAGCTTTTGCTATCTTCAGTGTGATTTCTCCTTCTCTCTGAAAATTGAAAGAACAAAAAAGATTTTATTTACTATTGTGAAATAAATTCTTCCTGAAGGGTTTGTTGTCTTTTTTAGTACTAACATGCATGATGAAAAACAGTAGAAATATTTATATTATTATGTTTATTATCACCAATTTTTTATGGACTGTAGTTATTAAAAAGTTCTTGGGCCCGAATTATAAAACAGGATTAAAGTTGAGCTATGCTTTAAATCGAGGGCGTCCAGCAACCAGATGGCAAGACTCAATAAGGAAGACAGAAGAACACATGCTGCTCAAGATAGAATACAATGGAAGAAATTAGGAGAGGCCTTTGCTCCGGATGGGGATTGATCAGGCTAATAATGATAATGATGAATGATGCTTTAACTCAGGCTATAGTGCACTGTGATTGGTTAAAACTCCGACTCAAGGGCGTGTCTGGTTTAGTTTAACTTTAATCCTATTCCATAATGTGGCCATTTATTCTTTCCAAATCAACTGTTGCTGATACCTCTTTCCCTAAACTTTCATAAACACATGTATTCGCTATTCTACTTTACCCTGCCCTGCTTATTTAGGATGGATCTTACAATAGTGGAGTGCTCAGTTGTACTTTTGAAAACGGTTATTTGTGACTCATGTCGCGTTGAGATAAAAGGAAGGAAGGGCTTTTCGTCTTTTAAAATTGGGATTCCATGGTTTGGGACTAAAGTTTGGGGAGTATTGTGGGAGAAAAAAATGAATATTTTAGAAATACTATTACTAAACATGTTTGATTATTATTATTATTATTATATAATTCTTTATTAGATACAAAAGGACATTATGTACATATAAATAATAATTTTAACAGTGAAAAATCAAAAAAACAATATATACAATAAAAATGAAAAAGAATAGAAAATATTTGAAAACATAAATGTCCTAACTAAAGGGCGGGGTTATTGCCTATGGCAATCTCTTCCACCCAACCCTTTATTTACAAATTTGATCAAGTTTTATTTACAAATGACATAGAATATATACAATATATACATACAAAAAATAATGTAGGGTTACACAAAAGGCTTTTTAAAAAAGCTAGACTCGAAAGTCGATTTATTTCGAAACTTAGAAAATTACAATTATTATAAAAACTTTAACTATGGGTGGGAAACTGACTTGCTCGATGCAGGTAACAGAACTGAGGTGTCTGGCTGTCCTGAGGAGCTATCAGGAGAAAATAGTGGTCAGCATTTAATATGACAATATAAGCAAATTCGAATACATAACTTACATAGAAATTAAAATTAAGAAAACAAAACTTGATCACGGGCGGTGCTAATGCCAACGGCATTCTCTTCCGCACCACCCTTGATAAAATATTAACTGATCTCACTGCTTTACAGTTTAGAGATAGCCTTGAGAAATAGACATGAGCCTGAGAACTTCCCTTCAACCTGTGATGGATGCGGGGATAATGGTTATAACATGGTACATGCTTTAAACCGCAAGAAAGGTGGTTTAATTAAGAGAGGCTTTGTTCAACACAGGAATGATGTAAAACATTGGGCTAAGCTCGCATGGGGTGCAGGTATATCGGAACCTATTTTTTTTTTTTTTTTTTTCTTCTTTTTTTTCAATTATTTATTTATTTAGACTTTATTTTTTCATACAAAATAATCAACAATAAATTACTAACAAAAAAACTTAACAATATTTACAAAATAAAATGTAGAAATAAAAATATTTAATTTTACAATTGTCTTGTAATCGGGGGCGAAGTTAATGCCTTAAGCATTCTCTGCCACTTAATCCGAACCTATAATGCGTGATGCTGATCTAAATCAACCAGCACGGATAGGTGGCCTTATGCTTCATGGAGTCTGGGAACCTACGAGGTAAGCGTTCTTTGATGTACGCATTGTAAATGCTGACGCTGCATCGTATAGAACCCGAACTTGGTCAAATATTGCTCAGCAACTCGAAAGAAAAACACCACAAATATGATCATGCAGCTGAAGATTTAAGATCATCGTTTACACCACTTGTATCTTGTGATGGCTTCATTGGACAGGAATACCTTTATCAAGAGAAGTGCGGAAACAACGAGCAGGAAATGGGACAGGAACTATGGTCAGTTGTTGGGATGGCTGAGAGTTTAAACACAAATTTCCATCATAAAATCTGTCAGTACGAGAATAAGAGGAACAAGAAAGAAGATAAGAGGACTAGGTTGGGAAGATAGTGCTGGGGATGTATGTCTAAAATGTTTCAAAAATAAATATATATGAATTTTTTTCCATAAAGAAGGAAAGGTTTTCTGACCTACCTCCACATCTTTCTTGAGCAGGTCCAAGGCCTTAGCGTAGACCTGCTCCATGGGCTCCAGCCCCTCCTCCTCACACGCTAGCTCCTCAATGTTCTGCTTCCCGGCACTCGACAACATCTTGAGGAATGCATTCCGCTGGGCGAGAGAAAAGGTTACGTATTATCTTAATGTGGACAATACTGTAATTAATGGGCATATAACACAGTGTGTAGAGTGTTGTCGCACAGTAATGAAACTAAAGAAAAATTGTGTTGAAAGGAACAAGATTTTTTACAGTGAGCTAAATGAAGTTATCTTGATTAAAATTTACCCAAGTAAATTCATGAAACTAATGTTTAGGAGTAACTAAGGTCAATTTTGTCTCGTAAATTTGTTTATATCTGTTAGTTATACAATACAATAAGAACTTTCCATTAATAGGTATAATGATTTGATTTTTTTTTTTTGGTTTCTTTAATTGGCAGGGTTTTCACATGTGAGCTCTTCCACTCAACCACGATTTTCAATGAGCGGTTGACTTACCTCGTGAGTTGTACCAGAGTAACACTGGTACCTTCGGCCTCCCTGGCTGTTCTGCCTATCCTATGAATATACTTCTTGATATTGTTGGCGCTCATAGTTGATGACCACATCAATGTTCTCCACGTCATACCACGTGCAGGTTATCTGAAGTACCACCCTAGAGACACAGGAAAAACAGTTAGTCATACCAGGTGCCATGTTATCTGAAGCTATCACCCTAGGGAACACAGGAGAAACAGTTAGTTATACAGGGCCAGGTTATCTGAAGTACCACCCTAGGGAACACAGGAAAACAGTTAGTCTATACCACGTGCTAGGTTATCTGAAGCTACACCCTAGAGAAACAGGAAAACAGTTAGTCTATACCAGGTGCCATGTTATCTGAAGCTACCACCCTAGAGAACACAGGAGAAACAGTTAGTCTATACCACGTTAGTCTTTTACCACGTGCCAATTTCTGAAGCTACCACCTAGGGAACACAGGAGAAACAGTTAGTCTATACCAGGTGCCAGGTTTCTGAAGCTACCACCTAGGGACACAGGAGAAACAGTTAGTCTACCACGTGCCAAGTTATCTGAAGCTACCACCCTAGGGAACACAGGAGAAACAGTTTTTAATCACAAATATGGTACACAATCATCTTGCACCCAGGTACCCGGGTTTTAATATGCCTTTGGATAATACAAAGTCACATACTTCGTAAGGAAAAATGAGAAGTGTCTAGAATGAGAGCAGCGATTAGTATCGAAAATATGGGTAATATAAGATAATTAAACAAAAAGATTTGAATAAATCCTATACTTTTTTGCTACCTACCAAAGTTGTGATTGATATGAGTAACTCAAAGCACATTAACTTTTACAAAATCTTATTATGAAAGGAAGATTAAAAGGTTATTTTGAAAGAAATAGAATGTGCAATCGATCCTGTAAAAAAAAAGATCAGGGGTAACAAACAAGCAGGATTCGCCTATTTTATGGGCTGCCTGTTGATGGTAAATAATTTGTATGTAAAAACATTCAAGCATGATGTAGGTTATATTTTGTACTAAGGTAACTACTCGTAACGAGTAGTAAAAAAAACTACTCGTCAGGTTGTCTCAGAGTAAACACAACTTGCATACATTGTTCTTGGTTTCATCTAATTAGAGCTCATATTTTATTTTTAAACCATTAAAGAAGTAATGTCGATTTTAGTATATATGTATAAAGAAAGATATGGGGGAAAATCCGCTAAAGTTCATATTTTCTTATGAGTCATTAACTCGGTAATTTAGATATAATACTCGAAAATACTTTCTCAATGAGATTTGTGAATTTGAATTCACCGAGTCTAGAGCGAGAGACTTACACATCGATTTTTCGTCGCCGGAAATCCTGGATGATCTTGGTCCTCTGCTCAAACTTGAGATCCGAGTAGACCTCTGCTATGTTGAGCTTGGTGGCACTTGAGTCGGTCCTACTGCTCACAGTGTCTATGAGATGCAGCAACTTGGCGAGGCGATGTGCTCCCTGTGCCGTGTTCACGAAGCATAGCACACCCTTCCAGGCATGCCGCTTTATTAACTGGTGAACCACTAGTGGTTTCAAACTGGCCGATGTCGTTGTGAGTTTTTCGCTGAGTTCGGCAGGAGTGGTGAATTTCCCGATGAATCCCGAAGACGAATCAGGTAATTCAACTGCCTCGGCAAGCACGGGAGGGATTGATGTGTCACCTACAAAAAAATGAGATAGTATACATTGGAAACGCTTTTATATTAATGAAAAAGACCAAAAAGACATTGTATACAGCAAAGGGAACATGTCGGCAAAAGTTAGTATACTACCCACGTACAATACATACAAGAAGTAACAGAAATAGACTGACGAACTGGTAGGGCTGATAGATCACATCAAGACCCATCATAATTAATTGTCCTTATGTTTTTTTTTTCTACATACGTCTTACGTCACGTGGTCGTGGCATCGACCAGAGAGGTGAAGACTCTCTTATACAATATACAGGACTCTACTTAGTCTACTTACCTGTACTTCCACTGGCGTCGACCACCGAGGTGAAGACTCCCTTATACAATATACAGGACTCTACTTAGTCTACTTACCTGTACTTCCACTGGCGTCGACCACCGAGGTGAAGAGTTTGGGCTGGAAGAGCCCCAGGGCATGCAGCTTCTCAGGGTCGTGGGAAAGGGTAGCGGAGAAGAGGAGGCGCTGAGGACGAGGGGGGTAGGTGAGGAAGGTGTGCAGCATGAGTGGGGGGGCGGAGCTCAGACCTGGGACAAGAACAGATGACAAACATACGAGTATGCATACATGGGTTATGTATTTACCAAGGTTTTCATTTGTTTCATGATAGGTTGACTGTGGATTGTAGCCTTAGGGTTTGTTGGAAATGTTGGTAATAATTATTATTTTATCTTGTGATGATGAGGTGTGATAGTTATGTACATATTCATGAAAGTACATAATATTGTGGCAATTACTCTTTTTTTTTTTCTTCTTCTTCTTCTTTTTTTTAAGCTTTATTAGGAGAACAAAGTACAGGTAACAGTATAAAATTAAGAAAAGAAAAAAACAAACAAATGACAAAATAAATAAGTAAAAAAAAAGAAGAAAATAACAATAATGTCCTACCTAAAGGGCGGGGTTATTGCCTGTGGCAATAAAGATCTTTTGTGCTAAGTATGATTTTTTCACTGTTTTTATTACTTAGTAGAATAAGTGACAAAGCTAGAATTCACACCTCTATCTCGTTGTTTTACTGCTTACTAGGTCACCAGCCAATCGGCCATGGGCTCTTTCCTATCCTTAGAACCAAACAGAATTGAAAAATTCCCACGCGTTCAATAGTTACGGCTATGGGCGAAGACTTCTGGGACAGACTGTATATTCCATCCCATCTTCTCTGAAAAGCCCAATGATCATTGAGGAAGCAATATTTGTGTACTTGTTTATTGATGTAAGCGTTTTCACTTAGTCATAACTAGCAGTTAGATACTGTGCTTAATTTTTGCAAAATCTTATCTTGACATTTACTCACATATTACAGTATTACATAGTTGAAATATTTTTTTCTTCAAATGAACAACTAATTTTGACTTACCTTGATAGTTAATATGCTTGTTAATGTGAATAAGCCAGTTACAATCATTGTTGTCTATCATTCTGTCAGCTTCGTCTACCACAAGAAATTTGAGTGCTGATAGGTCAAACCCAGGACTGTTGGTCAGATGGTCAACCAGACGCCCAGGAGTTGTTACCACGATATCAACCAAGCTGACGAGTTTCTTCTTCATAGGATCTATAAATAATAAGACCTAATAAAAGACCAGTTTTAAAATTGTTTGGAAGCAAGG
This sequence comes from Bactericera cockerelli, assembly GCA_024516035.1. NCBI lineage: Eukaryota > Metazoa > Arthropoda > Insecta > Hemiptera > Triozidae > Bactericera > Bactericera cockerelli. The sequence continues at coordinate 36,008,201 of CM044955.1, read as the reverse complement.
GTTTTATTCCCTAAACAATACAACCAGGCCAGATAATAAAAGGATAATTATTATGAAAATAATCAATATAAGCTACAGTGATCATGAAGGTCAATGATTGATGCCCACCACACAATGAATCAATTTCTTGGCAGAAAAGTTTCAGGTGTTTTTCTGGTTTCACTTAGGCGAGTGTAATGTGAGGAGCTGGGACAGCTAAATAGATTGTAAGTAGAGAAATGGCTACATACCCCAGTGAACAAGTTTTTTCTGTTCTTCCTGGATAGGGCTGGATCCCACAGTAAGAATCACCTGTAGCTTGGTAGCCTTCACGTAGGACTTGAACACGGAATACACTTGAGATGCCAGATCCTGAGTGGGCAACACAATAAGAGCTCTGATACGAGGCACCACTCTAAATTGTAACAGCTGAAATCAAAACACATATTCAATGAGGAACCAAATAAATATGTATGAATGTTCATTTTACATATTTGGTTATCATTGAATTCATTGTAACTATTACTGAAATGAAGTCTCTCGCCAGGATGATTGTAAATTGTGTATTTTCTCTTACCATGGTCAAACAGTGACTAAAACTGTTTTTAATTGATAAAAAAATATCCAATTAAATTAAAAACATCAAGGAAACTAAAAAATAAGACTGGGAAATAGCACACCACAGATGAAACTAGTCTGGTCTTTAAGACTCGACAAGCTTTATATATATTTTTTTTTTTTAATTGGTCTTGTGACATATTTGGATCCCCCAAAAATACACTTCGTGTGCAAAAGACGCCAAGAAAATAACAATCCTTCTTAAATAGAATTACCTTGAAAATGATTGCCTAAAAAGGAACTGATATCAAATGAAGGCCAAGTTCTTGTAAACTGGATATTATCTGGCCACAAAAGAGTCTCAAGTACAGGAATCAAGCTGACAATTGGATATGATATTTCCCATTTTTCTGCTTTTTAACAACACTAAAATTTAACATTAAAAATCTTGGCAAGTTTGAAACATCAAAAAATTGCTTTGAACTTGCCAAGATTTTTAATGTTAAATTTTAGTGTTGTTAAAAAGCAGAAAAATGGGAAATATCATATCCAATTGTCAGCTTAATTCCTGTACTTGAGACTCTTTTGTGGCCAGATAATATCCAGTTTACAAGAACTTGGCCTTCATTTGATATCAGTTCCTTTTTAGGCAATCATTTTCAAGGTAATTCTATTTAAGAAGGATTGTTATTTTCTTGGCGTCTTTTGCACACGAAGTGTATTTTTGGGGGATATCAGGTATTTTTGGTTGGTTACATTGTTTCCCATTTGCCAAATTCAACACATGAAATAAAGTAGAATTTATTTTTATGAAAATATTCCCTGGCTTTTTTTTCTATCTCACCATCTCTTTACTACGGCCCAATATTTCTAAAATATTAAGGTATTTCAACTTTTGATTTTTTGAGATTAGATCCTTTTTTATGAATAACTCTCAAACGCTTCAATCTGCTTCATTTTATCAAATTTCGGACATTTACTTTTGGTTAATATAACTTGATCTAATTTTCATTTAACTTGCAATTGAATCAGTTATTTTAAAAAGGGTTTAAGTCACAAAAGGTAAACTTTTGGAAAACAAAAAAAAACTATTTATTTCGGAAAATATAAAACATGGCATATTTTTTTCTTCGTGTAATGATTAATTAGGCTAAAAGACATTATGTAACTGATTTACAAACGTTTAAGTGTCATACTTTTCAAGTAAATTTTAGTTTTATAGGCTGGACTTATGTCCTTACTGAAATAAACACGAAAATAGGTAAATCCGTTAACCAAATATGCATATTATTTACCATTTTGGGTTGGGTCAACCACAAACCACATATTTTATGTCAATTTTGAGACAATTTAGGCTAGTATTTTAAGGATAAGGTAAAAAGAAAATCATCTTCAATTTTCAAGTATTAATAATAATAATGCTTTTTCTTTGTGTTATTAAGTCACAATTTTAGTGGGTAGTGCAGAATCATAAGACTTTACCACTTTAATTTACAAGATCTTATACTATTTTTTGCCTAAGATTCTGCCACTGGTCGCTGCTTCACATTAAAGCAGCTACTCAGTTTTCCTCACGAGGTATGAGTGGACCCCGAACATCCAAGTACAGAGCAGAAAAAATCCTCCCCCGCTGGGAATCGAACCCAGTCACCATGTGTGCAATGCCTAGCGCGCTAACTCGCTCTGCCACAGTGAATACTTATACATACTAATGCTGCGAAGAGGTCTTGTGCTTCACCACAAATAAATCATACAATAACACAAATCATTGGCGCATTTAACAGGTTTAACATTACTAAATAAACTGACCTTAAACTGAATAAAAAAATAAACTGAACAAATCTGATGGTATCAACAAGTAGTGTCTTCACTATGAGTGATTTCGAAAAGGGATTTAGTCACGGACAAGATATTTAACTCGCTATAACTTCCTTATGACTGATCGGATTTGTGTCTTTCTCATACATAACGATGCGTCTAGGTCCATAGAATCCATTTTCATAATAAAACAAATTTCGAAAAAAATGGACTTAAACCCTTTTCAAAAGAACTGATTCAATTATTTTCAAAGGGTTTTGATTGGAGCGATCAAAATTCAGGAGCTTAGAAATGATCTATTTTTGTTTACCTTATTTTATTTACATAGTATCCCAACTACCTGCATACCGAATAAAATAATTTGTTTATACCCAAAATAACGATATCCGAGGTTAATGTTTACTAACATGCTTCTTTGAAACACTTAAGGATCGTGCTGATAACAACATGACCCTCTATTTTATCTTTATTCGCACCCTAGTCCGAGTTCGAGAAAGAGAAAAATACATTCTCAAGATCTCAAGGTAGATTTGTAAATCTAGAGCCACCGCACATTTCCCCTCTTTACCTTACTCGGCATCAAAGGGGAGGTTCATATGACAAGCTACATCTCGTCTACTATGCTCATTTTTCGTCACGAGGTATGAGTGATTCGCACCCCGAACACCCGAGTACAGAGCATTTCAAATAAAAAAAATTCTACCCAGTTAACGGAATATTTTACATCTATTGTTTGATACAACAGGTGCTTGACTGGTTTGACTGGTACAACAAAAGAAAAGAGTTTTATTTGTCTTTTTTGCAAGAAAGGTTCAATGTATTACGTAGGAACCCTTTCGTTAGTGTCTAGGTACCTGCATTTAAAGTCAAACCTATTTTTTCGAATTGTAACTTCTTACAAGATATAGGGGATTTTCTTGGAATTGTTTTTACAACTATACCCATTTAGGTATGTATATGTATTATATTGTATTATGTATTCTTTGTGCCATTATCAAATTCCCATTAAGGTTCTAGGTCAACTCAAGAGATCAAGAGAACCGGAATCGCTTATGTGCACACAATAATATTGTAACCACATTAACTATACATTTTTTGTCGATTCTGGGGTTTGAAGCCTTCCTGACTGGGTAGTGAGGATCTCACCTGCTAAGAAAATAACATGAATTTTCTGTAAGTTGGCCAAATTGTTACAGAACTCAAATTGATGAGTCACGGCTACCAAGCCTGTGCAACATACTAAAAGTAAAGATAGCCAGAGTCGATGGCATGTTGAATACACCTAATTAGGTGCTATCGACAGCGCGTTGAATACATCAATTCTCGTAGGATCACCAATGTTAAGCAAAGTCTAGCGAAGTGAAGACTTTATGATGCTGGCTATCTGGCCCAACCCATGCTGGGTGAGGTTAATGTGAGTAGCAGGTTTGTCAGTTTCCTGCTAATGGAGGGTAGTACCCCCGTCGTGATATGCAGTTGAAAGCGAAGTTAAACCCATATTAAAAGTATTTTAATGGAGGACCTACCTAACTAGGTACCTACCTACTACCTACCTATAATTATTTTAGTTTTGTATCCTTATAATCCTTATAAAAAGCCTTATAATATCTTTAAGGTATTTCATTGAATAATTCACTCACCCACATCTTGAAATTTTTAAAAAAAAAAACTAACTAGTCGAAACTAGTAGGTACATCTATAATATCTAAGAACCTAATGAAGGTCAATAAAAGAAAGATAACACACCCTACAGTTCAGTAATCAATCGATACCTTAATTTTATTTCATTTACGAGTGTGGTATCCCGATACTGTGAGCTCCGAAACTCGGAGAAGACACTCTAATCCAAAATATGTTTTGCGCTACCAATGACTTAAGGAGCTTATAACTCAAAAACCGTAAACTTTTCGAAGATAGCTATTCTGACGAGGAATCATCTGCCAAAACTCGGGAATATGTCCTGAAAGTTTCAGCTCGATACAATATAGCCTTAATAGCGATTCATGTGATTACGTGAAGAGAGGTCGGTGAACGTCAAAAATCAATAAAAATGTTATATCTCATAAATGGTTATAATTATATAAAAATTACATAGAATTAAAAAAGCTGTAAATTGGTCAAATAATTAATATACAAAGTTTCAGCTTTCTATCATTTGCCACATTTGAGATATAGGCGATACCGCCAAAGCGCCGCCGAGTGACCGCGGAAGTTTTTTTTTGTTATAAACCTCGAGCTGCAAGCATTATGAACTCATAACCAAAATGGCATGAAATAAACATTAACCATAAGCCCATGGTAAGACGAATGCGGAAAAAAAAAAAAAAAAAAATGAGACCAAAGTATGAATCTTTTACTAATATTAGGGGTGTTCGTAAAAGCGGTTAGGAGTATCAGAAAAAGGTAAAATAAAAAGTAGTATTCTTCTATTCGACGAGGAAAACACGAATATGAAAAAAAAAATATAAAAGTTTTGTCTAAGCAGGTCAAAATTACAAAAGAAAATACATACGAACTCGGTTTAGCGTAAGTATAGCACGCTCGTTTTGTTTTTCTTGGCGTTGCAAAACTAGCGTTTTGCTTGATATTTCCCTTGGTTTAGACTAAACATACATACCTGTAAGATGGGTAGTACAAAAGCAAGAGTTTTACCACTACCAGTGGGGGCAGACACACAGACATCTCTAGGCCAGAATATAGTTCTACGCGAATGTTGCTTGATAAGAAAAGGAATCAGTTCACTTTGTACTGGAAGAAAAAAAATGAGCATCATAATGTCAACTTAAAAGCATGGGTACATATTTTTAATATGCTTTTTTTGTTAATATTATGATTATTTCACCAATGTAGAATTTGGTGTGAATGGCTCATCAAAATCATAAAATTTATAAATTTTCAGCATTCTGTTCTTATAGGATGACAAATAGATACATTTTTGAGCTGTATGGATATGTCACTGTAATCAAGTGCTTAAAACCCTGCCAAAATGGTTAATTTTTACAGGATAAAATACAGATTAGTGGATCACAACAAATTTGGAAGTGTCCTGTAAGAGATTCCGCCAAAATGATTTTTCAGGATAAAATGCAGGTTAATGGAACAAAAGAGTGCTGCTTAACCAAATAAAGATATAATATTATGATGAATTAAAACAAAGGAAGATAGTTATTATTTTAATTACTATTTACCTGGAAAGAAATGGGAGACTCTATTTTTTCTGAGCATTTTCTTGTAATAAGGGTCTAACTCTTTTACGTCTTCTACTTTGGTCTTGAGATTTTTCAAGTTCATGGATATTACAGTTGGCTTAGCTAGCCAATTGGGCAAAACTCGTTTGACCTGAAAAAAAAAAAAAAAAAAAAAAAAAAAAAAAAAACAGAAGGGCAAGAAGTTTTTATTTAAAAAAAATGTGTAGGATTTTTTTTTCTCTAGTCCAGGAATCCAATTTGGTTGATACCATGTATGTGGTTTGATACCATACCACACTTTCATGGTATGTGATTTGATACCATGTCACAATTGTCACACATGTACTTTTGGTTGAGAAAGTTTATTTTAGACTTTAAAAATTCTGGCACTGATGAAATAATTCCCAAAATAGAATGTCTGAGAATAATGACATTGATGTCATAAGATTCAAAAACTGGAAACATAAGATTTATTTTCTTCAGTATTAATTATGCTCACTTACTTTTTTCTTTCTTTGAAATTCCAAGTTTCCTATTACTTGAAATCCTCCAAGGTCTTTGCTGTTTTCATCTTGTTCTTCATTTTCACTGCTTTCTTTATCTACTGTTGCCTCTTCTTTTTCTTCTTCTTTACTCTTTTCAGATTTAGGTTTGTCCTTATATCTGGCTCGTTGTCTAAATCTCTTCTTTCCTTTCTTTGAAGTCTCATCTGGTTTATTTTCTTTACTTACATTTTCATTAGTTTTGTTGGGGCCTATTTCAATAATCTTATTTTGTGGAGACTTTATATCCTGATTTAAAGTTAAACTTTGAGAACATTTATCATCAATTTTTGAAGGAGTCTGTAAAGTTTTTAATTTATCCCCAGTAACTGTTGGTAATTTTTTTTCAGTTCTTGGACTTGAGGTTACAGTTTTCTTTTTCTTACTACTTGAAGAAGTTTTATTTGTGTCATTTGATGATCAAGATTGTAAGTATCTTGTGATATCTCTAAGTTACTTTGAATTCTTCAGATTTAATATTTACAGTAAAATCCATTTGTTTGATTTCTTCTTTTTAGTAAAGCATTCTCATTTTCTACTGTTATTCATCATGATTCACACAATTATTGCTGGAATTTTCTGATTTTATGTAAGGATCTTGTGATATCTCTAAGTTACTTTGAATTTCTTCAGATTTGATATTTACAGTAAATCCATTTGTTTGATTTTCTTTTTTTTAGTTAAAGCATTCTCATTTTCTACTGTTAGTTCATCATGATTGACACAATTGTTGCTGGAATTGTCTGATTTTCTTTTCTTTTTCTTACAAGACTTAATATTTACATCATTGCTTTGATTTTCAATACTGACAACTTTTTCATTATCTTCTGAAGGGTCATATTTAACTAAACTAAGTTTTCTTTCATTTTGGTTGGAATGTCCACTACTTTCAGTGACTCTAAAAGAATCACTTCCTATTTTTTTTGTACTGAGTGTTTCAGTATGTTCACTAGTATCTTCAATATTCTTCCTCTTTGCCTTTTTCTTCTCAGAATTATGTCCTGCAGTTTGATTAGCTTCAACTTTGACAATTGTATCTATAATACTTGTGCCATTTTCTTCAATCAAAGTATTTTCTTGTATCTCATAATTTTCAACTGATTCTTCCAATTGTTTTCTTTTTGGTTTTTTCTTTTTAGGACTAGGGGTTACATTATCACTGTGAACTCTGGAAGAACTAATTTCAGGATCAAGGGGAAGATTTAATTTAACTTCTTTTTTCTTATTTTTCTTGACTTTGTGTGTATCTGAAACTCCATGAATATTTGATCTATCTTCCTCTCTCTCTTGGTCAGGATTTGAGTTACCAATAAGAAATTTTGATGACCTCTCATCACCATAATATCTGAAAAATAAGATAAACATAAATTTAAGATTGTAGAATGTAGATCAATTCATAAAATTGCTCAGTGCCTTGGAGAGTGCCATTACCACCTTTAGTCAGAACAAAAATAATCTTCTTGAAGTTACATATTGTATTTGGATAGTTTTGTTGTTCCCATTGAGATAGTCAAGTCCCAACATCTGAAACAGTTAGATTCTCAGCCTGACTGATGATGATGTGAAAGGTCATTTACTGTATAAAGTAAAATGGATGTATTGTCATGCCTAGAGCAGCAGCTCTAAATTTGACATAGGTATTTATTTTTCCTTGTAGTTGAGTGGAAGAGCTCTGCAATTTTTAAGAAAAAAAATCATCATGACCAAGTAACTGACACATTTGGCTTGCCAAAGGTGATCAAGGTTTCATCCCCAAGAGGATTTAAAAAATTAAACTCTGCACTTTGTATGTTTAGTGTCTCTCCGGTTTTAATAAGTCATGAAAATAACTAGTTACTTCTACATGTAACATTTATAATAGGGCCATTATAAATGTTACATGTAAAAAGAGTCAAAAAGACAAAAAAAATGTGTAAAGTAGACGTGATTCAACACTCTTGCAACCAGTTGTACCACTGGTTGCAAGAGTGGGGACTACCTGTCTTGCGCTGACAGTCTAAATAAATAAATAAAGCACTGGTGGTACAAATGTGTCTGCACAGAATAGACCGGTTGGACCACCGGTGATACAAATCTGTATGCACAGAATGGACCAGCTTCTGTAGACATTTATGGAGCTTGCCTATTAGGGATGGGATTTACGGTACAATTACGTGTACCGGTACCTACAGTTCAGTTCTTTGAAATGTACCGGTACAGTGAGCCAGTACCCAAAGTACCGCGGTACAATGAAAATAGCAATACCCAAGAAAAGGTCAGCTCCATGGTAGCCCTAGGTTCATTACACTCTCACACTTGCAATCTACCTTTTAACATTATTTAGGATGGAAACATTACAAATATTACAATGATGATTGAAAAAAAAATGCAACTTTGCCCCCGATCCTTCCCATAAATTATTATCTGTAAACAAAGGTACACTCATGAACTACCCATCCCTATTGCCCATTCCATAGTATGGCTCCCCTCTGATGGGCAAGAAGTGACACATTACTTCTCATTCAGGTTCTGGGTCAACACCAACACAAGTGCACAAGAAATCAAGTCTAACGACAGTAACCAAATTTTTAATACAATTTTTTTGTTGGTTCTGGAGATTGAAACTGGTGTTTCAATCCTGTGCTTGAAATGTTGTTTCTACCAAGCATTGGAAGAGATAACTACAAGTGCTTGGTAGTCATTTTTTTCTTTATAGGTGGATCTTTCTTATTTGTACATAACTTAAAATAAATACAAACCTGTTTACAACAAATAGATCCATTTCTTTTATTGAAGTCTGAGACTGGTGAGTTTCAATGAAACATTTAAATTTCAATCGTACATTGGACAGTTAGTTACCCAGTTGCTTGTTGCTTTTATCTTCAATTTTATATTCTTTATCTAAAAGATCTTTAGAAAAAATGAATTGTTTGTTTTTCGAAATTTGAAAACGCACCATGAAACGCACATGGAGCAAGCGGCTCTTGTACTTGTTTATATTTATTTTATTTGTGTAAGGGTAATCAGTGTTGCCAGATTCATGAAGTTTCATAGCCGACGATTCAACATCAAAGAAGATGCCATTCAAATTGTCCAACATGCCATTAGATTTAAGATTACCAATGACAGTGATCAGAAATCATACATATATGGACCTCGTCAACTCCTACATATACAGGGTGTCCCACCAAACTTGGACACCTCAAATTACTCGGCCCCTGAAAGAGTTTTTGAAAAATAAAAAAATCTAGGGTACATGTGCTAATCATGCGGTTTTAGTTATGAAATTTTTTTTATACAGGGTGGTTCAAAAGTCAGAAATTGAGGTGTCAACTTTCGATTTTTAAATGGATCGACCTGAATTTTATTTGATAATTTTACTTCTAAATGATTCCTGAGTACTTTTTTAAACAAAAATATTACATACAGGGTGGTTTTTTTTCGACCAATTTTTTTTCTAAATCTTGAATAACTCAAGTTCGGTTAATTTTTTCGATAACAAGAATAGAATGTGTTTGTGTAATGAATACACGCACTTTCAATTGGCATCAAAAAATTTTATACAGGGTGGTTCACAAGTGAAATAATGACTTGATTTTTTTTTAAACCTAGTTTTTTTAATTTTTTATTTAGGATTATTAATTCTCGTCTAATTTTACACATTTTTCGTCAGTCATATCGAAAAACAAAACTAAAGTGTTGTACAGGGTGAGACATAATTTTTTTGTAACACCCTGTATATGGGCAGTCAAAGAGACGCAAAATTAAATATAAAAACTAAATATGCAAGAAAAACTTTGATTTTTAATTAAACTAAAAAGTTATGGTGTTTTAACTAATATTGTCGCATGGACCACCCTGTAGATATTTTCTTAAACTATCATGTAGGTACTCTGAGTTGTATAAAATTCAACGAACACTTCGAATCATGTGGGAAAAACAAGTAAAAAACACTAATTTGAAGCCATTTTCAATTTGGTGTCCACACTGAATGATTTTAAAACTTGAAATAAAAAGTAGGTAGGCGTTGACACAAAATTGAACATGGCTTTTGAAATTCATTTTTTTCTTTCAGATTTGGACTCCTCGTTGAATTTTAGACAGTTTCGACTACCCATATGATGGTTTAAGAAAATATCTACAGGGTGGTCCATGCGACAATATTAGTTAAAACACCATAACTTTTTAGTTTAATTAAAAATCAAAGTTTTTCTTGCATATTTAGTCTTTATATTTAATTTTGCGTCTCTTTGACTGCCCATATACAGGGTGTTACAAAAAAATTATGTCTCACCCTGTACAACACTTTGGTTTTGTTTTTCGATATGACTGACGAAAAATGTGTAAAATTAGACAAAAATTATTAATCCCAAATAAAAAATTAAAAAAACTCAGTTTTAAAAAAAAATCAAGTCATTATTTCACTTGTGAACCACCCTGTATAATTTTTTTTTGATGCCATTTGAAAGTGCGTGTATTCATTACACAAACACATTCTATTCTTGTTATCCAAAAAATTAACCGAACTTGAGTTATTCAAGATTTAGAAAAAAAATTGGTCGAAAAAAAACCACCCTGTATGTAATATTTTTGTTTAAAAAAAGTACTCAGGAATCATTTAGAAGTAAAATTATCAAATAAAATTCAGGTCGATCCATTTAAAAATCGAAAGTTGACACCTCAATTTCTGACTTTTGAACCACCCTGTATAAAAAAAATTTCATAACTGAAACCGCATAATTAGCACATGTACCCTAGATTTTTTTATTTTTCAAAAACTCTTTCAGGGGCCGAGTAATTTGAGGTGTCCAAGTTTGGTGGGACACCCTGTATATTCAATTCATGCTGAAAAAAAATCATAATAACTCTACACCCTCATCTACTCTATATTCATATACAGGGTCTTCATAAAGTCTCACCCAGGTCTAGGTTTCTCGAAAACGACTCAGAATATCAAAAAACGCAAAAATCCGTATTCCTTTATATTTAGGGGGATTGATTTTCAGCCAATTTTTTTTTTGCCTACACGGCCCCGGTCAGGCTGGGCATGGACCAACTTTAAAATCTTAAATAGAATCATAGAATGGTATGTCTTGTGGCATATTGTTTTAAAGGTCTTATTGAGAGAAGTTCATTACAATAAATTTCAGTGTGCTACAATCTACCGTTCTCGAGATACAGGGTCGGACGTCCTGCGTAATATCCATATATTTTGACCTGTAACTCGTTAACCGTAAATTATGGAGAATTTTTTTTTGTTAATAATAACTCCTTATGACAAGACCTTTCGAACAAGTTATAACTCGACATACTCTGTTGATGTTAGTTTCTGGTCGGTTTCGTCAGCCAGCCGGACGAACAGTCGAAAAAAATTCAACGAAAAAACAAATCAAGTTTTAACTTGTTCGAAAGTTCTTGCCATAAGGAGTTATTATTAATAAGAAAAATTTTCTCCAAAATTTACGGTTAACGAGTTATAGGTCAAAATATATGGATATTACGCAGGACGTCCGACCCTGTATCTCGAGAACGGTAAGTCGTAGCTCACTAAAATTTGTTCTAATGAACTTCTCTTAATAAGACCTTTAAAACAATACGCCACAAGACATATATATCATTCTATTTAAGATTTTAAAGTTGGTCCATGCCCAGATTGCCCAGCCTGACTGTGGCCGTGTAGGCAAAAAAAAATTGGCTGAAAATCAATCCCCCTAAATATAAAGGAATATGGGTTTTTGCGTTTATTGAAATTCTGAGTCGTTTTCGAGAAACCTAGGCCTGGGTGAGACTTTATGAAGACCCTGTATACAGGGTGAGCATAAAGTCTCACCCCACCCCCCGTATCTCGAGAATAGCTGAAAATACAAGAAAACGCAAAAACCCGTATTCCTTAATTTTCTGGGGGATGAACTTTTAGCCAAAAAAATTTTGCCTACACGGCCCCGGTCAGGCTGGGCATGGATCTACTTTAAAATCTTAAATAGAATGGTATGTCTTGTGGCATATTGTTTTAAAGGTCTTATAAAAAGAATTTCATTACAACAAATTTCAGTGAGCTACGACTTACCGTTCTCGAGATACAGGGTCGGACGTCCTGCGTAATATCCATATATTTTGACCTATAACTCGTTGACCGTAAATTTCAGAAAAATGAAATTTGTTGATAATAACTTCTTATGGCAAGAACTTTCGAACAAGTTAAAACTTGATTTGTTTTTTCTTTAAAATTTTTCGGACTGTTCGTCCGGCTGACTGACGAAACCAACCAGAAACTAATATCAACAGAGTATGTCGAGTTATACTTTTTTCGACAGGGCTTGTCATAGGGAGTTATTATCAACAAATTTCATTTTTCTATAATTTACGGTTAACGAGTTATAGGTCAAAATATATGGATATTACGCAGGACGTTCGACCCTGTATCTCAAGAACGGTAAGTCGTAGCTCACTTAAATTTGTTGTAATGAATTTCTCTTTATGAGACCTTTAAAACAATATGCCACAAGACATACCATTCTATTTAAGATTTTAAACTTGGTCCATGCCCAGCCTGACCGGGGCCGTGTAGGCAATTTTTTTTGGCTAAAAGTTCATCCCCCTGAAAATTAAGGAATACGGGTTTTTGCGTTTTCTTGTATTTTCAGCCGTTCTCGAGATACGGGGGGTGGGGTGAGACTTTATGCTCACCCTGTATATATCTATATTACTAATCTTAATATTGAATAATGCCATATACAGGGTGTCCCACCAAACTTGGACACCTCAAATTACTCGGCCCCTGAAAGAGTTTTTGAAAAATAAAAAATCCTAGGGTACATGGTCTAATTATGCGGTTTCAGTCATGAAATTTTTTTTATACAGGGTGGTTCAAAAGTCAGAAATTGAGGTGTCAACTTTCGATTTTTAAATGGATCGACCTGAATTTTATTTGATAATTTTACTTCTAAATGGTTTTTTGAGTACTTTTTTAAACAAAAATTTTACATACAGGGTGGTTTTTTTTCGACCAATTTTTTTTCTAAATCTCGAATAACTCAAGTTTGTTTAATTTTTTCGATAACAAGAATAGAGAGTGTTTGTGTAATGAAAACGCGCACTTTCAATTGGCATCAATTTTTTTTATACAGGGTGATTCACAAGTGAAATAATGACTTGATTTTTTTTAAAACTGAGTTTTTTTAATTTTTTATTTGGGATTAATAATTCTAACCTAATTTTACACATTTTTTGTTAGTCATATCGAAAAACAAAACTAAAGTGTTGTACAGGGTAAGACATAATTTTTTTGTGACACCCTGTATATGGGCAGATAAAGAGACGTAAAATTAAATATAAAAACTAAATGTGCAAGAAAAACTTTGATTTTTAATGATATCAAAAAGTTATGATGTTTTAACTAATATTGTCGCATGGACCACCCTGTAGATATTCTCTTAAACTATCATGTGGGTACTCGAGATTGTATAAAATTCAACGAAGACTTCGAATCGTGGTGAAAAACAAGTAAAAAACACGAATTTTGAAGCTATTTTCAATTTGGTGTACACACTGAATGATTTTAAAACTAGAATTAAAAAGTAGGTAATTGTAGACACAAAATTGAAAATGGCTTTTTGAATTAATTTTTTTCTTTCACATTTGGACTCCTCGTTGAATTTTACACAATTTCGACTACCCATATGGTGGTTTAAGAAAATATCTACAGGGTGGTCCATGCGACAATATTAGTTAAAACACCATAACTTTTTATTTAATTAAAAATCGAAGTTTTTCTTGCACATTTAGTTTTAATATTCAATTTTACGTCTTTTTGACTGCCAACATACAGGGTGTTACAAAAAAATTATGTCTCACCCTGTACAACACTTTAGTTTTGTTTTTCGATATGACAAACAAAAAAATGTGTAAAATTAGGTTAGAATTATTAATCCCAAATAAAAAATTAAAAAAAACTCAGTTTTAAAAAAAATCAAGTCATTATTTCACTTGTGAACCACCCTGTATAAAAAAAATTGATGCCAATTGAAAGTGCGTGTTTTCATCACACAAACACTTTCTATTCTTGTTATCGAAAAAATTAAACAAACTTGAGTTATTCGAGATTTAGAAAAAAAATTGGTCGAAAAAAAACCACCCTGTATGTAAAATTTTTGTTTAAAAAAGTACTTAGGAACCATTTAGAAGTAAAATTATCAAATAAAATTCAGGTCGATCCATTTAAAAATCGAAAGTTGACACCTCAATTTTTGACTTTTGAACCACCCTGTATAAAAAAAAATTCATGACTGAAACCGTATAATTAGACCATGTACCCTAGGATTTTTTATTTTTCAAAAACTCTTTCAGGGGCCGAGCAATTTGAGGTGTCCAAGTTTGGTGGGACACCCTGTATGTTACAGTCAAAATGCTCTCCGGGTTTTATATCCTAAGCGACACAATTTTTTTTATACGTTTTTTGACATAAATGACATTTTTCTCGAAATTTGAAGTGTCGACCTACCAACTCAAAGTTTTAGACAAGGGTTTGAACTTTGAACTGACATATCGATCGCAAAATTCTGATGAGCCGTTCTTGAGCTGTGTGTGTGTGTGTGGTGTATGTTTGTGTGTTGAGTGTATGTATGTTGTGTGTGTGATGTGTGTGTGATTTGTCTATGTGGTGTGTGAGTGTGTGGTAGGTCTGTGTTTGTATGTGTGTGTCTGATGGGCTGGCGAAGCGGCGGGTGTAACCCGCTAGTTTCACATAAGTCCAATCACGTGCCGCCTTCAATTCTAAAGAATAACCTACAAATTCAATCTAGTTAATTTTCTAACACTCAAACGTTTTAACATTGGATTCAATGAGATAATGTGTCATTAAATTAGACTTTTATGAATGAGTGCGCAAGTGCAGTGTTGAAATCTGAATCATGAAGCATCATAATAAGATTCAAGAAAGACAGTACAAACTCGTCCAAATTTTTTAAATCCGATTTCGGTTATGATTTTAAATCAAAATTTTCAAAAATTAATCATTTCAATTTTTTAAAGAATTAGCAATTTTAGCAAAGTTGTAAATTATAAACGGGTACCTAAATGTTTCATATTTTATTATTTTTCTTTAATAAAAAATACCTTTCAATCGCAACATGAAAATTCCCTGAGATCCCAACACTTCAACTTCAAACTGTCCTGTTAATGTTATCAATTTACCTATATCTTCAACTGTTTAATTTGTTGAGTTAGGTAAGAAGATCAATGCTTGGCAGTTAGAAGAATGATCTATCACACTATTGTCCCAGATAATTTGTCCATTTGAGTGAATCAGTGAAATCAATTTACTAAAAATGAGTGGTAAGTACAATCCTTGCTCATATGTATACAATACTAGGGCTGATGATTTGAATCAAGTGCTCAGGTTTTCAATATCAAACAGAAAATTACTGAATCTGAGCATAAAATTGTTCTGGGCTTAACACGCAGACAACCGGGTGTACCACTGGTGGTATACGCATTTTTGTACGGAATGGACTGGGTGTACCACTGGTGGTACATGGGGTCGGATAGCCGTATTATTGCCGGTCCCACAAGAGAATTCACGAAAAACCATGCCGGTCGAAGTGTTAAAAGGTTTGTCCTTTGCCCCTATTATATTTATTATTATTATGAGAACCCTCATTTATAAATCACAAGTCCATAAACTTGGAAATGTCAAGTTGTAGTTGACTGTCCCTGTAGGTTGCACCTGAACATTTGGTTTAGGTATAAAAAATCTATGTCATTCTTGACATTCTGTTTAAGTTAGACAAGAATTTGTTTAGATATTAAAGTACAATATATCAGGTGAATTGCCCTTGTAAACACATTATTTCACAGCATTGTGAAAATTTGAGGTAATGTTATCTGTATGTTTCTAAACAGAAAGTAAATATTTCATAAACATCTTGAACATATATTACCTTTGCTTGGAATTATAAACAATTTTATTGAGAAAATGAAATAATTTATCTTTCAAATATAACTGATATATAATTTATTAATTACCTAAGTCCTTTGAGTAATAACTATGAATAATTTAATTTTTTATTAACACGTTCGTTACCAAGCCAATTTTTTCAAGTTTTACGTAGGGACCAGGCGGTAAAGTTGCTGTTGCATACTGGGGACCAAATTTTGGTCCCCAGGTTTTTTTTTGCATATTTGGCATCGTATTTGTACAAGATTCGATCCTATATCTGTTCTAATACTAACAACCTACCTCCAAAAGACCATATATGGATGTCCGGTCCCTTGTTAAAATTTTGATAACAGCCACATATGGCCGTTCGGTCCCAGACAAAAACATCCACATATGGCCGTTCGGTAACGAACGTGTTAAAGATGTGTATTTCTTTTTATTCTCTTTCAGCACAAACAATGAAACAATGGGAAAAAGCCTCCACAGGAAGTGGTGTTGTTTACTATGTAAAGTAAGTTACCTAAATGTTCAGGGTTTAAAATCAACAGTTGATGGTGAATACATAGTTTTGGTCCACAATGCATTGGTACTTCTTGGTTTTTCTTTCACAAGTACAAGGCTGCCAAGGTGTCAACACAAGTGCAGTCCCAGACCATGACTTTACCTTTGTTTCCACTGCACAAGAGTCATGCCATCAGTTTGTTTTCCATCACTTCAAGAGTGGACGTAATATTGATGGATGTTCAAGCTCAATGTATGATATCATTCAGTTCTGAGTGATGAGAAAAACGCCCTTTTTCTTTTTTGGAAACTTAGTCCATGATGACCATTGTCTTGAACAGTAGTTCCGCATTCATAGTGATGTTTCTTCATGATTACATTCATAGTGATGTTTCTTCAAGTTACCAGCTGTTCAGCTCTGATGTAATATAGAGTCAACAATTGGATAATCTGTGTGGCTGAACAGAATAGGACCACAAGGATGACCTTGTTGACAGCCTGTTTGTGATACAATAAAATCTTTACCAAAAATAAAAAAAGCTGTGTTTTTTTTTCAGCCACATGGACAAAAAAAATCAGTGGGAACATCCAAACTATCAAGTTATGTTAGAAATGTTGGATGATTGCAACAGCATAAAATATGCTGCCTATAGAACTGCAGCTAAACTCTGTGTCCTGCAAAGATTTTTCAGTAGTAAGTAAAAAGTATATTGAATGCTGCAGATTTTGTGGAGCTCCATACGGTTTGATGTAATATACACATTACGTTCTCAGGGTGTATTTGGGCCTGACCCACTACTGTGTGCCATGCACATAGATAATAAATGCATGCATGTGATGTGAAAAATATTGATATGTCTTTTTCTCTGGTCTGGCAATTAACCAAGGATAGAACTGATAAATCTCTAGATATCACCAGCCTCTGTGGCGTAATGGTTGTGACTACTGCCCATAGTCCAGAGTTCCCGAGTTCCACTCCCGGCTGGGGCAGACTTTTCGAAGAAAATTCTGTTCCATCCAAACACGTGAGGCTGGCATTTCCGGGCCTACCCAGGCTGGGTGAGGTTAATGTGGGTGGCTCGTACAATTCCCAGCGAATGGAGGGTAAAACCCCCGTCCTAATCCAGGACGTTAAATCAAATAGAATCGTTGGCGTTAGGAAGGGCATCCAGCCGTAAAAAATGTGCCAAAACCAATCAACCTCAACCATGAGGTTCAACAACGTCGACCCTGCTTGAGCGGGATAAGACATAGTAAAAAAAGAAGAGAACTTATAAATCTCTAGATATCCTAACATAATTATTAAATGGAAAAAATTGAAACCTAAAGAAACAACGAAGAAATAATAGCAAAAATAATAAGTAGGCATTTCTAGCGTCATAATTTACTCCATTTTTGTTAACAGTGAATCTGGTACCCGTGAAAATTATTTCTGGTGTTTTTGACAAGCACCAAATGAGAACCACTGAGAACAACTTGGAGCTCTCAAGCAGTGAATTAGAGGATATAATCTATGACATTTTGTTTGCCACCAATACCTCCACATCTCAACATTCTCTTATTAATGTGGATCTCAGCACAGAACTAATATTGAATTTCTTGCTGAGTGTCTTTGACTGGTATGTAAAGTTAATCTGCAATACATAGTAATTATTTTAATAAAAAATCTTTTGATAGTGGTCCTTAGCTTACCTTTATGTATGGCTGATATTTTTTACTTTCCTTATCCTATAACAAGGAATGTATTGTATTTGACCTACCCAGTTTTTCACATTTCTGGACGAATTAGCCTCAGGATACCAAGAAAGTTGTTTTTGGTCATTGGTTCGTGCGTCCGTGTGTGATCACGATATCTCGAGAACGGTAAGAGCTTGAGATTTGACATTTAGTATGGAAGCTGATAGCCAGGATCACGAGTGTTAAAAACACAAATGGTCACCCATCCAAATCTCAACTTCGCTGGACGTCGCTTAACGTGATAGAACAAATGTGCTATAGACGCTGGCGCAGGACCAAGCTTAATTTTACCATAACAAAATTATAGAATAATTTATTTTACTTGGGTGGTTTCATTGTTCAGCGTTCACCCGTTTGAATTTGACTAAAATTATGATGCGGTTAAGTCAGTTTTAAAAGAGATAAATGGTACAAATTGTGTATGCCCTCTCTGAGTTGGGTATTAATATTGAAACCTGCAAGGTAAAAAGAACCTTTTCTTTTTTTTTCAAACTCCTAGTTGATGGAACAGTTCTGTTTCATCAACTGGCCCTGTTTTGTTTAAAAAAAAACTTAAAATACTTTTAACGTCAAGCACTTTTCATATCACAAACAGAGTGGTTTCATTTAAGATTCCAAATTTGACGTCTCGGGCCGACCCTGTTAATGATAAATAATCAAAACCCATTTGAAAAAGTTTCCCCCTTGATATAATTGAACACGTGTTTCAGCATTTCTCATCATTTCTCAAGATAATTTGAGTCGGTCCTTTTTTTTTGGCAGACCCTGTATAATCATAGTATGTAAAAGGCATGAAAAGCTTTACTATCTCACTATCATATTCTTGCATAACAACAACATAATGGGACTCCCTGTCTCGAGCTGACAGTCTAAATAAAGCACTACTATACTATACTATAAAAATATAAAAAAATAAAATTTAAAAAAAATATGACATCTACTGTTATCACTGTTGCTTTTAATATCCACATAAGTTTTTTTTAAGTATGTAAAAGTAAAAATACCAATGCAATTTTAAGAAAATAAAAAACAACAAAGTAAAGTAATTTCAACACAAGTTTAATACTTTCAGCTCGAAAAGGAAAAGTGTGAAAGTTGTCAGTGCCAAAGTTGTGCTCGCTATCCTGTGCGCCTCGAGCATGCAAAGCAAGATCCAGTACCTGTTTGAACAGCTGGCAGACCACAACCAGTGCGTGTCCCGGCGCAAGATGGAGTGCTTTCTCCTCTGCTGCTCCTCGCTCCTGCACTACCTTGCTGAGTCCACAGCTTTCTCCCCGGACCTTATCAAACCCACTCTCACCTCCTGCTTCCAAGGAGTAAGTCACATAACTGACGACTGAGGAGGTCATTTATTATGTAAATGTACATAATTTTAGAACCTACCCTGAATTACATCATTGCCTCATAGGGTCTTTCGCTGTTGATTGGCGTTCCATTTTGAGCCGTACAAAATCATTCCTTGTTAAAAATCTAGACAAAAGAGAATTTATATCCCAAGTATTACTTGTATAGTACGAGGGGGGACCCAAAAGTAACGGGAATTAGTTGGTGGGGGGAACACGGAGGGGGGGATTGGGTTCTCCAGTGATTCTATTTTAAGCGGCTACTCTCCCAAGTAAGTGTGCAAAGTTCATTTGCTGTGAGTGCTTTCGTTCGTCCGTGAAAATTTTTCTAGTGAAACGCCTTTTTTCGTTTCGGCGAAAACGCGAAATGGCTTCAAGAACGGACGAAAACATTGAACAAATCAACATTCTTGTCCATGAAGACCTGGCCGAACCATCGATCAACTTTGTGAGATGTCTGGATTGTCATGGAGTTCAATTCAGAGGATTGTAACTGAAGATTTGATCAAAAAGAGGATTGCAGCCAAATTTGTTCCTCGCCTTCTCTCCGACGATCAAAATAAGGAGCGTCGACTTCAGGCCTGTCTGGAGCTGCAAAATCAGTTGGATGAAGACCCAGATTTTTTTCTCAAGGTTATAACTGGCGATGAATCATGGTGCTACGGCTATGACCCCGAATTTTTTACAGCCACCCATTGTTCTCCGCACTCAGCCATTTCACGTTGCCATTTCACGTTT
Organism: Bactericera cockerelli; assembly: GCA_024516035.1. Classification (NCBI taxonomy): domain Eukaryota; kingdom Metazoa; phylum Arthropoda; class Insecta; order Hemiptera; family Triozidae; genus Bactericera; species Bactericera cockerelli. Next base: position 35,987,881 of record CM044955.1, on the reverse strand, counting down.
TCGCCGAAGCAAAAAAAGTCGTTTCACTAGAAAAATTTTCACGGACGAACGAATAAACTCACAGCAAATGAACTTTGCACACTTACTTAGGAGAGTAGTCGCTTTAAATAGAATCACTGGAGAACCCGATCCCCCCCTCCGTGTTCCCCCAACACCTAATTCCCGGTACTTTTGGGTCCCCCCTCGTACTTTATAATATGGAGATATCTTAAGTAATCAGTCGCACATTGTCTCCACAAAGTTTTTTTTGCCAATGACTGATTTCTCATTTTAAGTCACAATAATATTTTTTCACTGCACGTTCGGGCAGCATCAGAAATATGTGTGCATAGTGCTGCATATATTTAGCTTCATTATTGCCATTGTGATGAAAATACAGTTATCTGAAATTCAATTAGTGAATGTGTTTTGCAAAATGTTTGATGTGACACATACATACTGTGTGTTAATTTGGAAAAAAAGACAGCAACTTAGAGCTTCAGAAATTATCATAGCCACTTAAGTTGGCTTAAGGAACTGAAGAGAAGATTTAGGTTTGGAAATGTTATGACTTGTATTAATTTATGATAATATTGAATTGAAAGATTTTAGTGAACTGATATTATAAGAAGTTGATTGTGTAAGAACCAATTTGTACTAGTTTTTATCAAGTGTTTCTGTTGGTTTCAGAATAACAAATTCGTGGGTTTGACCGAAGACTCATTTGTTCGCTGGTTTCTCTCAGAGCCCGCGTGATACTCTGGTTTCCAATTTTCTATCGGCTCAAAACAGCTGAGAACGGTAAGTTTATACACCTCCAATACTAAAGAACTAATCTAGGTGAACATTCGCCCCTTCACCGAATGAAGAAAATGGGAAATATCGCCAGTCATGCTGGTCTGGATCTGTTTCCTGCCATTTAAGTGATGTATTACATTTTTTTACTGAATAGTGTCCAATTAACTTGACCTAACTTGATTGGGTTGTAACTTTGGAAATTTATATTCTTATGTCCATTTTATTTTATTTTATGTTAACTGTATTTTATTGTTATATTTTAATTTATGTTTTTTTATGTTTTTTGTAATAAATGGAGCTTTAACTCCGTCGAATTATTCAAAAAAAAAAAAAAAAAAAACATGTTCTTATTAGAAATCCCATTATTAATCTATGCTAAAAGCAAGTGTCAAGATCTAAGTAGAAGAACCTCATGTCAAATGGTACATTTCTATAAAGGAAAAAACAATATCGCTGAGGCCCCAAGCCCAGGGTTCACTTTCAAGACAATTTATCAATTCCACCTTGATCATTCTCCGATGCTCTTACAGAAGTTCATCAAGTGACCTGTGCCACCTGCAAGATTCAACCAATCAGAGGTCTGCGTTACAAGTGTCTCCGTTGCATTTCCTATGACCAATGTCAGAGCTGTTTCTTCACTCGTCGAGTATCCAGGAGACACAAGTTGAGACACCCCATGCAAGAGTACTGCTGGCAGGTAAACTACCTATTTCATTCTAGTAGTTCTGTGAACTGAAGACCTAAATCAGATATTTTAATTAAATTAAGTTAAAAGTACTGTTATAACATTTACTAAAATAATATTGACACCTATTATTGTGGACATGGTTTTTCTTTGATATACAGGGTCCGCAAAAAAAAGGAGCCACTCAAAATATCTAGAGAACTGATTAAAAAATATGCTAAAACACATGTACCATTATATCGAGGGGGAATCCTTTTCCACTTGGTTTTGATTTTTTATCATTACCAGGGGGGGGGGGTCAATTTTGGAATCTTAAATAAAAACCACCCTATTTGTAATACATTTCCGATAAGTAGTTGACATAAAAAGTATTTTAAGATTAGTTTGAGATTTTTAATCATAACAGGGCCGGAAATAGAAATGTATTACAAATAGGGTGGTTCCATTTAACACGTTCAACGCCGAGCCATATGTTAGATATGTTAGCACTAGGCCGGGGACAAAATCACTATGATTGCTGACCCAACAGTGGGTTTCACTATTTAGTTCTTATTGGAAAGCAATAAATTAGAGAGGGAGAGAGAGATAACGGTGTAGTGAATCACTGGGCGAGGTTGAAGCCTGTGGATTCAACAAGACTCATTCGAAATAAGCCCGAATCACATATCTGTGTTTCAGTTACAATGTATTTCTTATGGAGTCTGAAACCCATATATGGGTTTCAGGTCAGTTCAACAAATTTACTGATATGGAACTCAGGCGTCCAACGTGTTAAGATTGCTGATAAAATAAGACGAGATCGCATAACAAACGAAAACATCAGAAGCATGCTAGGGTTTGAAAGTTTAGAACATATAGAATATCAAAAAGTAAAATGAAATGGTTTGGACATGTGATGAGGATGAATGAAAATAAATTACAGAAAATAATGTATGAAAAGAAAGTTCAAGGAAAAAGACCACAACGATACCTTTTTGCCAAAATGTGAATTGCGCCAAAATGAAATTTTTCAGGAGAGAGGTTTGAAAAAATAAAAAGTTGTTTTGTTCAAAAAAAGTTTCATTACTCCGTTGTCCTACGTACGATTTATACCAAATTTGAATATAATGCTTGAAACTGTTTGCTTTAAATATTCCTGATAATTTTAACTGCGAAATGCCTTTAATTATTGAGATAGTGTCGCTTTTCACAATTGAGAGGTTTAAGAAGAATTAGCCAAAAAGTGAAAAACTCCATCTTTCTTTGTTTAAGTATTAGCCAAAAAGTGAATTGTCCACTCTTGTTCTTCAGCCTACTAACCAGAATGTGAAAAACGCCCGATTTTTCGGGTTTTAAGTAAAGATGTTTTAGCCAAAATGTGAAAAGTCCACTCCTATTGCTCAACCAGAATGTGAAAAACGCCCGATTTTTGGGGTTTTAAGTAAAAGTAAAAAAGTGCCATATGGAATACAATAAACTTGTGAAAAGCGACATATAAGAAGAATAAATAGTGCATTATTTGTGCGTATAGAAACTGTAATAATGATTATTATTAAAGAACGCGATGGCGTTCCGCAACGCCAAGTCAAAAATTAAGAAGAGCACACCAAGAGATATTATACGTCACAGCACAAAGTGCCAATTTCACGCCTCTGTATCGGAATAACTACAAAAGATGAATGAAAACTGAAACACTACATAGGATGAATTATTTACTGAAAAGAAGCAAGCTTTCGAATGAAGATTAATAAGAGAATCATCAAAAACGCTTGATTTAAATAATCGGAGATAATCAATGGTGAAAAAAACCATTTTTCACTTTCTGCTGCTTGATGTTCTTATTCGATCTTGACCGGTCTACAGCATGAACCATTGGGCCAATTTTGATGCATGAATTTGATCTTGTTTTTCTCGTCTTTGGTGGTAGGTGTGCCGTTGAGTACTTGTATAGCCCCAAAATGGGCACTTCAGCCCCATAATTCCAAAAAACCCGCTAATTGATGTACAAATATTAATAGAAATCTTATATTTTCCAGAGAACTTTACCGATATAGACGATTGAGGTGTAATTTTAATCGTAATGAAAAATACAATTCATCAATGAGTAAAATCATACATAAAAACAGACCGACAGACATAATTCGACAGACATATATTAATTTATGAGTCGCCCTTTTATTCGTAGTCAAGCACATTCATCATTAAGTACAAAAAAATATATGAACAGACAGACAGACCTACGGATATACTTACAAAAGACGGACATATAGGCATACATAATTATTTGATGGATATATAACCTTATGAGGTATTATTTTAATTGTAAAGTGAAGCATATTTATCACTGAGTAGACATACACATAGACTGACAGATATACAAACATACTTAGGTTCAGACATATGAACAGACCAGGCGCGGCCGGTGCTAAGGAGCTGCGGAGCTCCAGCACTCCCAGACGAAAAATAAAAAAGAGAGGATTTTCTCCAGTCGTACACAATAAAAATTATCACACATTTCTAGAATAATTAATGCATAATTATTATAAAGAGCATAGTAAACAAACTAATTTTTTGATACTGAAAGAAATTCTTTAGTGCGGTATGCAGTACCCTAAAACATTTCCCCACCGGCCGCGCCTAGAACAGACACATACGTACAGACATACAGGCAGGCATTTAGATATACATACCTGTACGAACAGACTAAATACTTTTACGTACATCGTAGGGCGATAATGCACTGGTGTGTATTTCTAATACAAACTTAAAATGTTTTATCCTAAATGTCTCTTTATTATTTCCTTTTGAAAACATACAAACACGTGTGAAAATACTAACTACTTGTACTAACTTATCTCTATAAGATAGCTCTAAGTGTAGGCGGTATGTCGAGTAGACAATAAACGGCCAAACACTAGGACTGTACGTGGGTTTCAGAATTTTCACATTAATTTGAAGTGAATCCGGCTCTGTTTTGATTAGAAATCTAAAACTTGTCTTAAAATACTTTTAATGTCAACTACTTTTTGGAAATGTCTTACAAAAATATGGTGGTTCCTTTTAAGATTCCAAAGCTGACACCCCTGGTAATAATAAAAAACCAATACCTATTAGAAAAGGTTTCCCTTGCTATAGAATGGTACACGTGTTTTAGCATTTTTACTTTCCTTATCCTATAATAAGGAAAGTATTGTATTCGTCGAAAATTTGACCTACCCAGCTTTTCACATTTCTGGACGAATCATAGCCTCAGGATACCAAAAAAGTGGTTTTCAGCCATTGGTCCGTGCGTCTGTCTGTCTGTCTGTCTGTCTGTGAACAGGATAACTCAAGAACGGTAAGAGCTAGAGACTTGAAATTTGGTATGATAACTAATTTTATACACCAGACAAACCACGAAACTTTTGGTTGAAATCGGCCGCATTCTGCGGCCACAGGGCCGCAAATATTAGCCGCAAGCGCCACTTCTTTAAATTTTTGAAAGATACAAAAAAAGTTAGAGAACAACATTTTCTTAGAATAAAAAAATAATAGGAGTCTATTCTGATCATTTTTTTGATATCTTGAACTTTTTGGACCTCGGCCCCAATTTACCGGTATTTTGGGGAGACCCGGTTTGACTAACTTTTTTATTATTCATCCTAGAAGGGGGTTGTGACATATCAAATTCAATGATTTTGAAGTGCTGATTACGAATTTTGCATTGATTTTTAGCTATCTGTTACCGTTGAGTCACCAGTGGTGGAATTCGACTTCTTTTTGGGGGATAAGGAAAGTCGTGTGATGTTTACACCAGATTTTTTAAAATTTTAATCCGTTCTCTAGATATTTTGAATAGAAGGTATTTTAGCCGCACTAACGTATATAGCACTTTGAAAATCCTGTTGTTTTGTTTTTTTATAACAATCCTTTAATGTTTAAATAGTAATGAGAACATCTGAAAAGAAAAACTAGGAAGAAAGGCTAATACTTAGACAAAGAAAGATGGAGTTTTTCACTTTTTGGCGAATTCTTTTTCAACCTCTCAATTGTGAAAAGCGACACTGAAATAAAACGAAAATTGAAATTTTGGATATTTCACGTTTTGGCAAAAAGGTATCGATATACAGGGTGGACCAAAAAAACGTTTACACCCGTTAATGGTAGATTACTGACGACATTTCCAGGCCGGATCTGCAATCCGTTTCTTCGGATTCGCCTTCGTAACTGCACAAAGTGATTTTTTGTAACTTTCCAAAAAAGTCCGACTTTGGCTTATTCTTCGGGTCAGTGCTTTGTTTCTGTTTAAGATAAGTTGATTCTGAACAGTTCTGCAGAAAGCCAACAAAATTTCGATGTTTTAAGCTACACTTTTTTGTTTTTTACGGTTTGGTTTGTCATATTTTTTCACACCTGAACAGAAAAAAAACACACGAAAAAACTTTTTTACTAAATAAAACACTTGACATTTGTCCGAACAAATTTTGGCACAGACACGGGCAAGTTTGATAAAAGTTGGCGGCCGCCCCGAGGATGCTAAAAAATAATTTTACGATTTTTTATCACGTGATCTTCTGGGAAAAATTATTAGATGGTTGCCAAAAATTCTTCAAAATTCCTAAGAGTTTTCTAGCTGTAGACTGTGTAAGGGCGTCTTGTATTGTTTACAAAATTTGTTTACATTGCTGTTTTTGAATACCGCGGTCTTACATGTCTTCATCAGCCAGTTTAGGAAAATTCAAATAATAGTTTTCGTGCTTTTCAGATTGTCAGTGGTGTTAGCTAGATGTGCTAGTGCTAAGAGTATTAGTCGCATGAACGATGTTCAATTCTTGGCGATCAATATTTTTTTAATTATCAAAAAAAAATCTCTCTAGCCAGCGTCGATGGCATGTTGAATACACCGGTTCCCTTCAGAACACCGAAGTTAAGCGACATCCAGCGAGGTTAAGACTTGGATGGGTGACCATTCAAATTCTAAGTCTCGTGACGCTGGCTATTCCCGGCCCCACTCAGGCTGGGTGAGGTCAATGTGAGTAGCAGGTTTGTGAGTTTCCTGCGAATGGAGGGTGAAATCCCCGTCGTGATATGACCATGGCAGTTGAAAGCGACGTTAAACCCCACTTAAAAAAAAAAAAAAAAATCTGATGGAATATTTTATTCATACCTACCTGTATCTGACTTGTTGTAACACCAACAACTTATGGTTTTTTTGGAGGTAATACCATATGTAAATTGAGTTATATCAGATACTATTGGTATCACAATTTACATAATTATTATTCATGTAAGACCCTGAGAGACTGCCTTGATAATGGATGGTTTTTCTTATGCTTCCCTAAGAGAGAAAATAAACTGGTGAATTTTCCTAACGAAAGTAGAGTTCATAAAATAATGCCAGGTAAATATGTAGGTAGGTTCTTCTATCATAAACAATACTAATTAAATAACAAATATTTACCGACTGCCAACTTCTAATAGAAATCCTTAAAAAAGACAAGATAATATTTTGTAAAATGAATAAAATTTTATTATGTTTTATACTATTTGGGTATAATCAAAAAGGTATTAAAAATAAACATTTTGTCTGAGTATGTTCAATGATAAACGATTAGAAGCGCACGATTAGCTCAGTGGTAAGCTAGTCACTTGCCATGCGGAAGATCCCACCCGGGTCCGAACGCCAGAGACAGCAAATCATGTTCCGTCTAATGTTGCGGAAGATTTCAGGTTTTTCTGTCAGGTCATCAAATGCCAACAGGATTCTTGCTACCAGATTCTGCTACTCTTGCGTCTCCACTGGTATTTTGTAAACTATGTTTTTCACGTGATCCCAAATGTTCCTGTTGGCAGCTTCATATTCTGCTAAATGCAAATCTGCCATTTCAGCATCCGAATAATAATTATTATGTATCTTGTACTAAAAAAACTCAAGAAGTTTAAAAAATAATATTTCATAGAATGCAGAAAAATATGCTTGAAAACTATCATCGAGAAACAAACAATCATTCATTTGACTGGCCTTTAATTAATTCCAAGGAAAATAATTATCAGACATAAATAGCTAATTACTCTTTGAGTACAAGACGACCCTACACGGTCAACACTTTTAAGATTTTGAACATCATTTTTTGAGACTTACCTGGTTCGTTTTCCCAGAAGATCACGTGATAAAAAATCGTAAAATTATTTTTTAGCATCCTTGGGGTGGCCGCCAACTTTTATCAAACTTGCCCATGTCTGTGCCAAAATTTGCTCGGGAAAATCTTGAGTGTTTCAAAGTGTAAAAAACTTACATGAGAATTTTTTTTTCTATTCAGGTGTCAAAAAAGATGCCAAACCAAATCGTAAAAAACAAAGTAGTGTAGCTAGAAACATCGAAATTTTGTTGGCTTTCTGCAGAAATGTTCAGAATCAACTCATCTTAAATAGGAAAAAAGTTCTGACCTGAAGAATAAGCCAAAGTCGGACTTTTTCAGAAAGTTGCAAAAAATCACTTTGTGCAGTTATAAAGGCGAATCCGAAGAAACGGATTGCAGATCCGGCCTGGAAATGTCGTCAGTAATCTACCATTAACGGGTGTAAACGTTTTTTTGGTCCACCCTGTATTATCGGATTTTTCACATTCTCGTGTAATGTAAAAGAAAAAAACGAAAACTTTTCACGTTTTGGCTGGATAAATCTCAAATTTTGACCAAAAAAATGAAAACTTAAAATTTAAACTATACTAGATAGAAACTTGGCCGTGAGTTCATTCGAAAGAGCTTTTAAAACTGATTAAGAATCTGAAATAAAACAAAAATTGAAATTTTGGATATTTCACATTTTGGCAAAAAGGTATCGACAAGGAAAACCCAGACATCGTTACAAGACACTCTGAAATCAGATATAGAAAAGAGAGGGTTTACTCTAGAAGTAATTGAGAGGGACCAGAAATATAATAATAGACTATGGTGGAGAGGCTTTGTCCATCGACCCGTTACGACGGAACGAAACCGGTTTGATTGATTGAAAAATAAAAGAGTTACATACGTATGTATGTATGTTTGCATAATGCAAATTTATCCGATTACAGGGTGGTTCTCGTAGATCAACATTTGAGTACTTGAAAACTCTGATCAAAAGGATATGCGGCTATGAATCCAGACTCCAGTACCTCCCAGTAGAGCCAACTGACCTCGCGTCTGACAGAGACACAGACAGCATAGCAGAGAACCAGGTTCGTTATACCTGTATTTATATTTCTTATTCTTTTTTGGTTATTGTTTCGCATTGGCGGTCCTACGGGAGGTGAATGTTTCTCGCTGGGTTGATTGATAAAGCCAATCCTGAAGTACCCTAACCAGGCGCGGCCGGGGTTAAGGAGCTGCGGAACTGCAGCACCCCCAGATGAAGAAGAAAGGATTTTCTCAAGTCCTAGCTCGTAAACTATCAAAATTATCACTCATTTCTAATATAATTAATGCATAATTATTATTATGGGCATGGTAAACAAATTAAAACTCTTTACATACTGAAAGAGCAACTATAAATCGCATTTTAGTCCGGTTTATGTGGTAGCACTTCCAAAACTTTTTCGGTTCCGGGTAAAAGAGACCATGCGCCTGACCACTAACTTTTCACTTATACTACATAATTGTGAAAGTGATGAAATTTTGTATGTATATGCGTATTAGCGAATTACATGGGCAATAATTATTTTTTTAATTAATTATGATTCATCTCTGATATTTCAGATAATACAAAATTTTGGACGAAAAGTTCAAAAATGAGGTCTACGACTTTCCAAGGAAAGCTGATGAGTGGGCTATTTGTATGGATGGGAAAATTGTGTTAATACTTTATGAAGAGTCTCGTAATGCTGTGCTGTCCACTAAAATCGTGATGTAATAACACAAGTAAATTACATATTATGTACCTTTATTTTATTCTGACTATTCCATTCCTCAGGTGTCAAACCAGGAGACTCTAACCTCGATGAAGCCCGAGTGTGAGTTGTCCAGCATAATAGGTCTTCTAGAGAGCGAGAACAAACGGCTGGAGAAGGAGATGAATCATATCGACAGCGACTATCTTAGAGAACACAAAGACCAAATTAAAGCCCAGATACAGAGACTGCGTAAAGTCAAGGTAGGTCCAACTGTGCAAAATGAACTATTTCTCAAATTGATATGGTTTGGCACCATAATGATGCACTTCAACCCGTCACATCTAATTGAAAAAGGAATTGAGAGTTGAAGTTTACTTTACCCAACCTTTATGTATAATATTAAAAGAAGATTCTGATAAAAAATAACAATGGTCAACAAGTGATCTCCTGCCAAAAAACAGGTTTTAGAAAACATCAACGGTTCATTGTAATAATGAGCCCAGAAGAACACCCTCGAAAGATTGCTGTATTTTTAAAAGTTAAAAACCTTAACTAATGAACTCATAAATTCATTTTCTTCTCATTGACAGACACACATCAACCTCCTCTGCTCTCAGCCCCCTCAAAAGACCATGGGTCGAATGCAAAGCACCCCCATGCTACGATACCCTGCCGCCCATGGGCCCCCTGCATTTGAGAACCTCCTCTCGCCCATCCCCCTCTCCGACGCGTCCACCTCGGGCGTGTCTATGTCCCCGGGCGGCTCTTACTCACCCTACAGCCCTGATGTCCCGGAGGCCTCAGCCTTCTCCCTGGGAGCGACGGTAGACTCTCGCGTGACTCCTGATGACATTAGCACATGGATAGGAAAGCGAGATCTGTCGCAACTATCGTCGGGGGGTGGATTCGATTTTTCCGCCCTTCTCTGTCCTAAACAAGTGAGCGCCTCATATCGTATTATCAGTAACGATATTTGTGAGGATAATCAATGCGATGACGATAAAGAAAATCGAGCGAATGATTGTAAAGGTCGATCGGGGAAAAAAGGAAAACAGTCATATAAAAACAAAAGCATCGATAGTGAAAATTTCGATGATGGCGAAAGTCGGGCGGCCAATTCTAGTTTCTCTCTGGATGAAGTTCTGGCTCAGTACACTTTGGACAGCCGCTTTTCATCAACTGCCAAGAGTTCTAACTCGCTTGTGAAGAAAACCAAAAGTCTGTTCGATATTAGCGGGAAAAAGAAAAAAAGGTTGAGCGAAACAAGGTCTGCCCTGTCGACGTTGAATCTCGAGGATAACAGCATCCCCTGTGATGCACTGAAAGCAAAAGCAATGACAGGTGTAAAGGATACATCCCGGGAGAACACATCGCGACTCAGTTATGTATCTTGTAAATCTCGTGACTCTCTTTTCTCAGCTCACACAATGACATCCAGCATAAGCTCTTGCGATAACCTCCTTGCACAAGAAAAATCTATGAACTCCGAAGATTATTTAGATTCCATTCGAAAGACTTGTACAGATATGTACTCTCTACAAGAAACTTCAAAACGATCCGACCTAAGTAATGTGATTAAAAATGTAAACTCATCGTCCCAGAGTCAGAAACCGGAAATCAGGACTTCGAGTAAGATCACTGCTTGTCAGGATAGGATACGTAGGAGACAAACCAATCAGAGCCCCACCAGTCCAGTAGACTCAGAGGAAAATGTTTCCTCTCAGACACTACCCAGGATGTTTAAATCACCCCTACAGAACGCATCGGCTGACATGTCCAAGCAGCGATATTCAGGTTCTTTAATTAACCAAAGTCAGCCAAACAAATCCGCTCTAAAACATTCTCAGCATAATATATCAAGACAACTAACTAACCAGAGGTATTTGTCAAGTGGGGACACTCGGAAACTCACCAGCGCGCCTGGTTTGTCCAGATCTAGTGATTCTCTGCTCCTCAATCCTAAACTATCGCTACCAAAACCGTCCCTTTCCTGCAAAGCTACCTCGTATCGAGATGTAAGAAGCGAAAAAAAGAAAGGAGAATGGTTGTGCGATTCTCTCAATTCTTTGCTCTCTCGTGAAGGCGCTATTGAAAGCTCGATTGTGGATTTAAGGGGGGAAGTGGTAGTTCAAGACGAGCAGCTGTTCCTATTGCAGGATGAGATTGATAGTATTCTGCTCAAGTTGAGGACGATATTGGGAAGCGGGTAATAGATGGGATATTGGGGAGCGTGTAATAGATGGGATGTTGGGGAGCGTGAAATAGATGGGATATTGGGGAGCGTGTAATAGATGGGATATTGGGAGCGTGAAATAGATGGAATATTGGTTCTCTACCTACTTCTTGGGAAAAAGTCTGTTGTTGTTGTAGTGGCGTGTACTACGCGAATTTTTCTGATAGCCTCTAATTGTGTTAGTAAACATTTTAGAGAAAGTTTAACCTAACTCGTCCTCGCCCAGAGTATTTTAAATGTTTTCATGCGAGACCAACCATTATGAAATTGACTTCTTCATCTGTTTTAAGCATGTTGAAATCGGCAAGCTAGGCTGGTTAAGGGTTATGTTCCGTTTAGTCGCCTCTTACGACAGGGGTATATCATCCCGTGGTCCTAGTTCGGTACCGGGTACCACACGGTAAAGTCTGTACAGTGCACTGCAAGGCAACAGCAAACAGTTATCTAAAAATTACTGTCGAATTTGTAATCAGAACCTCAAAATCATTGGATACAAAATATGTCCCCAACACACTCTCTCACACCTCGGACTTTGGTTTGGACGAAAACAACTTCGTCCAAAAATGTGAAAACTGGGTAGATCAAATTTTTGACGAATACAATACTTTCCTTATTATAGGATAAGGAAAATAAAAAATGGTTACCTAAGGGCTTGTTGCCCTGAAATCAACGATATTGTAAGTTGAACCTGAACCATACTAAATTTCAACTCAATCGGACTTGTACTTTGCGGAACGTGTTCATGCGCGGATATAGCCCTCTTGTACTGGGGGGGCACAATCGCACAATATACCTAACTAGCAAGCCTATCGCACGCACGCACAAACACACACAAACACACACACAAATGTCAATATTTTTCGTGTCACCCATCCATTTCTTGTCCTTACTGCAGCTCAAGAATGACTTATTAGAATTTCGCGATCAATATGTCAAATGAAGACTCCAACCCTTGCAAAAACATTCTCGCTTTGAGTTGATAGGTTGTCAGGACAAATTTCGATAAAAATGTCATTCAGGTCAATAAACGTAAATACTTTTTGTTTACCCATCCATTTTACGTCCTTACTCAACGTAGCTCAAAAACGGCTCATCAGAATTTCGTGATTGATATCTCAAATGAAAACTTGAACTTTTGCTTAAAACTTTCTCTTTTTGAGTTGATACGCCGCCGCCGTGGCGCCGTCACAATAAATTTTGAGAATTTTTTTTTAAATTTCGGTCGAAAAATGTGATTTTTTTGTGTCACCCATCCATTTTTTGTCCTTACCCCTTGTAGCTGAACCCTAGAGATTAGAGATATATTCCCTGATCCAAATGGACCTATAGGTAAAATTTCAGGTTTTTCGGACAATCTGTGTGGATTTGACAACTTTATTATTTAGTTATTTCTTATTGGTCATAGAATGGGGAATTATTTTGGGTCCCATGCCCCCCTAGCTTTTTACGATCTTTTTTTTTACGGGATTAGTCTTAGAATTGGGAACTATTTTAGGTCCCGTGCCCCCCTAACTTATTGAGATTTTTTTTACGGGATTAGTCTTAGAATTGGGAATTATTTTGGGTCCCGTGCCCCCCTAACTTATTGAGATCTTTTTTTTTTACGGGATTAGTCTTAGAATTGGGAACTATTTTGGGTCCCGTGCCCCCCTAACTTATTGAGACTTTTTTTACGGGATTATTCTTAGAATTTGGAATTTTGGGTCACGTGCCCCCCTAACTTATTGAGATCTTTTTTTTACGGGATTAGTCTTAGAATTGGGAAGTATTTTGGGGCCCGTGCCCCCCTAACTCATTTTTTATACGGGGTTAGGTATAATGAAATTTGAGAAACACCGCTTACCGAAAAAATCTGGGGGGGCACGTGCCCACCCTATATCCGCGCATGAACGTGTTTAGATATGCCAGCGCATTTAAAAGTTCAACTTTTAGAAAATAGACTTTTTGGATAGCGCATGACCAGCTCAATCCGACTTGCAGCTTTCGAGTTCTAGCGTCTACATACACACACTCACACAAACAATTTTTTTTTTTTTTTAATATAATGTAAGATATATTCCTCTGGTAGTACATGATTGTTAGTTAGATTTTATTATCTAAATAAATTTTATTTATCTTGCTGAATTTTGTAAAAATAATTATGTAATATTTTCAACGCAATACTTTTTGGGAGGCAATTCAATTATTACAATATAGTGGGAAAATAAATAACCCAAAGTTATAAAAAATAATCGAAGAAGTATCACAGTTTCTTAATTTTATTATAATACGTTATTTTGTACCTATGTTATAGTTTTATTTATTTTTTACATTTGCACTTTTAAACGTTTTTTACCCAACATTTCTAAAGAAAATAAATTGTATTTAGATAAAAAAAATTCATTGGAAAATGTGTTTTTTCTTGTTTTATTAATTCTAAATAAAATGCACTTGGATAACACTTCAGAGTGCATACACAACATTAAATTTATACAGAGAGAGGACTGTAACACTCAGAGTCCTTGGTTGCTTATTTGAGTTCAACATGGCTTTGATCTACAAACTACAATATTGTGAGATCAGTACTCAGCTCAGATTAACCTCAACCAGCCTCAGTGGAATGGGAATACCAACAGAACATCTACTGTCATGCTTTTTTTTTTCTTTTTCTCCAATCTTTTTCTGATGAGAAGGTTTATTCGAACCCCGACCGAAGAAAAAAAATTGCTCCTTATTCCTATAGGGGAAATGGAGCTAAAAATCGAAGAAGTAATTACCTAATTGTGTTCACGTGGTTCTGAGGTAGCTGATTTTTTATTTTAAAAATCACTCGTTGAAGTGTTTCTTTAGTGGTATTCAGACAGTAAGTGGTGTAATATCCATTGTTTACTCATGGGTTTTGGTTTAATCTAAGATCCTTAGATGGTTATTTCGAGAACACACGTATTGAAGATAAGTTACCGAATCCCTCTCCAAGAAATGCACGATTCACAAATCATCGATTTAGAATTAGACTTTACAAGATCACAGCGAAATGTTGGTAGGTCTTCATGTGCTTCATAAATCTATGACAACCAGCTGAATTGTACAAGGAACGGTTCAGAGCTCACACTGGATTGTACACTTGTATTGTGTTCTCTAATAACGTCACTCGTAAAGGTTTCAGGTCAAACTGCTCATTGTCAATGTAGAGGTTAGCTGACTTGTCCGAGTCCTGAGAACAAGAAAGAAATATTGATTTGAAGAGAAAAAAAAGGTGGGAAAACGAATGGATAGTTGGATCGCCTTGATATTATTATTATTATGTGACCTGGTTGCAGGGTTTCAAATGAAACTACATATAATTAATAATATCTAATCCTTCTTGCAATAGCACGGGATAAATTCCGTCTGGTCCTGGGGATTTCAGGGGGGGACTTTGGTAAAATCACCGGTTAAGTGCTCCGCAGCTTCAAACCTTAGCCTCTCCCGAAATTTTTAGTGATTGTTCTATCAAGCTCGCCGGGAGGCGAGCGCTCGTCAAGCAGCGCCAGCCTACCGGCCTATATTAACACGAAACAGAGTTTATATGTATTTTGTTTTATTGTTTTCGCACACTTCCCGCAAACTTTTATCAATTTTTATTTCAAATTCGTAATGAGACGCGAAAATAGATTGTGTTTCACGAAAGCGCGAGGTTCCTACGTACAGTTAAAGTCGTTTTCTAGCCACGCCGAAAATCTTGAATTTCATGAAATTTTTCATACGGGTTTTTTTTTTTTTTTTTTTTTTTTCAGACCAATTTTCTGTCAAGGGTACAGCAACGTGTGCTTATCGTGGAAAGACGTGAGCTACGTTTTTGAATAGGGAATTTTCATCTCTGCATACCTTTTATAGTTTCAAGTATTTATTTTTTATAGGATAGGAGATATAGCCTTCTAAAATAAAACCGGAAAGTTGCACAGAGCCGCCCCTGGTTATCTTGGAGCTGCGATTGTGGTATTTTTCGAAAGGTCTTACCATAGGAAAAAATATAAAAATATAATTAAAGTATTACACTGGACCGAACTTGAGTTATAGCCTTTGAAAGGAATACTTATTATGGAGCCCAGAGCCGTCTATTGTTATCCTAGAGATGTATTTCTGGTGTTTTTAGAAAGGTCTAGTCAAAAGGAATGAGATCACTTAATTTCAGATGGTTGAAACAAGTAGAAAAGTATTTAAAGTCCTCTAAAGGAATATCTATAATTAACCCTGGAGTCACGCCTAGTTATCCCACGTGCAAACGTGCATGACTGAAGGTTCTTTCTAAAGGTCTAATTACGGAAAATTATAATATTTATGATGTAAATAAAATTTTAGAAAAATCACCGACAGTGTGAGACACAAAAAGAAAAAAACTGAATTAAGATTAATGAGAGTAACAAAAAAATCTTCGCCGCACATAGAACTTAAAATATGGGTGGGACCCAATCGTCTTTGCTTCATCCAAGCTGCCAACAGACCGCTTTGTTAGAGTGGGAATAATAACGTTTTATAAATTCATTGAAAGGTGTCTACATCAAGAGGTAAACTAGATCTATATTATTATTATGAGCAGTGTATAAAATATTGGCCAGTAAGAAGCAAAAATATTGATTTGCAGATCAAATGATAAATATAATAAAATATTATGTATTGAGCAGTCTCTGTGGTGGTCGTCGACTGGTGTAGGTAAATTACAAAGTTTGCAAGGTGACCTGGGTTCGAATCCCGGCTAGGTAGATTTTTTTTTACTCTGTACTTTGGATGTCCGGTATTCTCGTGAGAAAAAAAAACAGAAGTTGCTAGTTTGAGTCAACCTCCTATGACCGTTTAATTTCGAACGAAGTGAGTATGGTTTAACTCGATCAACATTAATTTATTTGTCACAATCTAATTATCCATCTACCTATGTATGAAACGTGATATAAGTTGCATTTTTGTCCGATGGGTATATTCCATGGATATATGCTAGTCTATTAATTCATAATTATTAAATGTATATCTAGTACAATTTCTCACTTCTTCTGTTTATATCTACCGATTATGCTGAAATGACACCATGTTTAGCAACTCGAAGTAAGGCAAATATATGGGTCAACATTTCTGAACACATAATAGTACTCGGCACTTTCATTTTCTCTCTTTATTTTACCAAGATCGAATTGGTCATGTACGAAGGTACATAATATAATTAAAATTGTATTGTAAACAAAACCACGAAACAGAATTGTCCGTTTTTTAACGAGTTCATTACTAATTTTTCAATACTAGTTGATTATTAATGAATTATTGTTAATGGATTTTAAGATTAAATAGGTATGTTTTTTTCTTCATTATTATTAACTGGTTTAAGTCCCACAAAAGAAGCACCATTTATCACACCAACCTCATTTTAAAACGATTGTGACCAGTTGATTGTATTTTGGTTTTAACGTCCTGATTTGAACTAGTCAGGGGAGGGTTTTACCCTCCATTCGCTGGGAATCGTTCCAGCTACCTACATTTACCTCACCCAGCCTGGAGGGCTGTGATTCCAGACTCAAGTGTTTAGAGGGGAAAAAAATATTAGAAAAGTCTGCAACAACCGGTAATGGAACTCGAAATGTCTGGACTACGGGCAGTAGTTACAACCATTACGCCACGGAGGCTGGCCACTGACAGTCTAAATAAAGCATTTATTTGGATCAATACTTTTTTATTTTGAATCGTAAATTACGTAGATCTCATTCAAAATTTACAAATAACTACCTACAAAGCATCCATAAAGTCTCGCTCAAGCCTGGGTTTCTCGAAAACGACTCAAAATATCAAAAAACGCTAAAACCAGTATCAAAAAATCTACACAGCCCCAGTCAGGCTGGAAATGGACCAACTTCAAAATCTTAAATAGAATGGTGTGTCTTGTGGAATATTGTCTAAAGGTGTCATTGAGAGAATTTCATTACAACAAATTTCAGTGAGTTACGACTTGCCGTTCTTGAGATACAGGGTCGGACGTCCTGCGTATCCATATATTTTGACGTATAACTTGTTAACCGTAAATTATAGAAAAATGAAATTTGTCGATAAGAACTCCTTATGGCAAGACCTGTCGAACAATTTATAACTCGACATACACTCTTGATGTTAGTTTCTGGTCGGTTTCGTCAGGCAGCCGGACGAACAAAAAAAAAAGTATCAAAAAAAACAAATCAAGTTTTAACTTGTTCGAAAGGTTTTACCACAAGGAGTTATTATCAACAGACTTCATTTTTCTGGAATTTACGGTTAACAAGTTATACGTCAAAATATATGGATATTAGGCAGGACGTCCGACCCTGTATCTCAAGAACGGCAGTAGTTCAATATAAATTACCCAACATTTTATATGATAGTCTTATAATATTACTGCGTATCACAACAACCTTAAAATAAAAGTCTTTTTTCTTTTATCTGTTGATTACTTTTTATTTCATCTATCAGAGGATTTCATCTAAATCAAAAAGTAGTGATATCCCCCAAAAAACACTACGTGTAAAAATAGTCGTCAAGTGTTGGAATGATTAAAAAGAACTGATATCAAAAACGTCAATTTTCTATGAGCTGAAGGAATTATTTTTCACGTAATAAGTCTCTTGATAATTCAACCAAAATAATAGCCTCACAACAACAATACACCTTGAGCAAACTTCGATTTGGTAATTTGAGAATTTAACCAAAAAATAGCCACACAAGAAAACAATGCTCTTGTAAGAACAATGGTTCTGTAATTATGCAACATTGTTCTTACAAGAGCATTGTTTTGTTGTGTAGCTATTTTTTGGTTAAATTCTCAAATTACCAAATCGAAGTTTGCTCAAAGGTGTATTGTTGTTGTGAGGCTATTATTTTGGTTGAATTATCAAGAGACTTATTACGTGAAAAATAATTCCTTCAGCTCATAGAAAATTGACGTTTTTGATATCAGTTCTTTTTAATCATTCCAACACTTGACGACTATTTTTACACGTAGTGTTTTTTGGGGGATACATGTATCTGCATACATCCTCAAAGTTTTACTTCGTTCGGTTGAATAGAAAGAGAGGGAAAAATCGGAGAAATCCCTTTTTAGAAACATCGAAAATACACCTTTGGTACCACCTAACTAAAACTATGCTATCCGAAGCTTCCTGGTTTTTATAGTTGTCTCATGACAGTCCGTGAAAGAGTCCATGCAGAGGAAATTGAGAAACTACAATTTGCCAATTTTTCTGGGTGAAAAATAAACAACATTTCAAATTTTGGTAAACCAAAAGTTCTATAATTTTTCCCGTTTTGCCTAGGAGGAATATTTTTATTTCCTATACACAGACTCATCTATGCTCCTGAAGAACAATCATTGAATATTTCAACGCAATTGGATGAATACTTTCGGAGTTTCGATATCCCAAGCATCAAAAAACGTGAGATTTCAGGAGAGCGTTTTTTTTCTGAAAAGTTCTTTTTTTTCATCACTTCTGAAGTATGCTATTATACAGGGTGGGGCAAAAGTCTGGAAACCCCTGAATAACTTTCGAATGGCTTCTTCGGTAAAATTAAAATTTTGTACGGTAAACCGGACTAATAAGACCTTCTTTTAGAGTGGAGTCGATTTTTGTTACCGGCCCCCATGTCGGGGCCAGGGGGGCCAACTTCATTTTTTTAAATACGAACCCCCACCTTGCGATACATTTTTGGAAAGGTCTTTGAATAAGAAATACATTGGTACAAATTTTATTTTTTTAATATTAACTGTTTGCAAATGGCGTCCAACTTTGTGTATGCAGTAAAGTCTGGAAACCCCTGAATATCTTTCGAAAGGGCTTTCTCAGTAAATTTAAAATTGTGTACGGTTATCCTTGGTAATTAGACCTTACATTAGAATGGGGCCGATTTTTTTTTACCGGCCCCCATGTCGGGGCCAGGGAGTCCAACTTAATTTTTTTTATTACGAAACCCCACCTTGCGATACATTTTTGGAAAGGTCTAATTACCCCAACTTACCGTGCACAATTTTAAATTTACTGAGAAAGCCCTTTCAAAAGATATTCAGGGGTTTCCAGACTTTACTGTATACACAAAGTTGGACGCCATTTGCTAACAGTTAATATTAAAAAAATAAATTTTGCACCAATGTATTTCTTATTTAAAGGCCTTTCCAAAAATGTATCGCAAAGTGGGGGTTCGTATTTAAAAAAATGAAGTTGGCCCCTCTGGCCCCGAGATGGGGGCTGGTAACAAAAATCGACCCCACTCTAAAAGAAGGTCTTATAAGCCCGGTTTACTTTACAAAGTTTTAATTTTACCGAAGAAGCCATTCAAAAGTTATTCAGGGGTTTCCAGACTTTTGCCCCACCCTGTATTTTATGCATATTTTAAAATTCCAAAAAAAATCTGCATAATAATATTTTTTTTTTTTTTTTTACAAAAAAACCAAATTTCATTAATTTTTACCAAAGTCCCCCCCTTAAAACGTTTGCCGCTTCTACCCTTCGTATGTGACCACAGTATTGGACACCTCCCAATCCTGTTGAATTGGTACCTCGTGGGAGCCTTTTCCAAGATATGAGGAATGGAGTCCAGTTTTGTAGCACGGATATGTCCAAGAAAGTGTGTGTCCAACCTCAGCGGTAAATACTTAACTTCGGTGATATACCAAGAATTGCTTGATTCATCTTCATATTGACACTGGCATTGTTAGCATACGAGTATTTTAAATAAGCTTCATCTCTGTTTTTAAATGAACCAGTGGGTAACATAACTATTATTGAAAAGAAATATTGTGTCTATTTTATGAAGATGTATGTGGAGTTTCCAAATAATTCTTGTTATTTCCAGTTTTTCGACAGGTGTTTTATTACTACTCCTAAAGGAGTGATCATCTAGCATCAGGTTGATTTTATTTTTGGAATTCGGTCGGTTTCGTGTTAAATAATTAAAAGCACAATTATTGTATTGTACTAAGTACCTACCACCTCTTCATCAAGTTGTGGGATAATGTCCAGCTGCTGGGCATGTATTTGATCCGTGGCTCCCAAGCTATTGGTTTCTTCAAAGTCCCAGCCCAGTTCCACAAATTTCTGGTAAACATATGATTCTGGACCTGGAGTTTAATAGCAGAAGTGGTAAAAAAAAAAAAAAAAAAACACATTGATAAATCTGAAGAAAAAATATTTTTTTTTTAATTTCATTATTCTTCTTATTTTATTTTGCCTTTCCTAAACCTACTTGGGGTTGGCATTAGCCCCATGCATTATTTCCATCCATATCTTTCAATGGTTTTAAGACAGGTGTTTTAATTTTTTGTTTTGTCTGTGTGACTTACAAAAAAGAGTAAACAAAGGTTCAAATTTGAATGATCACCTATTCAAGTCCTAGCCTCGCTGGACGTGGCTTAACATGAGTGATAGAACAAGAAGTTGTGTATTCAACAAGCCATCGACGTTGGCTATCTCACCTTTGATGAACGTCATATAGGGCGGAGGAACAGCAGTTACTCTGATGTCCATAGAGGCGACAAGTTGATGGTTCAAAACCCCACACTGCTGGTTTTCTATGAGAGCGTAGTTTTTGGGTTTTATATCTAAAAGTATATTGAAATAAATAGAGTTAGTTTAATTCATTTAGTCTTTTTCCCACAGGTTTATAGGTTGCTTGGATTACAAGGAAACAATGAGTTATACAGGAAAATGATGTTATTGTTTGTGTCATAATGCTCTGCTACCCACTAAAATTGTAATATAGTAACACAAAGAAACCACATACATACTATATGCAATATATTGTAATATGCATGTATGAAGTTGCACCTAAATTTTATTTTAATATTATAATTCATTGCTTCCCATTCAAAGTATTACCACATCGGTGACTACAGCGAGTGCGACCGCAATGCTTACAGTCGATTCTTCACTTTTACCAAAAACACGAACCACCTAACCTCAAAATCAGCGTTTCGCTCGAAATACGCTTACTTTTTGCAAAATCAGGGATTGGCAAGAATATAAACAAAATTGTGGCGGTAATTTAAAAAAAAACCTTCATTATGTGAAATTGAGGCGTATTTGGTGTTTGATCATTTGTCAAATAATTAAATATAATAATCTTTACTCTATAGAAATAAACAACGAATTTAATTATTCAACAGGGTTCAACAAACAACCATAAACATTATTTACGAAAAATTCTCTAGAATAATTCATTTTTAATTCTCATTAAACTATCCCTTTTTCTCTTTTACTTTACTACAGTCATTGCTTCCCAGCTTCATTTTTTTTATATTTCTTCATCTGTTAACTTGCCGATGAGGGCGATGAGGTAAAGTGAAGTCGCTGAGATTAATGTTTTGGAGATCGCGCATGGCACTTGGTCTATTTTTGTGCATAAATTTAAAATCATCGAAATCGAATTTTGTTTCAACGAAATTCGGATCGCCCTAAAAGATTATTGCTTTAAACCTGGCGGGACGAAGTCATATATATCTATATCTATAAAAGAAAGCTGTCTGTATGTGTGTATGTATGTGTGTATGTATGTATGTATGTTCTTTATACAAATCCACACCGTTTGACCGAGAAACCTGAAATTTTGCACATAGGTCCGCTTGGATCAGGAAATTCTTCTAGGCTAGATTATATCTCCCTGAGGTTAAGCTACAATGAGTAAGGATAAAAATGGATGGGTGACGCAAAAAAAATGCACGTTTTTTGACATAAATGACATTTTTTCTCGAAATTTGTCGCGACGACCTATCAACTCAAAGCGAGAAAGTTTTAGGCAAGGGTTTGAGCTTTCAATTGACATATCGATCGCGAATTTCTGATGAGCCGTTCTTGAGCTACGCCGGGTAAGGTAAAAAAATGGATGGGTAACATGTAAAATATTCACGTTTTTTGACCTAAATGACATTTTTTCTCGAAATTTGAAGTGACGGCCTATCAACTCAGAGCGAGAAAGTTTTAGGCAAGGGTTTAGGCTTTCATTTGACATATTGATCGCGAAATTCTGATGAGCCATTCTTGAGCTACGCCGGGGAAGGCCAGAAAATAGATGGGCGACAAAAAATATTCAGGTTTTTTTTCAAACCTAAATGACATTTTGTGGTGTGTGGTGTGTGTGTGTGTGTGTGTGTGTGTGTGTGTGTGTGGTGTGGTGTGTGTGTGTGTGTGTGTGTGGTGTGTGTGTGTGTGTGTGTGTGTGTGTGGTGGTGTGTGTGGTGTGTGTGGTGTGTGTGTGTGGGTGTGTGTGTGTGTGTGTGTGTGTGGTGTGTGTGTGTGTGTGTGGTGGTGTGTGTGTGTGTGTGTGTGTGTGGTGGTGTGTGTGTGGTGTGTGTGTGTGGTGTGTGTGTGTGTGTGTGTGTGGTGTGTGGTGTGTGTGTGTGGTGTGTGGTATGTATGTGTGTGTGTGTGTGTGTGTGGTGTGTGGGTGTGTGCGTGTGTGTGGTTGTGTGTGGATGTGTGTGTGTGGATGTGTGTGTGTGGGTGGGTGTGTGTGTGCGTTGTGTGTGTTTGATGGGCTGGCGAAGCGGCGGGTGTAACCCGCTAGTATTATATACGAATGTCAAGGAACCAAGGTCTGTCGTAATCTAGCTTGTGATCAATTGTATACTATGGACATGAAAGGAGCCTAGACATTGGATTTGGGCGTCCATATAATCCTCTCACCACCGTGATTTAGGTATCAATACCTATCTCACGGACACGGAATTATGATTATATAATTGTATACTATTTGTAAAATATTTTTGTTGTTGTAATTATTACTAAGTTACGCGCGCCCTAAAACTTTTTATATTCTTGTTGCAAATAATATTGAATGTTATAGATGGCGGCATGCAGTCATATCCGACATTGAAGGAACTAAGATTACGACAGACGATTACAACAGACCTTTTGGTTCCTTCAATGTCGGATCTGACTGCGTGCCGTTAGATTATAATCGAGTTATTTTGCCTTAAATTACAGTCAATTGTATTTGCAACAATAATAAAAAAAGTTTTAGTGCGCGTGTAAGTTTATAAAAATTACAAAATTGATTTAAAAATTTATATCATAAAAATAGAACGCAAATGACTTCTGCTAGTAGTGGGATTATATTTACTCTGCGAGAAAAAAACATCTTAGTTAAAAAAATCTTGTGACTGAGGTATGTATTATTAGTACCTCTTTGGTAACTTCAGCAATAAGAGTTAAAATATTTTGCCGTACCCTGTAGAAATTTCGATAAAAATTTCAAGACGTTGGTAGCTTCGGGTACATTAGCTTTTCTTGTTTTTATGCTTTCTGTTTATGTTCTTGAATTTTTAAATTTTGGCGCTTTTACTTTTTTTCTACCTTTGGCGTATATCACAAAAAATACGCCAACTCCGTTTCGCGAGAGCAAAACTCTACTGGCGCTATCTTGAAGAATCCTTTGGAACTAACATTTTTCGAAAAACACGGTGTTTTTTTGTAAGTGAAGAACCCATCATAAATCGCGTATGATGTATTAGTAAACCGAACACCGCGAGGGAGCCAAGCGACCTCACTAAGTTAGGTTCTGTTTTAACTTGCATACTGGACGATTTGGCTTTCGTTTTTCTATCTGTTCCGCAATAACTCTCGAACGGATTCTTCAAAAGTTTATAGGGGCCTTAGAATTTTACCTATAGTTTTTGGGCCAGTTCGGACGACTCGGGGCCAAATGGGGGCCGTTTTGGTGAAAATTGAAAACGATTTTTCTATTCTTATTGAATAAAGCAAGGCTCGTAAAATTTTGTAGAGTCCCTGAGAAAATATATTTGAGTTCAGCAGTAAAATTTGGTGATCGTGAAAACTAAAAGGAGCGCACTGTGGTGAAAATTCCAAAAAAAGGGCAAAGAAAAGGGCCAGTTTATATTTTTTATGTAAAACCTATCGAGTGGGGTATTGAATGAAAGGTCTCGAAGTCCTCATACTTGATTGAACATTTATAATGCGATAATTAAATCTATGTGAGGTTTACAGTTCACAGAACCACTAGTAGTTTGTTTGTGCAAATGGCTTAAGCGTGTATGGCCAGCTTAAGAAGCTAAATATACCTGAAGTATTTTTAGGCGCAAACATTTGAAACCACTGTTTTTTGGGCTCGACTTTCACATCAGTCCTATTCGTGAAACATCGTCTGCATCCGGAACATGGACTCGAATAAACGATTTCGGCTCTGACAGGCTTCAGTGAGAATCCATTGAGTGCATACGTGAGATAGGGTTTCAGAGGGCCAAAGTACCAGTACTTATCCCGTTTGGACTGTGCATGCTTGAGACTTCCCCAGTCTATGCTGTGCAGAGCATAGAATTTTTTGCCCTCTGGAGTACCACCCTGGGGATAGAATATGGGAAACATATGTACATGATTCACTCGTGAAAGTTACAATGACTTATATTTTCTATACAATAAGAACATACACATGGAATTTTTCTGTTTTGAAAATTGACTTTTTAGTCTTTATACATAATTATCTAGTCTCAATTCACAATTATAAAACACGTGAACATGTTACCTCTTGCAGTAGCTGTACACACAGGGCGTTCATCTCAGTGGACTTGGCTTGCTGCACCACTGTCATGGAAGCAAGGGCCAGTGCTTGCACCCTGTTCACTTTGTTGTCTGTGCCGGGGCCAGGACCATATACTGAACGAGCAATGTGGTTATTCTTGCCAAGGGGGAGGATGCCTATGGGTAGGCGACGTGCTAGGGAGACATCATGCTCGAAACCACGCATCAGACCTGTCACAACCTGTGGAGGATAAAATTTTAGTGTGATTTTTAAATAATAAAAATACTTTTAATGAGACAAGTCTAGTACTCCACACCATACATTGTCTGTCACAACTCGCAACTCTAGAAGGATTCAAGCTTCTCTGGTTTTTGAGAAATCTCTTGAAGGCCTTTAAATTAAAAAAAGCTTTTTCTTGTTTTGATAAACTCGTGCTAATACCTACTTGTTTTTTGAGGAGGGAGGGAGGGAGGGAGAGAGAGAGAGAGAGAGAGAGAGAGAGAGAGAGGAGAGAGAGAGAGAGAGAGAGAGAGAGAGAGAGAGAGGAAAAAAAACACCTGACTTGACCATGTAAACCTTTTTTTCCTTTTGGAAGGAAATGTTCTGATTTCCTTCTAAAGGGAAAAAAGTACAACTTGTACAGAATGTGTGCACCAACTCACCTCTGATATAGTCCCATCACCGCCTGCTATTACTATGGCGTCCACTCTTTCCTTGAGACCTTCAACTATCTTCCTTGCATCTCCTTCGCCTTTGGTAACTTTGATGTCCACCAAAGCTCCTGACAGGTGCAATATGGGAGCACAGTACTTTTCAAAATTCTTTTTGGCATTCCTGTAGGAGGCAGGAAATGTTCAAAGTAAAAAATAAAATGACATTCAGAAATACCTTGAATTAATGACTTCACAATAGTTTTATCATTTATGTTGGTAATGTTGGTATTGGTATAAGTAGGGCTTTCGGCTACGAAAGCTCTTTGTCACTGCGACCTTAAATACATCTTTTGTGACATGCCCCTGTAACTCTAAAAGAGTACCAATTTGTGCTTCACGCTGTTTTACACATTGAAATTTATTGTAAATTTCAGTGTAAAAAGTAGGAAGACCTTAAATAGGAAAGTTTCAAAAACTGAAGAACAGCTTGAAGACACACAATCATGGCTATGACCAAGTTTTTAGAGTGAACTTTGCTTTACTTTACAAGAGAGTATAATTACGTCAAGCTTTTGGGCTTTTCATCACATTGAAACTACAGATATTCAAGTCATATTAAAAAAAAAAAAAAAATGCCACCTTTTTGTTTGATATTGAAAATGAATAGTGCACTGGTAGGTAGTCTGGTAATCCAAAATGCAGCAAAATAATAAATAAATAAAAATAAAATACAATACTTTCTTTATTATAGGATAAGGAAAGTGAAAAGGGAAGAAGAAGAAGAAGAGAAAAAAACATTATTGAAAATTTAATTTGAAATATATTTAATAAATAAATAATACCTATGCAAGTAGGTGTAGGTATCTGTTATTTTGAAGTACATCACCATAAAAAATAAACCCCTATATGGGACGCCCATACTCTGAAAATGGTATAAATCAGGCTAATTATTATAGTGTTGTATCTGGACTTAAAAATCCTTTCTTTTGACTTATGAAGTTATGACACATCTAGACACCAATAAAATTATTAGTGGAGAGGATTATTAATATTATTATTATTATTACTATTAAATCTTTATTAATAGGACATTTATGTACAAACAAGTAATGGGTTATTGCCTATGTCAAGCTCTTCCTCCCAAACCTTTTGGAGCTAATAGGATTCTTAGCTTCTTATGAGTATAGATTGATAGTCAATAATAATACTCTTTCTAGTGGAAGGTGACCACCAGGCGAGGTTAATGCTCAAAGCATTTTCTACCACCTAACCCTCAGAGTCTTATTATTATCAGTGAATAGATTTATTTTTAAGTATATAACTAAATAAAAACAATGGATGATTTGACATTTGCCAACGTTTGTGGTGTAAAGGTTATGACTACTACTCGTGGTCCCGAGATCTTGGGTTCGATCCTCAGTTTGGACAGAATTTTCAGACAGAAAGAGGTTAGTATTTCTGAGCCCATCCAGGCTGGATGATGTGAAAGTGGGTTAGTTTGTGTGATTCCCAATGATTAGAGTGTAAAACCTACATCCTGAATAAATAATGTTAAAACCAAAATAGAATCACAGGACATTGCTGGAACTTAGACATTGGATCTGATCATCCATGTAGGTTTGTTGGTATATAGTACTTTCACCAGAATAAAATATGTGTATCTGTGCACAACTGCACATCTCATTTAACACAGTATTATTATGATGGGTTCTTCACCTAACCTCAAAATCAGCGTTTCGCTCGAAATACGCTTACATTTTGCAAATTCAGGGATTGGCAAGAATATAAACAAAATTGTGGCGGTAATTTAAAAAAAAACCTTCATTATGTGAAATTGAGGCGTATTTGGTGTTTGATCATTTGTCAAATAAATAAATATAATAATCTTTACTCTATAGAAATAAACAACGAATTTGATTATTCAACAGGGTTCAACAAACAACCATAAACATTATTTACGAAAAATTCTCTAGAATAATTCATTTTTAATTCTCATTAAACTATCCCTTTTTCTTTTTACTTTACTACAGTCATTGCTTCCCAGCTTCATTTTTTTTTATATTTCTTCATCTGTTAACTTGCCGATGAGGGCGATGAGGTAAAGTGAAGTCGCTGAGATTAATGTTTTGGAGATCGCGCATGGCACTTGGTCTATTTTTGTGCATAAATTTAAAATCATCGAAATCGAATTTTGTTTCAACGAAATTCGGAACGCCCTAAAAGATTATTGCTTTAAACCTGGCGGGACGCAGTCATATATATATTATATACGAATGTCAAGGAACCAAGGTCTGTCGTAATCTAGCTTGTGATCAATTGTATACTATGGACATGAAAGGAGCCTAGACATTGGATTTGGGCGTCCATATAATCCTCTCACCACCGTGATTTAGGTATCAATACCTATCTCACGGACACGGAATTATGATTATATAATTGTATACTATTTGTAAAATATTTTTGTTGTTGTAATTATTACTAAGTTACGCGCGCCCTAAAACTTTTTATATTCTTGTTGCAAATAATATTGAATGTTATAGATGGCGGCATGCAGTCATATGCGACATTGAAGGAACTAAGATTACGACAGACGATTACAACAGACCTTTTGGTTCCTTCAATGTCGGATCTGACTGCGTGCCGTTAGGTTATAATCGAGTTATAAACCTTAAATTACAGGCCATTATATTTGCAACAATAATAAAAAAAGTTTTAGTGCGCGTGTAAGTTTATAAAAATTACAAAATTGATTTAAAAATTTGTATCATAAAAAATAGAACGCAAATGACTTCTGCTAGTAGTGGGATTATATTTACTCTGCGAGAAAAAAACATCTTAGTAAAAAAATCTTGTGACTTAGGTATGTATTATTAGTACCTCTTTGGTAACTTCAGCAATAAGAGTTAAAATATTTTGCCGTACCCTGTAGAAATTTCGATAAAAATTTCAAGACGTTGGTAGCTTCGGGTACATTAGCTTTTCTTGTTTTTATGCTTTCTGTTTATGTTCTTGAATTTTTAAATTTTGGCGCTTTTACTTTTTTGCTACCTTTGGCGTATATCACAAAAAATACGCCAACTCCGTTTTGCGAGAGCAAAACTCTACTGGCGCTATCTTGAAGAATCCTTTGGAACTAACATTTTTCGAAAAACACCGTGTTTTTTTGTAAGTGAAGAACCCATCATTACCTTTTATCCGCAGCTGGGTTCAGAATGACAATGATTCTCCTCAGAGGTGCTGTGGGACCAATAGGTTGCTCTCCATATTGCAAGGCCTGGTGACATGCAGCTGTCATCAGCTTGTTACATCTGAGGGGGAAAAACAAAAGGTCGAAATCATAAAAATATTAGCTATGAACTTTTCCTTGAATAATCATGTGAATAACTACACAGGTCAATTTATTAATTTAGTTCAAAATATAGAATATTGTTGAACCTCTATAAAATTACATGCCTCAGTAACCCATGTTTCAGCTCATGCAAACTTTGTGTAACCAAAAAAAAAAATGTGTAAATTATGCAGGATACTCGTATAACAGCAATAATTTTTATCACATGTTCTACAAACCAAAATTATTTTTGTTAAACTCTCTCAAATGTGAGCATGTGTGTGTGTTTTACCATTGGCATTGAGGTGCTCAAATCCTAGACTTTTCAAATTAGCTAGGGTATAGAAAATACAGGCAAAAGACACTTTGTTTACATGTTCTAGTGAAAGGAATACAAGTCCATGTCATTCCTGGTATTTCAATGGTCAAAGCATTGGTCTGGCAATCCAAAGGTTGTGGGTTTGAGGAGACCCAGCAGGATATTGAAAAGTATAAAGAAATCCTCCCATTTGTGATTTTGACCACAGAATTATATGTCTAAGGCTAACTGCTGGAATACTAGGACTCATTAGTTCTAATTGGGCAGTATAAAATATAAGGTGATATTATTATTTTAATTTCTTAACTTGAAATTAACTTACTCAATTTGATTCATGGCATAGTTTGTACCATAAGCCAGCACAACACCAGCAAATGTGGTCTTCTTCCAGTTGTTCTTGATGATGGAAAAAAATTTCAAAACCATTTTGCAGCTTGAATAAGTAGTGAATTAGTTTATGTTCTGCCTATGACAATTGTCTGAAATCAATTATAGTTGAAAATTGTCTGAAATGAATTATAATTGAAAATTGTCTGAAATCAATTGGGTTTAACAGTTATACCAGAAGTTCTGTGAACTATGAACCTCACACTGATTCTCCAATCAAATGTCTTTCAAGCATCAAACTTGCCCAGGATCATAATACAAGGGTGGATCAAATATAAACAGGACTTTGATTTTTTAGTGCTGATGGTTGATGGAGGAAGACTGTCACTTCTAGACTATTTGTGTGAGGTCATTAGGAGTTAGAAGAGGTGCACATTATCTGTGCAACACAACACATAAAAATTTCTTGCCTGTGAAGGAGTTGAAGAGAGATATGCTGAAATGCTGTCTTCCTGCCCAGCAGCAGGCTGCCCGAATACAAAGAATACCAGTACAGAAGTTGTGTTGATTAAAGATGAAATTTGGAAACAAAACCCAGAGAGAATTTTGACTGCACAGTTCAGAGAGCAAACACTCTCAAGGACGTATGTGTTTGCCTGGTTGAGAGTGTTTGCTTGGTACAAATAATTTCTGGAAGGAAGAAACACAATCACTGTCCCTGGACCAGCATTACAGATGAGAACATTCATGTGGTACATGACATGGTTGATGGTGATTGTTGTGTGACTATCTATGACATCGCTGCACAGGTGGGCATAAGTTATGGAAGTTGTCAAAAAATAATCATGGAAGACCTAGGATTCCATAAAGTCTGTGCCAGATGGGTCCCTAGCCTTTTGACCACAGATCAGAAGCTCAGACATTTGGAGGTCTATCACAGGCTTTTTGCAAGGTTTGAAGAAGGGGATGCATTTTTAGGTCAGATTGTCACCTGTGACAAAATTTCTTTTAGAACCAAAGTCCTGTTTACATTTGATAAATCTTCAAATAATGGGCACATGATTAGGTCAGTAGTGAATTAGGTTTTCTTAGGGTCCCTAGTTAGCATGAGGTTTTTTCGTTGGATAATTTGATCATAAGACAACTGGACAGTACCAAACAACATACCAAAGTTCCTACTTCCCACCACTTTGACTGGGCTGTTCAAGACTCAAAAGAACTGTTGTACACTTTTTCCAATCAATCTAGGACATCTAGGTAATAAAACATGTTGAATTTACCGAAAGGGGAATAGTTATGATGAATATTTAAGTACCTAACTATGGACTCTATGGAGTGCATGGGTTTTGAGTTGAACTTACTTGTTGATGTTCTGATAGATAGGAAAGTCCTCACAAACATAATAATTATGTTCTAATAGTTGGATTTTCAGTTAAAAACGACAGACTTTAATCTTCAAACCATACGACCGTTACCAAAATTATGCCATTTCTTTCTTATCAAAATTATCATTTCAAAATTTTCAAATTTCCCGGGGTTCTTTTATCAAATAACCATGGAGGTAAGTGTTGAAGACGGTGCGGCGTCATACAACACAAGTTCGCACAGCATAATGGTCTGGGCCTTGCCCTTTGGGTCAAATCCCAATGGTGCAAACGTAAATAAACAATATTTTTTCATGCTTCTCAAAATTTGTAAAAATGACCGCGAAAGGTAGAATTCGTGATAGCTTTTGTTTATTTTTTCTTACATGCTTTTGTTGTTTGGTTAGTAACTAGGAAAAGGATAAAAATGTAATCTTCATATTCTGTAAGTATTCTAAGTATGAAAAAATCCAACCCAACCCAGTCTAGGTGAGATTAATACAATAAAATTATCTGTTTATCCTACTAGGATGAGACTAAAGAGTCCCTTTACTCTCCAAGTAGAATTGTTGGGATTAGGAAGGGCATTCAGTGGGTAAATATGTGCTACAACCAACCAACCATGAAATTGAACAATGCCAACAACAAGGAGAAAGTAATGTGTCATAAATGTATTTTGAATATTCCATCTTGCAATCTCATTTATCCTACTGGTGATATAGCTGGTCATGCATGTATTGTTGCGTTACGACGGCAATCTTAAAATAATTTTTAGATTGTGTATGGGGGTCTTATTCTTTTTCCCGCCCGTATTTTAGGATGTATCAAAACTATAGTCGATTCTGATTGGTCGGGAAGTTTTTCTAGAGTTCTTGGTGGGAAATGTGGAAATAGAGTCAGAATGTTGGTTTTTCCAGTAGATTTCAAGATTAAGATAGCTTTTCCTTTTGTATGTACTCTGTAATGTGTTTAAATAAAGAATATTCCCATTAATGTGTAAATAGAAATCATCTGCGTTCGTCATTTTCCATCATTTGGCGACCATGACAGGACTCATTTAGAGGCGTGCGTTGCAACTCTGAAGTGATTCTCTATGCTGAATTTGTTGGTAGCTGTCAAGCAAGTATGTCGCTACAGAAGCTCAGAAAGGAGAGGTCAGTGTTGAGGGCGTCCCTAACGAAGGGAAAATCCAATGTGGATGATTTGGTTTCCAAGGAGGATAGAGTTACACTTAATGCGGAGTATGAACTTCTCACTAGGAGATTTGAAGAGTTGTGTATCAAGGATAATGAAATCAAGGAGCTGTTGTACTCTGATGAGACTGTAAGTGATGTAGAGTTGCAGGACGAAATGGATAAAGTTGATCACTACAGTAGGCTGTTTTACAAAGCAAAAGTGCTTGTTGAGAGTAGCAATGACACACATAGAGGCAATGCTAGTAATTATGGTTCGGTACCAAGTAACCATAGTGACAATGTAAGTAACGTAGCACCTAGTTACCAGTGTAAGCTACCTGAGCTTAAAATTAAAGATTTTGATGGGGCACTGAGCAACTGGCTTCCATTTTGGTCATCTTTTGAAAAGATTGATGGTGACAATAGATTGAGCCCCAGTGACAAGCTTGCTTACCTGACTATGGCAATGACAGCTGGTAGTCCAGCCAGGCAATTAGTAGAAAGTTATCCTGCATCTAGTGCTATGTATCCCATTGTAGTTGAAGCGTTGAAGTCAAGGTTTGGACGCACAGATTTATTAACTGAGTTTTACATTAGAGAGCTTTTAAAGATAATTCTGCATAATATGAGTTCATCACTGTCAATTTCTGTGCTGTATGACACATTGCAGTGCCATCTGAGAAACCTTGAAGTGTTAGGTGTCACCGCGGAAAATTATGCATCTATCCTGATGCCTCTAGTATCATCTTGTTTGCCACCAGATCTATTAAAGATTTGGGAGAGGAGTGTCATGATTCAAGTAGACACTAGTAAACCTAATGCTTCTTCCAAAGATTTCTTACAGAGTTTAATGAAATTTCTGAAAGCGGAAGTTGAAACGGGACAGAAGTTGGATTTAGCCAAGGACGCTTTTGGTTTGGCTGATCAGCATGTTAGTGTTTCACATGGAAATAAATATGAGATGAGACCAACTGCCTCTAGTTTGGTGAGTAATACTAATGTATATGGTACTGCTAAGATTGTATGCATATTTTGCACCGGGAGTCATAACTCCACAGATTGTCAGAAAGATATGTCTTTAGTAGAGCGCCAAAATGTTGTTAAAAAGAAAGGCGCTTGTTACCGTTGCCTGAGGATGGGTCATCACTCAGTTAAGTGTAAAATAAAAATCAAGTGTGCAAAATGTAATGGTTCCCATGCAGCAATCATATGTAATAATGAGGAACGTAAAACTAGTGGAACAAGTAACAGACAAAAAGTAGAATCAAATAAGTCCACAGTAAATATTGATATTGTAGAAGCCCAACAGGCCCTAGCATCGTACAGTAAGCACTGTCAAGTACTGATGCAAACCTTGCTAGTTAATTTACAAGGTATTGATGGCAAGGTAAAAAGAGTACGTCTCTTATTTGATACTGGTTCCCAAAAATCCTATGTACTAGCTAAGACAGCTGAAGAGATGGGTTATTTGTCTGTAAGGCAGGAAGAGATTCAACACTCTCTTTTTGGTGGACAAGTTACAAAAGCTACTGAGCACAATGTTTACAAGATTGTATTGTCTAATCTCGAAATGACATATCATTGTAACTTTGAAGTTTTAGGTCAACCCAAGATATGTGGACAAGTACTGACTGTACCAGATGGACCTTGGTTGAATGATCTTGCTGAGAGAAACATTGTTATTAGTGATGTTGGTAACAATGGAGACATTGAGATTCTAGTTGGCTCTGATGTACTAGGAAAACTGTGGACAGGCAAGATACATCACCTGGCATCTGGTTTAGTGACAATGGAAACTTTACTTGGTTGGACATTGTGTGGTAAGTTGCCTAAAATGCAAACAAGTAAATCAGGAAGTAACTCAATGGCAACTGTTGTTACTAATCTTTTAGTAAAAGATGGTACAATATCTGATCTCTGGTCCTTAGATGTCTTAGGAATAACAGATCCTACAAATATGATCACCAAAGCTGAAATTGAACAAGCAGCTAATAAGTATTTTTTAGAAACAGTTCAAATTGATGCCAATAACCGGTATAAAGTAAAATTACCGTGGGTAGAGAACCATCCACCTCTGCTCTCAAATCAGCAAATTGCACTACAAAGACTGGAGAGCACAGTTAGGAAACTTAAGAAGGATGGTTACTATGAAGATTATCAAAGTGTGTTTGATACTTGGGAGGAAAGAGGTGTGATAGAGCAAGTCCCATTAGATGAGATCTCTATGATTAAGCATTATTTACCCCACAGACATGTTATAAAGGTAAACTCAAGTACACCCGTCCGACCAGTATTTGATGCTTCAGCTCATCAATTTGGAAGCCCAAGTTTAAATGAATGTTTGGAAAAGGGGCCAAATTTGATAGAGAAGATCCCTGCTTGTTTGGCACGTTTTAGAGAAAAACGGGTGGGCGTTTCAGGAGACATTGAAAAAGCATTCCTTCAAATTGGTTTGTGTAAAGAAGACAGAAACTTTTTAGGATTTCTTTGGAGAGACAAAAATAATCAGTTGAGGACATATAGACACTGTCGTGTTGTATTCGGTGTATCACCTAGCCCGTTTCTTCTCGAAGCTTGCATCAAGTTGCATTTAGACACAACATTAGCATTGTGCAAAGAAAAAGGGTCTGACTATCCAATTGAAATGGTAGAGATATTGAAGTCTTCATTTTATGTTGACAACTGTTTATCTAGTCTTGACACAGAAGAAGAAGCTGAAACATTTATGAGCGTTGCTTCCATGGTAATGCAAGAAAGGCAATTCTCACTCAGAGGTTGGGAATGGTCAGGTGATAACAACTTTACAAAGGCATCCAATGTCCTAGGATTACTTTGGGATAGATCTGATGACACACTCTCTATCAACATTGAGAGTTTACAATCAATGGACATTGAAAGTATTACCAAAAAGGTAATTTTAAGTGCAGCACATCGGATATTTGATCCTATTGGTTTCATATGCTGTACATCTTTGATACCAAAGTTGTTACTTCAAGAAACATGGGAACAGCAACTAACATGGACACAAGAAGTGAGAGAAGATATTCAGAAAAGATTTCTTCAGTGGATGAAAGAAGTTCCTCTCATCAATCAGATCAAGGTTCCTCGTTGGATAGCAGACTCAAATGAACCAAAGGATAAATGGACAATTCACGTGTTCTCTGATGCTTGCAAATTATCTTATGCTTGTGCAATATTCCTTCGCATTGAACACAAAGATGGTGTATCAGTTAGACTGTTAGCAGCACGATCACGTGTAGCTCCAAGTTCTAGTGCAAAGACAAAAACATTAACAATTCCTCGTTTAGAATTGTTGGCTGCGTCCATTGGTGTCAGACTGTACAATACTGTGGTTCAAGATTTCAAGTTGGATGGTGTAAGTGCTACATTTTGGACAGATGCCAGTACAGTACTGGCATGGATAAAATGGAATGAACCATGGAACACTTTTGTCATGAATAGAATCAAGGAAATTCGAGAGTCAACGGAATGTCATCAATGGAGACATGTTCCTGGTGAGATGAATCCTGCTGATCTCCCATCGCGAGGCTGCTCACCAAAGAAATTACTTCAGAGCCGATGGTGGGAGGGTCCAGATTGGTTGTTGAAACCAGCTGATTCTTGGCCAACAACCGAGTTATCAGATGAACTAAACCTTGACAAAGAAGAAATTAATAGAGAGCGAAAAAAGACAATAGTATCATCTATGTTGAATACTGAATCTGATATGCCTAAGGATTGGTACTACTATCATTTCTCTAGTTACAAGAAAACTATCCACACAATTGCATGGATGTTACGTTTTCGTTTCAATTGTACAGCAGAAGAAAGTCAAAGGAAGCACGGAGAACTGACAGCTGAGGAGTATAAGTTAGCAGAACAGAAGGTTTTATGGTTTGTTCAGAGAGATTCCTTTGATGGAATAAGTGATCCAAAGCTCAGTAGTCTAGTACCTTTCATAGATGAGAATGGACTCATACGTCTCAAAACAAAAGTATCCAATTGTCCAGATTCTGAAGATTTCCGTTATCCAGTTGTTTTACCTAATGCAGAACATCCTGTTGTCAAAAAATTGATTGTGGAGATTCATAAAGATCAATGCCATGCTGGACCTCAAATATTAACTGCAGTTTTGAGGCAACAATACTGGATTCTTGGTGGAAGAAAAACAGTGCGATCTGTAGTTCACTCTTGTCAAAGATGTAAGCGGTACTTAAGCAAAAGAGTGGAAGTAGAGCCAATACCTCTACCTGAAAATCGTGTGAGAGATGCAAAACCGTTTGAAATCACAGGAGTTGACTTTGCCGGTCCCCTTTATATCAAGGATGATAATGACTCAAGTAAGAAAACTTGGGTGTGTTTATTTACATGCGCTGTTTATAGAGCGGTGAGACTTGAGTTAGTTTCTACACTATCTACCAATGGATTCATCCAGGCATTGAGAAGATTTACAAGTAGACAAGGAAGACCATCCATTATCTACAGTGATAACGGATCAAATTTTACAGGTTTTGACAATGCTTGTGCAAATGTCGACTGGAATGCTGTTGCGTCTTATAGTTCTGTAAGACGCATTGAATGGCGATTCAATCCTCCCTCTGCACCATGGTGGGGAGGATGGTGGGAGCGCTTAATTGGTTTAACTAAGGATTTGCTTCGACGGACATTAGGTCGAACATCTGTAAGCTTTGAAGAACTACAAACTCTATTGTGTGAGTGTGAATCCGTTATTAATTCACGTCCTCTGACCTACTTGTCAGAAAATGCGTCTGACTTGACTTGTATTACACCAGACATGTTTCTTCATAATTTGAATGAAGTTGGTTTACCTGAATATCAACTTATGACACATGGTGACTTCAATAAGAAGTTAAGATATTCACAAGAGTTGAGAAAGCAAATTTGTGAGAGATTCCGTTTAGAATATCTTGGACAGCTCCAGCTGTTTGCCAACAACAAGAAGAAACATAAGCTCACTGTTGGAGAGATTGTCTTGGTTGGTGATGACAATACTAAGAAGATAAACTGGCCATTGGGACAAATCGTTGAGCTGATCAGTGGTAATGACAATCAAGTACGTGTTGCAAAGATACGAACCAGCAATGGGGTTTTAACCAGACCATGTCAACGTGTGTATCCTCTGGAGTTGCAATGTTGTCCTGATGATGAGACACCCATGAAGGATTCAAGTGA
Source organism: Bactericera cockerelli (assembly GCA_024516035.1). Taxonomy (NCBI): domain Eukaryota; kingdom Metazoa; phylum Arthropoda; class Insecta; order Hemiptera; family Triozidae; genus Bactericera; species Bactericera cockerelli. The sequence continues at coordinate 35,950,505 of CM044955.1, read as the reverse complement.
TGAAGTGATAGATGATAACTTGGATCCTACACTGAATATTGATTTTACTGAGGATGTAGTAAGTGATATTGAACCTGAAGTGACTGTTCCCCAGAATGAAATTGAGGAATTTCATCCTAATGACAAACAAATTTCAAATAGGGTTAAAAAGGAACATAGATTTACTACTCCTTTAGTTCCAAAAGTAACTATTCCCCATTCAACTAGACTTGGAAGGGTTATTCAAAAACCGTCAAGATATAGTGACTAGAATTTGGAAATTCATATCATTGTTTCTTTTTAAAGGGGTTTTCAAATTTTATTTTATGTATAAAATAATGTATAATGCTAATTTGTTATTTGAAATTGTTGATTGAGGCTGCTCATATTATTTGTTTTGATTAGCATATCCTATGGAAAGGATATATTTCTGTTGAAATATGTATATTTCTTGTGGTAAATATCCTTTTCTTTGTACATAAACTTATTGTGTTAAATTTGTAAATTTGGGTCATTTCAAATAATTTGGTACTGATAATTAGACTATTATTTGTATAAATTTTGTAAATTAGTAGAATATGTTTAGAGTATCAATTGAAATATTTTGAATTGTAATTTACTCGGCCTAACAGATTTCTTTGTGGTCAAGTTAAGAAATTGGTGGTTCACGTTAACTTGTCAGATGTTATTTTGTAATTGCTTGAATTTGGCTGATGTAATTGTGTTGATCATATTTTTTCCTAGATTATTCAGAATATTTTTTATCTTTTCGTACTAAATATGTCATGTTTTCTATTATTTTAGCATTTATATTTCCAATTTTGTAGTGTGGAAATTGTCCTAATATTTTATATAGGACAATTTGGTGGGAGTATGTTGCGTTACGACGGCAATCTTAAAATAATTTTTAGATTGTGTATGGGGGTCTTATTCTTTTTCCCGCCCGTATTTTAGGATGTATCAAAACTATAGTCGATTCTGATTGGTCGGGAAGTTTTTCTAGAGTTCTTGGTGGGAAATGTGGAAATAGAGTCAGAATGTTGGTTTTTTCCAGTAGATTTCAAGATTAAGATAGCTTTTCCTTTTGTATGTACTCTGTAATGTGTTTAAATAAAGAATATTCCCATTAATGTGTAAATAGAAATCATCTGCGTTCGTCATTTTCCATCATGTATTGCTAAGGTCCAAGAAGCTTCTATTAAGAGGTTGGTGGGTACATGAATATAGAATTCAGTTTTCAAAACCCAAACCATTATTTTTAGCCCTGGTATGTCAGACTGGTATTCAGGTCATTATTGACCCGTATTTAAATAAGCCGGAAAACTAATGTTTCAAAAGATTTCTTAAGACATTTTTCTATTACCAATAGCAAGACACTCTGTTATTGTATTTGGAGACAAAACAATGAAATACCACTGAGCTTATAAACATGAGATGGATTGTCAGCATGTCTCTATGATGTAGTTAAATGTGTTTTTTTTCAGATTGTAGCTACTACCAAAAAAGTGATCAGAACCCATAAACTAAAAAAAGCTGGAAAATCATCAGATTAAGGCCAATACTCAAATGGTCTCTCATCTAAGTTCTGCTATTTATGCTCATTAAAACTATATATTAAAGAACTACAAAAACTCAAAGAAGAAAAATTGTTAACTGCAGTTGTTGTGGTGTCACACCAGTTTATTTCTCATTATTGTTTGTATTTTAACTGTTTACAGCTAGCTAAGGAATGGTATTTTTGAAGAGACTCTCTTACTTGTGGTTTTAAAAGCTTCATTATTTTGTGGTCACTTGTACAGTCCACTCTAAATAATTCCAACTCTTTATAAATAAAAAGTTTTATCATGTCCTTCCAACTTGAAAAAATCAAGAGTTAACTGTACTTAAAGCAGGGGCTGAACAAAGTCTCACCAATAGAGAAAAAATATACCCACAGTACCCCATTAAGGTTGATTCACACACACCTGTGACATGACAGTGTCACGTCTATGACGTGATCCCTCCGGCGAGGAAAATCAGATTCTTGTAGGAATTTGAAGGGCCCTATTCCCACTCGCCCGGCAGGTGACCATGACAGTGCAAATAGTGCTTGTACCGTGATCTGGCACATTAATAACAGACGATATTTTTCACGGCCGGTGATTTTGATTTTACCAGTGTTTCTCTGCAATTACCAGTGTTTTCATGCAAGTGCACTGCCACTGCATGGTTGGAGCACTGACCAGTGTGAATAGCAATCACTGTGTTCACAGCCGGGATAATCACGTTCTGGTTATGGAACTGCCATGTCACGGGTGAGTGTGAATCAACTTTTAAGGTTGCTTTTAAATCTTAACTCGCAAGTACTTACACCAAAAAATATCATTCTCAGCTCTAACTCAATCATGTTTGGATAATTCCTTACAGAGGGTATCAAATTTTACAACAGCCTCCCTATTGATCTAAAATCCCTCCACCCTGAAATTCTTTAAAAGAAAAACTTTTTGATCTTATGTTGTATTCTTTTTCTGAGATTTCAGTGTGACCTGGCTACCATACAGTCTTATCACTATACCTCACCACTGTTTTTTTATTTATATAAATGAATGTATCATTCTCATCAATTAGTCAACATTTTCCTCTGTCTTTCTACCTTGTCATCCTTCTGCTATATCTCAATTCTTAGCATTTTTCTCCTCTTCTTATTATTTGTTTTTAAAATAAGTAAATATAAATATCTAAGTTAGTTTCAAGACTAGAATAAGAAATTGTGTACATGGTAATGTAATTAAACAATAAAAATATTATTATTATAAAAAGTTGGCATTAAAGTACAGCACTCACATTATTAACCTTTATTTTTGTTTTTTTCTTTTCTTAATTATTTTGTTATAAATTGTTGAGTTATTTGTTTTGTTAAAAATATTAAATATGAATAAATAAAAACAGAAATAAAGGATTTTTTACATTAAAAAAGTAAATGTAAAAAGTGTTTTCTTTTTCAAACATTAAGCTTAGAGTAAGTTCAGAAAGAGGTTGAAATTAAACAGGGAGAAGACTAGTATCTTGCTTGAGGACTATAAACAGAGAACTGACTAGCCAACCCTTACAAGCCATGCTAGCTCGCAGTTTCCTAAGAGTTTAATGACGTACCAAGAAAAGTCCAAGTTCTCAAGATGGTTGATCGCACATAGAAATATATGGTTCAGGACGAGCCAACTTTGAAAAATAAAGTTGGCTGGAGACCATCACTCACCCCTCCAGCTGTAGCTAAGCTTACTGCTAGAATAATGGGACACATTAGTACTAGTCGGGCAGTATAAATAAGGCGATATTATTATTACCGGTAGCTCAGTGGTAAAGGCGCACTCTGTGAATCCAGAGATTCTAGAAGTCGTGGGTTTGAAACCCAGCCGGGACATGACAAGTTATTTTCCCATTTGTGATTTTGGACCATATAATACCACGTCTTGGGCTTACTGCTAGAATAATGGGACGCATTAGTGCTAGTCGGGTAGTATAAATAAGGCCATATAGTTACCATTCCAGTAGTCACTGTGGCAGAGCAAGTTAGCATGCTAGGCATTGCACACATGGTGACCTGGGTTCGATTCCCAGCAGGGGAGGATTTTTTCTGCTCTGTACTTGGATGTTCGGGGTCCACTCATACCTCATGAGGAAAAATTGCAGTTTGCAGTTCCTACCTATAGGTTTTTGTAAAGAAAAAGTCCAAGTCTACAAGATGGTTGATCAGATCACACATAGAATTATGTGGTTAAGAACTAGCAAACTTTTTTTTTTTTTGGGGTTTAACGTCGCTTTCAACTGCCATGGTCATATCACGACGGGGGTTTTACCCTCCATTTGCAGGAAACTCACAAACCTGCTACTCACATTGACCTCACCCAGCCTGAGTGGGGCCGGGAAAAGCCAGCGTCACGAGAATTAGAATTTGAATGGTCACCCATCCAAATCTTAACCTCGCTGGATGTCGCTTAACTTCGGTGTTCTGAAGGGAACCGGTGTATTCAACATGCCATCGACGCTGGCCTAGCAAACTTTGAAATGATACCATCATTCCCCCCTTCATCTGTATCAAAGCGGGCCGAAGTGCCAGCATCACGAAGTCTTCACCTTGCTGGACGTTGCTTAACTTTGGTGATCCTACGAGTACCGGTGTATTTGTCTTCTTTTAATGATTTTTTTTCTCAAAATTTCCCGCTTTAGAATATTCTTCTCTGTATTACTCCTGAAAAAAAAATATAAGCAATAAGCATTACATTTCTTTCTCGCCAAAATGCATTCAACCTTTCTGTTACGCAATGCGCTAAACACTTTACACGATTAACAAGTTAAAAACAATACTTTCTATACATAAATATACTTTTTAGGTAATGAATAGTGGGCAGTAAAGCTTTACATTTCGCTAGCCTTCTTTACTCTACACGTATGTATAAATAAAAATATTCATAAAACAATGTCATTAATGTGTAGATAGCTATGGTTTAGGTTGGGAGAAGGCAACTTGAGGACTAGGTGGTCTGGGTGCCAGTTGAATGTGTGGATTGAAAGTAGTTCTGAAACAAACAAACAAAACCCAAAAATACAACAGTACAATGTCATGGCAAAAGAAAATCTACATAAAATAAAAGTGTAAAAAATAGGTAATAGTTTGAAGAGAAAACCGAAGCATGCAACAAAGTGAAATTAAAAAATGCGACAAGCGATAACACAGGATGTAACTAGTATTATCTCGTACTATCGCTTGTAAGATGGGTGTTAGGTTGTAGCCTGACACTACAAACCAACACCTTCTTCGTTAAAAAATATACTTTTAATAGCATACAAAAAAAAAAGACAAGTAAAACATTGAACACGCACAAATTATTAAAACATAATACTTATACTTAACTGAGGACTGGGTGGTCTGGGTAGACGAGGTGGTCTGGGTGGACGAGGTGGTCTAGATGCCAGTTAGATATGTGGATTGAAATTAGTTCTGAAACAAACAAACAAAAGCCAAGAATACATTAGTACATTGTCATGGAAAAAGAAAATCTACATAAAATAAATATATAAAAAATAGGTACTATTTTAAAAGAGATAACCGAAGCATGCAACAAAGAAAAATTAAAAAAATGCGACAAGCGAAAATATGGGATGTAACTAGTATTATCTCGTACTATCGCTTGTAAGATGGGTGTTGGGTTGTAGCCTGACACTACAAAACAACACCTTCTTCGTTAAAAATATACTTTTAATAGCATGCAAAAAAAAAAAAAAAAAAAAAAAAAACATGACAAGTAAAACATTGAACACGCACAAATTATTGAAACATAATACATATACTTAAAAGGGACTTGGTGGTCTAGGTGGACGAGGTGGTCTGGGTGGAATAGGGTCTGTGGGAGTGGTCTGGGTGGAGGTGGTCTGGGTGGACGAGTGGTCTGGTGGACGATGTTCTGGGACGTGGTCTGGGTGACGAGTGGTCTGGTGGTGGAGAGGTGGTCTGGGTTGCGAGGTGGGACGAGGTGGTCTGGGTGACGAGGTGGTCTGGTGGACGAGGTGGTCTGGGTGGACGAGGTGGTCTGGGTGGACGAGGTGGTCTGGGTGGACGAGGTGGTCTGGGTGGACGAGGTGGTCTGGTGGACGAGGTGTCTGGGTGGACGAGTGGTGTGACGGTGGTCTGGGTGGACGAGGTGGTCTGGGTGGACGAGGTGGTCTGGGTGGACGAGGTGGTCTGGGTGACGAGGTGGTTGGGTGACGAGTGGCTGGGGACGTGGTTGGGACGAGGTGGTCGGTGGACGAGGTGGTCTGGTTGGGTGGACGAGGTGGTCTGGGTGGACGAGGTGGTCTGGGTGGACGAGGTGGTCTGGGTGGACGAGGTGGTCTGGGTGGACGAGGTGGTCTGGGTGGACGAGGTGGTCTGGGTGGACGAGGTGGTTGGGTGGACGAGGTGGTCTGGGTGGACGAGGTGGTCTGGGTGGACGAGGTGGTCTGGGTGGACGAGGTGGTCTGGGTGGGACGGGGAGAGGTGGTCTGGTGGACGATACGAGTGGTCTGGGTGGACGAGGTGGTCTGGGTGTGGTCTAGGTGGACGAGGTGGTCTGGGTGGACGAAGTGGTCTGGGTCCAGTTGGATGTAGTGGATTGAAAGTAATTCTGAAAACAAACATACAAAACCAAAAATACAACAGTACATATGTCATGGAAAAAGAAAAATCTACATAAATATAAGTGTAAAAAAAAGGTAATAGTTTGAAGAGAAAACCGAAGCATGCAACAAGTGAAATTAAAAATGCGACAAGCGATAACACAGGATGTAACTAGGATTATCTCGTACTATCGCTTGTAAGATGGGTGTTGGGTTGTAGCCTGACACTACAAACCAACACCTTCTTCGTTAAAAATATACTTTTAATAGCATACAAAAAAAAATGACAAGTAAAATATTGAACACGCACAAATTATTAAAACATAATAGTTATACTTAACTGAGGACTGGGTGGTCTGGGTAGACGAGGTGGTCTGGGTGGACGAGGTGGTCTGGGAAGATGAGGTGGTCAGGGTGGACGAGGTGGTCTGGATGGACGAGGTGGTCTAGATGCCAGTTAGATGTGTGGATTGAAATTAGTTCTGAAACAAACAAACAAAAGCCAAGAATACTTTAGTACATTGTCATGGAAAAAAAAAATCTACATAAAATAAATATATAAAAAATAGGTACTATTTTAAAAGAGATAACCGAAGCATGCAACAAAGTAAAATTAAAAAAATGCGACAAGCGATAATACGGGATGTAACTAGTATTATCTCGTACTATCGCTTGTAAGATGGGTGTTGGGTTGTAGCCTGACACTACAAATCAACACCTTCTTCGTGAAAAAATATACTTTTAATAGCATGCAAAAAAAAAAACCTGACAAGTAAAACATTGAACACGCACAAATTATTAAAACATAATACTTATACTTAACAGAGGACTGGGTGGTCTGGGTGGACGAGGTGGTCTGGGTGGACGAGGTGGTCTGGGTAGACGAGGTGGTCTTGGTGGACGAGGTGGTCTGGGTGGACGAGGTGGTCTTTGTTGATGAGGTGGTCTGGGTGGACGAGGTGGTCTGGGTGCCACTTGGATGTGTGGATTGAAATTAGTTCTGAAACAATCAAACAAAAGCCAAGAATACAACAGTACTTATAATGTCATGGAAAAAAAAAAAAAATTCTACATAAAATAAGAGTAAAAAAGATAGGTAATATTTTGAAGAGAAAACCGAAGCATGCAACAAAGTGAAATTAAAAAATTCGACAAGCGATATTACGGGATGTAACTAGTATTATCTCGTACTATCGCTTGTAAGATGGGTGTTGGGTTGTAAACTGACACTACAAACAAACACCTTCTTCGTTAAAAATATACTTTTAATAGCATGCAAGAAAAAACGTGACAAGTAAAACATTAAACACGCACAAATTATAAAAACATAATACTTATACTTAACAGAGGACTTGGTGGTCTGGGTAGACGAAGTGGTCTGGGTGGACGAGGTGGTCTGGGTGGACGAGGTGGTCTGGGTGGACGAGGTGGTCTGGGTGGACGAGGTGGTCTGGATGGACGAGGTGGTCTGGGTACCAGTTGGATGTGTGGATTGAAATTAGTTCTGAAACAAACAAACAAAAGCCAAGAAATCATTAGTACATTGTCATGGAAAAAGAAAATCTACATAAAATAAATATATAAAAAATAGGTACTATTTTAAAAGAGATAACTGAAGAATGCAACAAAGTAAAATTAAAAAAATGCGACAAGCAATAATACGGGATGTAACTAGTATTATCTCGTACTATCGCTTGTAAGATGGGTGTTGGGTTGTAGCCTGACACTACAAACCAACACCATCTTCGTTAAAAATACACTCTAAATAGCATACAAAAAAAAAAAACATGACAAGTAAAACATTAAACACGCACAAATTATTAAAACATAATACTTTTACTTAACAGAGGACTTGGTGGTCTGGGTAGACGAAGTGGTCTGGGTGGACGAGGTGGTCTGGGTGGACGAGGTGGTCTGGGTGGACGAGGTGGTCTGGGTGGACGAGGTGGTCTGGGTGGACGAGGTGGTCTGGGTGGACGAGGTGGTCTGGGTGGACGAGGTGGTCTGGATGGACGAGGTGGTCTGGTTGCCAGTTGGATGTGTGGATTGAAATTAGTTCTGAAACAAACAAACAAAAGCCAAGCCAAGAATACATTAGTACATTGTCATGGAAAAAGAAAATCTACATAAAATAAATATATAAAAAATAGGTAGGTACTATTTTAACCCAGATGGGGCTGACGTCCTTCCAGAAGGACGTCCTTCTGGAAGGACGTCAGCCCCATCTGGTGAAAGGTACTACGTTGTAGATTTTTCTAATTCATTCAGCTTGTTGAGGTTAGTTGGCGACACCTTAAGCTCTTTGTTTTGAGTCCGAGTGATAAGTTGACAGCACTTATTTTGATTCAGGACTCAATTTATATCACTCCAAAAAAATAAAACAAAAAATTTCACCGCGTTATCTGGGTTAAAAGAGATAACCGAAGCATGCAACAAAGTAAAATTAAAAAAATGCGACAACCGATAATACGGGAAGTAACTAGTATTATCTCGTACTATCCCTTGTAAGATGGGTGTTGGGTTGTAGCCTGACACTACAAACCAACACCTTCTTCGTTAAAAATATACTTTTAACAGCATGCAAAAAAAAAAAAAAAACATGACAAGTAAAAGATTGAACACGCACAAATTATTAAAACATAATACTTATACTTAACAGAGGACTTGGTGGTCTGGGTAGACGAAATGGTCTGGGTGGACGAGGTGGTCTGGGTGGACGAGGTGGTCTGGGTGGACGAGGTGGTCTGGGTGGACGAGGTGATCTGGATGGACTAGGTGGTCTGGATGGACGAGATGGTCTGCGTAGACGAGGTGGCTTGGATAAACGAGGTGGTCTGGGTGCCAGTTGGAGTTGTGGATTGAAATTAGTTCTGAAACAAACAAACAAAAGCCAAGAATACATCAGTACATTATCATGGAAAAAAAAAATCTACTTAAATAAAAATATAAAAAATAGGTACCTACTATTTTAAAAGAGATAACCGAAGCATGCAACAAAGTAAAATTAAAAAAATGCGACAAGCGATAATACGGGATTTAACAAGTATTATCTCGTACTATCGCTTGTAAGATGGGTGTTGGGTTGTAGCCTGACACTACAAACCAACACCTTCTTCGTTAAAAATATACTTTTAATAGCATGCAAAAAAAAAAAAAAAAAAAAAAAAAAAAAATACTTCTATAAAAAACTATTCCTTCAATGAAAATGAAACAACACCACAAACATTGCAAATCTCAGAAAACACCACAAAAATTGCATCAAAAGAAAATCAAACAATAAAATTAAAATTAACACCACCTTCTAAGAATATTTGTTACTTAATCGGTGATTCTCACATCAGATATATGGCCGATAAAATTAAACATGACTCAAACTTCCCAAATGGAATGGATATTAAAGCTCACTTTAAACCTGGAGCTAACTTTGAAGTAATAGTGAACACATTACTTCCAAAAGATGTTGAAAAATCTGATGTAGTGATCATATCTGCTGGAACAAATGACCTGCACACTACTCGTTCTGAACATATAAAGAAATCACTGGATAAACTAGGCTATTTAAAATGTAAAATCATACTAATATCTATCCCACCACAGGACCATAACACAAATAAAATATAATAAAGTTAAACACTAAAATAAAAACATCACTGTTCCAAACTTCAAAACATACATATATTAAACACCCACACTTTTCTCAAGCCTCAACATCTGGCTCGTGATGGTGTCCATATAGGAAGAAAAGGAAAACAATGGCTCGGCTCCAAATTAATCAACATAATAAACAACAAAACTGAACGTACAGAAAATAATATAAATTCAAAACAAGCACTGCCAGTGAATTCAAACAAACAAATTTCGTCAATCAACACCAACAACAATAAGAAAAATACACAATTAAAAATAAATCGAAAAATGACAGATATTATAGCTTCTGCTCCAGTAACATTTCGAACAAATATACCCTCAAAAGATACACCCAAAAACAAAAGAAATGCAGCAACATCAACACAAAACTATACAAAAAAAATACAAACCACAAACCCAACTAATAATATAATGCCAAATTTACCTCAAATGCATCACAAAGGTAATAATAGTACATCACATTTAAAAGATGTTCAATATCATGTGACACCACCTCAACCCTCCCAATTATATTCAGTCCAATATAATAATGCAGCCTCAGCTCCAATAGCACCCATTATAACCACCTATAAATGTAATAATACAAACTATCACCCACTCAATCAACACTTACCAGTACAGTATAACCACCCCCCATGGCAACAATTTAAAACACTTCCATATAATACCAACCAAAGCACATACCCCAGCCAGGTCAATCTATCTAATACTCCTCAATCTTTTTTCAACTCACAACCCATGTTACGTGAAAACTTCTCCTACATCAATAACATCATAAAAGCTAACTATCACAATCCCCCACTTGAGAATTTTTGTATTCTCCAGACAAAGTAGACAAATCTACTGCATCTTTCTCTTTAACCAACTACATTAAACTGTCACTTGAACATATTTGTTATAACCTTAAACCTAATATTTTTTCTACAGCAATACCTAAGACTAAAACACAAACTAATGCAACACAGAACAATTATGATAGATCTAATGATATAAAAGGTACAATACAAATTTTCTATCAAAATGTCAATAGCATAAAAGGACGACCATCCACCTTTTACCTCAACACCCTTAGTGAAAACTATGATATGATAATAATAACAGAAACTTGGTTGACTGATGACATAAAAAATAATGAAATCATAGATGATAGGTACAATATTTACAGACAAGACAGAAACCTAATTAACTCTAAGGGCAAAGATAAGAAAGGGGGGGGAATTTTAGTTGCCATAAAAAAATGCATAAAGTCAAAACCCTTAAATAATCTAAATACACACAATGAAACAACCGAAACTATTTGGGTCAGTTGTAAAATATTTGGCCAAGATATAACAATATGTGCATGCTACTTCCCACCTTACGTCAAACCTAATACACTAAAGGAATTTGTAGAAAACACATGCGACAAACATGAAATATTGAATGAAGGGAAAATAATATTTTTAGGAGATTTTAACATTAAAGAATTTACCAACACTAAACAAGAAAATTCAAATCGAATAATAGAATTGAACAAACTAATAGAAACCTTTAACTTAGAACAATTAAATACTATTAAAAACAAAAACTCAGTAATTTTAGATCTATGTTTGACCAATCTACATAAATATAAAACATCAAAAAATAAATTTCCTGAAATAAAAATAGAAAAAACCCAAGGATTAATACCACCAGTAGGTCACCATCCTCCACTAAACATAAACCTAAATTTATTTTCACATAATAATACATTCAAAACTAAAATAGTTGATCCCCAGAAAACAATGAACTTTCATAAAGCCGATTTTTTAAAAATAGGCAACGAACTAAACAAAATCAACTGGTATACATTACTGAACAAATCGGGAAAAGAATCTACTGATGAAATGCTTGAAATATTTTACAAAGAAATTAATCAAATATTAAACAAACATGTCCCTCTAACACAAAAAAAGAATAATCCATTCCCAGTTTGGTGGACTTATAATACCAAAAAATTATACAAACAAAAAGAAAGAATCAGAAAAATAAAAAATAAATCAAATAAACAAATACATAGATACCAACAACTCAGAAAACAATGCAAAAAAGATATAAGAAATAATTACGAAACATACATTGAGGAAATGAGTCAAGATATTAAAAAAGATAACAAGAAATTTTGGAAATATTACAAAACCCAAAAGAAACAAATAAAAAATCAAACAATTACATTGAATGGACAGCAAATTGCAGATCCTCAAACAATAGCTAATGAATTTGCAAAATACTTCCTTAGTGTGCACAACGCAGCAACGACCAATACAGTAAATACAGAAAATGTTGACACAAATATCTTTTACACACACATAAACCAAATAACAGAGAACGACATTTTAAAAGCCATTAAAAATCTCCCAGACAATAAAGCACCCGGTACGGACGCACTACCTCCCTCTCTCTTTAAAAAATGTGCTAATCAAATAAAAATACCTCTTATCATAATATTCAATGCATCAATGAGTCAATCATTTTTTCCAACAAAATTAAAAGAAGCAATAATAAAACCCATTCCAAAAAAATCAACAAGTTTTGAAATAACGGAGCATCGTCCTATATCAACCCTCAATAGTATTGCTAAAATTTACGAAATTATCTTATACGAACACATCTCAAAGCAAGTATTCAACGTCATCTCAGAACATCAACATGGCTTTGTAGAAAAAAAATCAACCATAAGCAACTTACTTGAATTCTGTCACTATACTGCTAAAGGTATGATGGAATATCAAGTTGACACAATCTATACCGATATAATGAAATGTTTTGATTCAATAAGTCACTATGCCATCACACAGAAATTATCTGAGTCAGGATTTTCCCCCCCCTAATAAAGCTGATAGAACACTACTTAACAAACAGAAAAAATTTCGTCCTCTATGAAAATTGCAGATCTCCCCCTTTTACACCACCATCCGGTATAGTTCAGGGCAGCAAATTGAGCAGTCTGTTATTCATCCTAACATTCGACAACATTAGACACCACATAAAATATTCAGAATATAAGATGTATGCTGATGATTTGAAAATCTTCAAAATTATAAAATCAGAAAATGACTGTGCATTATTACAAAATGATATTACATGCATTGAAAATTGGTTAAAAACAATAGGGCTTCGATTCCATCCAGACAAATGCTGTAAAATAACATACACCAATAAAAACAAAAAAATAGAACATAAATACATAATAAGTAACATAGAAACAAAAGAAGTAACTAACATAGAAGACCTGGGAATAACTCTAACCTCTAACCTTACATGGGGACTTCAAATAGAAAAAATAAAAACGAAAGCTCGTAAGAAACTAGGTATGATCATAAGGTTCTGTAAGCATATAAAAGACATAGATACAATTACACTTCTCTATAAAAGCTTAGTACTCTCCACCATAGAATACGGATCAATATTATGGACTCCAAGAACCCAAACAGACACAAAAACAATAGAAAGAATACAAGCATGCTTTGTAAGATATCTCTTTCAAAAAGCTAATGGTTTCTATCCCAAATACCCCCAATACATTGAATACAAAACATTAATAGAAAACTTACCAATACACTCCATCGAAGAAAGATTTTTCAACAATTCAATAAACTACCTAAAAAATATTATAAATTACAACGTAAACAGCCCATATATCCTAAGTGAATTACAATTTAAAATACCCCACCAAAGATTAAGAACAAACCCCGCACAAATAATAACAACTAACATACCTCAATTATTCTTGTGGTCTGGGTACCGAGTGTCTTGACAGGTCTGGGTAACGAGGTGGTACTGGGTAGACGAGTGTCTGGTAGAACAGGTGGTCTTGTGAGAGGTGGTCTGGGTGGACGAGGTGGTCTGGGTGGACGAGATGGTCTGGGTAGACGAGGTGGCTTGGATAAACGAGGTGGTCTGGATGCCAGTTGGAGGTGTGGATTGAAATAGTTCTGAAACAAACAAACAAAAGCCAAGAATACATCAGTACATTATCATGGAAAAAGAAAAATCTACTTAAATAAAAATATAAAAAATACGTACCTACTATTTTAAAAGAGATAATAACCGAAGCATGCAACAAAGTAAAATTAAAAAAATGCGACAAGCGATAATACGGGATGTAACTAGTATTATCTCGTACTATCGCTTGTAAGATGGGTGTTGGGTTGTAACCTGACACTACAAACCAACACCTTCTTCGTTAAAAATACACTTTTAATAGCATACAAAAAAAAACATGACAAGTAAAACATTAAACACGCACAAATTATTAAAACATAATACTTATACTTAACAGAGGACTTGGTGTCTGGGTAGACGAAGGGGTCTGGGTGGACGAGGTGGTCTGGGTGGACGAGGTGGTCTGGTGGACGAGGTGGTCTGGGTGACGAGGTGGTCTGGGTAGACACAAGGTGGTCTTGGTGGACGAGGTGGTCTGGGTGGACGAGGTGGTCTGTGTGGACGAGGTGGTCTGGGTGGACGAAATGGTCTGGGTAGACAGGTGGCTTGGATAAACGAGGTGGTCTGGATGCCATTGGGGGTGTGAATTGAAATGAGTTCTGAAACAAACAAACAAAAGCCAAGAATACATCAGTACATTATCATGGAAAAAGAAAATCTACTTAAATAAAAATATAAAAATTAGGTACCTACTATTTTAAAAGAGGTAATAACCGAAGCATGCAACAAAGTAAAATTAAAAAAAATGCGACAAGCGATAATACGGGATTTAACTAGTATTATCTCGTACTATCGCTTGTAAGATGGGTGTTGGGTTGTAGGCTGACACTAAAAACCAACACCTTCTTCGTTAAAAAAATACTTTTAATAGCATGCAAAAAAAAAAAAAAAAAAAAAAAAAAACTTGACAAGTAAAACATTGAACACGCACAAATTATTAAAACATAATACTTATACTTAACAGAGGACTTGGTGGTCTGGGTAGGCGAGGTGGTCTGGGTGGTGGTCTGGGTGGACGAGGTGGTCTGGGTTGACGAGGTGGTCTGGGTGCCAGATAGATGTGTTGATTGAAATTAGTTCTGAAACAAACAAACAATAGCCAAGAATACATCAGTACATTATCATAGAAAAAGAAAATCTACATAAAATAAATATATGAAAAATAGGTACATTTTAAAAGATATAACCGAAGCATGCAACAAAGTAAAATTAAAAAAATGCGACAGTCGATAATACGGATGTAACTAGTATTATCTCGTACTATCGCTTGTAAGATGGGTGTTTGGTGTAGCCTGTCACTACAAACCAACACCTTCTTTGTTAAAAATATACTTTAATAGCATGCAAAAAAAAAAAAAAAAAAAAAAAAAAAAACATGACTAGTAAAACATTGAACACGCACAAATATTTAAAACATAATACTTATATTTAACAGAGGACTTGGTGGTCTGGGTGGACGAGGTGGTCTGGGTGGACGAGGTGGTCTGGGTAGACGAGGTGTCTGGGTGGACGAGGTGGTCTGGGTGGTCGAGGTGGTCTGGATGCCACTTGGATGTGTGGATTGAAATTAGTTCTGAAACAAACAAACAAAAGCCAAGAATACAACAGTACTTATGTCATGGAATAAAAAAAAAATATCTACATAAATATATATAAAATATAATATTTTAAAATAGAAACCGAAGGATGCAACAAAGTGAAATAAAAAAATTCGACAAGCGATATACGGGATGTAACTAGTATTATCTCGTACTATCGCTTGTAAGATGGGTGTTGGGTTGTAGCCTGACACTACAAACCAACACCTTCTTCGTTAAAAATATACTTTTAATAGCATTCAAAAAATAAAAAAAACATACAAGTAAAACATTGAACACGCACAAATTATTAAAACATAATACTTATACTTAACAGAGGACTTGGTGGACGAGGTGGTCTGGGTGGACGAGGTGGTCTGGTGGACGAGGTGGTCTGGTGTGGACGAGTGTGGTCTGGTGTGGACGAGGTGGTCGGTGTGGACGAGGTGGTCTTGGTGGACGAGGTGGTCTGGGTGCCACTTGGATGTGTGGATTGAAATTAGTTCTGAAACAAACAAACAAAAGCCAAGAATACAACAGTACTTATAATGTCATGGAAAAAAAAAAATCTACATAAAATATGAGTATAAAAAATAGGTAATATTTTGAAGAGAAAACCGAAGCATACAACAAAGTGAAATTAAAAAATTCGACAAGCGATATTACGGGATGTAACTAGTATTATCTCGTACTATCGCTTGTAAGATGGGTGTTGGGTTGTAGCCTGACACTACAAACCAACACCTTCTTCGTTAGAAAATATACTTTTAATAGCATGCAAAAAAAAAAAACATGACAAGTAAAACATTGAACACGCACAAATATATAAAACATAAACTTAACTTATACTTAACAGAGGACTTTGGTGGTCTGGGTGGACGAGGTGGTCTGGGTGGACGAGATGGTCTGGTGGACGATTGGTGACAGTGTCTGGGTGGACGAGGTGTCGTCTGGTGGACGAGGTGGTCTGGGTGGGCTGGAGATCGGTATGGCCTAGTTGCTCGCGATGGGCTGAGTACATGTAAGCATAAACCACAAAATAAAACAATTTAAGGAAGTTAGGAACCGGTGCTCTCAACACGCCATTGAAGCTGGCTTTGTAATAAATTACTCCAATAGAAAGGTTCTTGTTGCTTCAATAAACACTGTTTAAAAAAAATGGGACATTTTTTTTTTACCGAATCTAAGACACGCCTTGAAGTCCATAGCTGAACCTAAGCTAAGAAATGCCCTTCAACCAGCACACTATAGCCCGTGCAAGTTTTTTTTCAAGTCAGCGTATTTCATGTGTTGAATGCACAGGTTCTCGTAGGAAGTTAACCAACGTTCAGCGAGGTGAAGACTTGGTGATGCTGGCATTCCGGCCCAACCCAGGCTGGGTGAGGTCAATTTGGGTGGCAGGTCTGTTAGTTTCCTAAGAATGGAGGGTAAAACCCCCGTCGTGTTTGACCGTGCAGTTGAAAAGCGACGTTACTCAAAAAAAGAAACCTGTTTTATAATTTGACCCTTACTGTCTGTGCAAGACATAGTTCCATTATACCAGCTGACCTCCATGGCTCAGTGATTAAGAGCATTTGTTTTTGACCCGGGGGGTTGCGGGTTCGAATCCCGTAAAACACCAAAAGTTAAACAAAGCACCTTTTTATTTGAGTAATTTGCTACTAAGCCAGCTTCGATGGTGCGTTGAATGCACCGGTTCTCGTAGGATCAACAATGTTAAGCAACGTCCACCGAGGTGAAGACTTCGTAATGAAGACCTGGCATTCCGGCCGAACCCAGGCTGGGTGAGCTTAATGTATGTAGCAGTTTTGTGTGTTTCCTTTGAATGGAAAGTAACACCCCCGTCGTGATATGACCATGGAATTGAAAGCGATGTTAAACCCAAATTACAAAAAAAAAATCTGGTGTAAACATCACACGACTTTCCTTATCCCCCAAAAAGGAATCGAATTCCGCCACTGGTGACTCAACAGTAACAGATAACTAAAAATAAATTCGTAATCAGCACTTCAAAATGATTGAATTTGATATGTCACAACCCCCAACTAGGATGAATAATAAAAAAGTTAGTCAAAGCAGGTACCTCCAAAATACCGGTAAATTTAAGCCGAGGTCCAAAAAGTTCAATATATCAAAAAAATGATCAGAATAGACCCCTATTATTTTTGCATTCTAAGAAAATGTTGTTCTAGAACTTTTTTTGTATCTTTAACCAATTCAAAGAAGCGGCGCTTGCGGCTAATATTTGCGGCCCTGCGGCCGTGGAATGCGGCCGATTTCAACCAAAAGTTTCGTGGTTCGTCTGGTGTATAAAATTAATTTCCATACCAAATTTCAAGTCTCTATCCCTTACCGTTCTCGAGATATCCTGTTCACACACAGACACACACACACACAGACACACACACAGACAGACGCACGGACCAATGGCTGAAAACAACTTTTTTGGTATCCTGAGGCTATGATTCGTCCAGAAATGTGAAAACCTGGGTAGGTCAAATTTTCGACGAATACAATACTTTCCTTATTATAGGATAAGGAAAGTAAAAATGTTACAGAGACGTTAAAATAATATCTAACAATTAAAAATCTATGAGTATGTACCAGGTGGTATTTGAACTTGAAGTTAACCGAATTTTTGATGAATTGCTTAGGGTAAAACACCCGTCGCGGGTCGTGATATGACCATGCAGTTGAAAACGAAGTTTAAAAAAATTAACATAGAACATTTGAGACGTGCTTTTTACCCTCTTTCCCTTGAAACTCAGAAATACCCTCGACCTCAACCAGCTTCGGTTGGGCCACGAATAGATGCCTCGATATTATTTTAGCATCTCGAAGGTTGGAATTAGTGTGGTCATCTAGTCCTGGCTTGCTAAACTTCAGTGACCCTGACTAGAACTGGGCCTCATTTTAGAACAATTTTTTATCCTAACAATCCACAAATTTTCCTTTCAACTTCCAAACAACACTTTGATATTCTGATTGGTTTATTTTGAACGATATTTGACGGTTAAAAGGGAGATTTAGGGATTTGAGTGAAATTTTTAAACTTCATAACCTTGCCTAGAACCGGGCCTGGCTTGCTAAACTTCAGTGACCTTCACTAGAAATGGGCCTGGCTTGCTAAACTTCAGTGACCTTGACTAGAAACTGGGCCTGGCTGCAACTTCGTGACCTTCATAGAACTGGGCCTGGCTTCTAAATACAGTGACCTTGACTAGAAATGGGCCTCATTTCAGAACGCTTTCTTACCCTCATAATCCACAAATATCCCTTTCAACTACCAAACAAAACTCTAATACTCTGATTGATTTCTTTAAATGATATTTGACCGTTAAAAGGGAGATTTAGGGATTTGAGAGTGAAAATGTTTTCTGAAAGTCTTAACGTGCCCCATTTGTCTTTAGATCAATAAAGGCAATTTCCAGCGATATCAAAACTTGGTACGCGACCACCCGAATTCGAATGCTGAACACTTCGTGACCACTCAAATTTAAACCCTCCTTCGTAATACTGGCTTTTTCCGACCCAAACAAGGCTGGGTGAGGTTCATTAGGGTTGCTTATTTGTAAGATTCCAAGGAATAAAAGGTAAACCTCGTCTCGAATGACTTTATTATACAAATAGATGTTAAAGAAACATTAACCAAATAAAGTAAATCTCAAGGGAATAAGAATCATAAGCTCAAGGTGATCTAATTAGGCAACATAAGACCTTTCAATTTGTAGATCAACCAATTGTTACTTGAGTAAAAATAGATTCATAGGTGTGCTTCTTTATAGCAAGGTTTCTCACTCTGAAAATCTCCAAATCTCTCTTTCAACTGCTAAACAACCCACTCTAATTGGTTTTTTGAACGAAAGTTGATGGATGAGAGGGAGAAGAGGGAATTTTAAAACTGAGAGTGTTTTCTGAAAGGGCACTTTGCACTAAAAAAAAAAAAAAAATACCTACCTAGAAATCTAGACATGGCCATTATTTTATTTGGTCCTCAATTGAGTTTTGAGTGTAACCTTTCAACTAGCACAATGTAATTATGTTCCCAGCACTAAAAAGAAGAAAAAGTTAAAAGAATGCGTTTGGTGGAAAAAAGAAAAAAATTAGGATTGAGGTCCTGTAGCTCGTTCCAGAAAAACTCTCCACTCTCAAAATCCCCGAATTTCCGTTTCAAATGTCACACAACACTCTCTGATTGGTTAATTGGAACACATTACCTATCAGAATGCGCTGTGTGACGGTTGAAACGAAGATTCGGGGATTTTGAGAGTGGATCCCGCTAGCGTTTCTGGAACGGACTACTGATCACTTTACACTTGAAAAAATACCTATCCAGAAATCTTTGATAGAAAGAAATGGCAAATTTTCACATGTTCCACAATCTAGTTAGAATGTGACCTTCCAACTAGTACAATACAAAATCCGAGCACTAAAAAGAAGAAAAAGTTAAAAGAATCTGCTTGAGGGAGAAAAGAAAAAAGAATCCTACTGTAATATTACTAATAATTATGTTGTATGTAACTTACCTTCTTCTGTAGAAACGCAGTAGCGAAGAATTATGAAAGTTGAAGTTTAAAATCAGTCTTGCCGAAAACTGAAGCACGTTGAAAAATCGTCAGAAGGTGACGCTCTGAAACACGGTGTTGAACGTAGGAGAATCGGAGCACAAGTGATTTCGAATAAAATTTTCCAGCAGAGACTCTAAAAGCTCAAACTCAATTCTCGATTCTGATTGGTTGGACGAAAATAACTATTTTCTACCTTATCTAACCCCAGTGGCGTCGCTCCGGGTATTTTTTCTAAACTTTTCAGTAGGTCTAATGAATTTTTTGCATACTATTAATTTATGAAGAAATCTGTAAGAAAAGTTATCTACTATGAGACACTTTTTTACTTTTTGTATTTCATATTGCATACCTACAAAGTACCGGCATTCATACAATTTAATGTTCAAGCAAATAAATTCTTACTTTTTGTCTACTTAATCAGGTAATATACTCTTATTAGATACATTTATATATAATTTGCTTATTAGGTACATACTTAGGCGCACTTAGTTTCATTATACAGTGCAGAGTAATACCTAGTCATAATCGACTTCATTTTTACTACAACACAGAAATTCCTTTATCTTCAACGGTTTAAATCAAATCTATTTCTTGTTCTATTCTACCTGCTAACTTCGAGTACTCACAAGATAGTAAATATGTACAGATAAAATAATCTTCTTGAAATCAAAAACAATTAGAACAATCCAGGGAAACTTGTATGTATGTATTGATTTATTTGTGGTGAAGCACAAGGCCTCTT
Source organism: Bactericera cockerelli (assembly GCA_024516035.1). Lineage (NCBI taxonomy): Eukaryota > Metazoa > Arthropoda > Insecta > Hemiptera > Triozidae > Bactericera > Bactericera cockerelli. Next base: position 35,929,896 of record CM044955.1, on the reverse strand, counting down.
CACAATTTTTGTGGGTAGCGCAGCATTACTAAGAGCCTCCTTCACATTTCGAATTATTCTATTACATTAATTTCTTTTTACTCTGGTAATGCCGCCACTGGTCGTTACTCATACAAGTAACTACTCATTTTTCCTCACGAGGTATGAGTGGACCCCGAACATCCAAGTACAGAGCAGAAAAATTACTGCCCCGCTGGGGATCGAACCCAGGTCACCGTGTGTGCAATGCCTAGCGCGCTAACTCACTCTGCCACGGTGACTACTCAATCCAGGGAAACTTAAGAAGGAAGGAAGCAAAAGTGACGGCGCAATTATCAGGCCCCCTCCCCTGATTTTTTCAGGCGGTGAGAATTTCCCTCTATCGTGCCTGGTCAAACCAAAATCATGCGATAAGGTAGCTAGCAGGTAGAATTTAGACAAATAAAAGGTTCATGGGAACTGCGTCGTTGAAACTTTCCCAAGCTAAAATTTAAAATTTTCCTCATAGACCAGTGCCGGAGCATGAATTTTATTTTATCGACAAACTAAATGGTGGTAGCATTCCGGCCCAACCCAGGCTGGGTGAGGTTAATGTGTGTAGCAGGTTTGTGAGTTTCCTGCAAATGGAGGGTAGCACCCCGTCGTGATATGACCATCCAGTTAAAAGACTAAGTTGAATCAATCACCAATCATGCATCAGTCTTCTATTCATTACGATTCACAAATATCATTATGTTAAAAAAAAAAAAAAGTATCGAGCCCCCTGTTCTACTCAGCAGCTTGTGCTTAATTATTTTACACCCGGCGTGCTGTGTAGATACACCACTGCATTTTACGTCGTAGAGAAAGTTCTGCCAAAATTTTCGCAGTGCCGTATCTGTAAAACCTAACCGGGGTGAAGTTCAATTTTCTAAGGAAAATAATTTTATATTATTTTTGTTCGGTTCTTTATTTTTTACAATGTTTCTCTTAAGCTGCAGTTAAGTGTTATTGTTTGAGTTACTGACTTAGGTAAAATGCTGGACAAAAGAGAGGAATTTGGATATGGTGTAGAACAAGTGTCGCAGAAAATGCACGAAGAAAATAAGTATTCCAGACTGGACGGCAAAATCCACATTATTTTCAAGTCGTTTAAGCTTATGGAAACAGACAAAAAAAGCATGTAGCCGCAGACATATTAGTGTAATGAGAGAGAGGATAAATACCTACATAAAGGTAGACCAAAGGTGGGGACTGTGGGGAGAGAGATGGCCGGGTCGAGATGCCCCTGCTAGGTCCTAGCTTATGTAAATGTAAGGTCTCGTCATAACTTTGGAGCTTTGTGATTGAAACTGATCCCGAGACCAGAGAATAGAACAAGAAATAGATTTGATTTAAACCGTTGAAGATAAAGGAATTTCTGTGTTGTAGTAAAAATGAAGTCGATTATGACTAGGTATTACTCTGCACTGTATAATGAAACTAAGTGCGCCTAAGTATGTACCTAATAAGCAAATTATATATAAATGTATCTAATAAGAGTATATTACCTGATTAAGTAGACAAAAAGTAAGAATTTATTTGCTTGAACATTAAATTGTATGAATGCCGGTACTTTGTAGGTATGCAATATGAAATACAAAAAGTAAAAAAGTGTCTCATAGTAGATAACTTTTCTTACAGATTTCTTCATAAATTAATAGTATGCAAAAAATTCATTAGACCTACTGAAAAGTTTAGAAAAAATACCCGGAGCGACGCCACTGGGGTTAGATAAGGTAGAAAATAGTTATTTTCGTCCAACCAATCAGAATCGAGAATTGAGTTTGAGCTTTTAGAGTCTCTGCTGGAAAATTTTATTCGAAATCACTTGTGCTCCGATTCTCCTACGTTCAACACCGTGTTTCAGAGCGTCACCTTCTGACGATTTTTCAACGTGCTTCAGTTTTCGGCAAGACTGATTTTAAACTTCAACTTTCATAATTCTTCGCTACTGCGTTTCTACAGAAGAAGGTAAGTTACATACAACATAATTATTAGTAATATTACAGTAGGATTCTTTTTTCTTTTCTCCCTCAAGCAGATTCTTTTAACTTTTTCTTCTTTTTAGTGCTCGGATTTTGTATTGTACTAGTTGGAAGGTCACATTCTAACTAGATTGTGGAACATGTGAAAATTTGCCATTTCTTTCTATCAAAGATTTCTGGATAGGTATTTTTTCAAGTGTAAAGTGATCAGTAGTCCGTTCCAGAAACGCTAGCGGGATCCACTCTCAAAATCCCCGAATCTTCGTTTCAACCGTCACACAGCGCATTCTGATAGGTAATTAACCAATCAGAGAGTGTTGTGTGACATTTGAAACGGAAATTCGGGGATTTTGAGAGTGGAGAGTTTTTCTGGAACGGGCTACAGGACCTCAATCCTAATTTTTTTTGCTTTTTTCCACCAAACGCATTCTTTTAACTTTTTCTTCTTTTTAGTGCTGGGAACATAATTACATTGTGCTAGTTGAAAGGTTACACTCAAAACTCAATTGAGGACCAAATAAAATAATGGCCATGTCTAGATTTCTAGGTAGGTATTTTTTTTTTTTTTTTAGTGCAAAGTGCCCTTTCAGAAAACACTCTCAGTTTTAAAATTCCCTCTTCTCCCTCTCATCCATCAACTTTCGTTCAAAAAAACCAATTAGAGTGGGTTGTTTAGCAGTTGAAAGAGAGATTTGGAGATTTTCAGAGTGAGAAACCTTGCTATAAAGAAGCACACCTATGAATCTATTTTTACTCAAGTAACAATTGGTTGATCTACAAATTGAAAGGTCTTATGTTGCCTAATTAGATCACCTTGAGCTTATGATTCTTATTCCCTTGAGATTTACTTTATTTGGTTAATGTTTCTTTAACATCTATTTGTATAATAAAGTCATTCGAGACGAGGTTTACCTTTTATTCCTTGGAATCTTACAAATAAGCAACCCTAATGAACCTCACCCAGCCTTGTTTGGGTCGGAAAAAGCCAGTATTACGAAGGAGGGTTTAAATTTGAGTGGTCACGAAGTGTTCAGCATTCGAATTCGGGTGGTCGCGTACCAAGTTTTGATATCGCTGGAAATTGCCTTTATTGATCTAAAGACAAATGGGGCACGTTAAGACTTTCAGAAAACATTTTCACTCTCAAATCCCTAAATCTCCCTTTTAACGGTCAAATATCATTTAAAGAAATCAATCAGAGTATTAGAGTTTTGTTTGGTAGTTGAAAGGGATATTTGTGGATTATGAGGGTAAGAAAGCGTTCTGAAATGAGGCCCATTTCTAGTCAGGGTCACTGAAATTTAGGAAGCCAGGCCCATTTCTAGTCAAGGTCACTGAAGTTTAGCAAGCCAGGCCCGGTTCTAGGCAAGGTTACTGAAGTTTAAAAATTTCACTCAAATCCCTAAATCTCCCTTTAAACCGTCAAATATCGTTCAAAATAAACCAATCAGAATATCAAAGTGTTGTTTGGCAGTTGAAAGGAAAATTTGTGGATTGTTAGGATAAAAAATTGTTCTAAAATGAGGCCCAGTTCTAGTCAGGGTCACTGAAGTTTAGCAAGCCAGGACTAGATGACCACACTAATTCCAACCTTCGAGATGCTAAAATAATATCGAGGCATCTATTCGTGGCCCAACCGAAGCTGGTTGAGGTCGAGGGTATTTCTGAGTTTCAAGGGAAAGAGGGTAAAAAGCACGTCTCAAATGTTCTATGTTAATTTTTTTAAACTTCGTTTTCAACTGCATGGTCATATCACGACGCGCGACGGGTGTTTTACCCTAAGCAATTCATCAAAAATTCGGTTAACTTCAAGTTCAAATACCACCTGGTACAAACTCATAGATTTTTAATTGTTAGATATTATTTTAACGTCTCTGTAACATTTTTTTTTGTAATTTGGGTTTAACATCGCTTTCAATTCCATGGTCATATCACGACGGGGGTGTTACTTTCCATTCAAAGGAAACACACAAAACTGCTACATACATTAAGCTCACCCAGCCTGGGTTCGGCCGGAATGCCAGGTCTACATTACGAAGTCTTCACCTCGCTGGACGTTGCTTAACATTGTTGATCCTACGAGAACCGGTGCATTCAACGCACCATCGAAGCTGGCTTAGTAGCAAATTACTCAAATAAAAAGGTGCTTTGTTTAACTTTTGGTGTTTTACGGGATTCGAACCCGCAACCTCCGGGTCAAAAACAAATGCTCTTAATCACTGAGCCATGGAGGTCAGCTGGTATAATGGAACTATGTCTTGCACTGACAGTAAGGGCCAAATTATAAAACAGGTTTTTTTTTTGAGTAACGTCGCTTTTCAACTGCACGGTCAAACACGACGGGGGTTTTACCCTTCATTCGTAGGAAAATAACAGACCTGCCACCCAAATTGACCTCACCCAGCCTGGGTTGGGCCGGAATGCCAGCATCACCAAGTCTTCACCTCGATGAACGTTGGTTAACTTCGGTGATCCTACGAGAACCTGTGCATTCAACACATGAAATACGCTGACTTGAAAAAAAACTTGCACGGGCTATAGTGTGCTGTGTTTGGTTGAAGGGCATTTCTTAGCTTAGGTTCAGCTATGGACTTCAAGGCGTGTCTTAGATTCGGTAAAAAAAAAATGTCCATTTTTTTAAACAGTGTTATTGAAGCAACAAGAACCTTCCTATTGGAGTAATTTATTACAAAGCCAGCTTCAATGGCGTGTTGAGAGCACGGTTCCTAACTTCCTTAAATTGTTTTATTTTGTGGTTTTGCTTACATAATGATTTCTATCTTCTAGTGTTTTTTTTTTTCTTTTTTTTTTTTTTTTTCAGAACTAATTTCAATCTACCCAGGCATTTGGTCACCCATCGCGAGCAACTAGGCATACTATCACCAGCCCCCAGATCCCTCGTCACCCAAACCACTCGTCCACCGACCACCTCGTCCACCAAATAACTGTCCACCCAGACCACCTCGTCCACCCAGACCACCTCGTCACCCAAATAACCTCGTCCACCCAGACCACCTCGTCCACCCAGACCACCTCGTCCACCCAGACCACCTCGTCCACCCAGTAACCTCGTCCACCCAGACCACCTCGTCCACCAGACCACTGCCACCAGACCACCTCGTTACCAGACACCCGTTTACCTGACCACAAGTCTCTGTTAGTAAGTATTATGTTTAATACTTGTGCGTTCATGTGTTCCATGTTATATTTGTCTTGTTTTTTTTTTTGATGCTATTTAAAAGTATATGTTTAACAAAGAAGGTGTTGGTTTGTAGTGTCAGGCTACAACCCAACACCCATCTTACAAGCGATAGAACGAGATAATACTAGTTACATCCCGTATTATCGCTTGTCGCATTTTTTTAATTTTACTTTGTTGCATGCTTCGGTTATCTCTTTTAAAATAGTGCCTATTTTTTATATATTTATTTTATGTAGATTTTCTTTTTCCATGACAATGTACTAATGTATTCTTGGCTTTTGTTTGTTTGTTTCAGAACTAATTTCAATCCACACATCCAACTGGCACCCAGACCACCTCGTCCATCCAGGACCACCTCGTCCACCAGACCACCTCGTCCACCCAGACCACCTCGTCACCAGACCACCTCGTCCAACCAGACCACCTCGTCCACCCAGACCACCTCGTCCACCACCACCCGTCCACCCAGACCACCTCGTCCACCCAGACCACTTCGTCTACCCAGACCACCAAGTCCTCTGTTAAGTATAAGTATTATGTTTCAATAATTTGTGCGTGTTTAATATTTACTTGTCATGTTTTTTTTTTTTTTTTTTTTTTGCATGCTATTAAAAGTATATTTTTAACGAAGAAGTTGTTGGTTTGTAGTGTCAGGCTACAACCCAACACCCATCTTACAAGCGATAGTACGAGATAATACTAGTTAAATCCCGTATTATCGCTTGTCGCATTTTTTTGATTTCACTTTGTTGCATGCTTCGGTTATTATCTCTTTTAAATTAGTAGGTACCTATTTTTTTATATTTTATATAAGTAGATTTTCTTTTTCCATGATAATGTACTGATGTATTCTTGGCTTTTGTTTGTTTGTTTCAGAGACTAATTTCAATCCACACATCCAAGTGCCACCAACCAGCGTTTATAACCTCGTCCACCAGACCACTCTGGTTCCACCAGACCACCATCTTCACCCAGACCACCTCGTCCACCCAGTTACCACCCAAGTCCTCTGTTAATATAAGTATTATGTTTTAATAATTTGTGCGTGTTCAATGTTTTACTTGTCATGTTTTTTTTATTGCATGCTTTAAAAGTATATTTTTAACGAAGAAGGTGTTGGTTTGTAGTGTCAGGCTACAACCCACACCCATCTTACAAGCGATAATAAGAGATAATACTAGTTACATCCCGTGTTATCGCTTGTCGCATTTTTTAATTTCACTTTGTTGCATGCTCGTCCTTTTCTGCTTCAAAATATACCTATTTTTTTATACTATTTATTTATCTAGATTTTCTTTTTCCATAGACAATGTATTAATGTATTATTGGCTTTGTTTGTTTGTTTCAGAACTAATTTCAATCCACACATCCAACTGGAAACCCAGACCACCTCGTCCACCAGACCACCTCGTCCACCAAGACCACCTCGTCCACCAAGACCACCTCGTCCACCAGACCACCTCGTCCACCCAGACCACCTCGTCCACCCAGACCACCTCGTCCACCCAGACCACCTCGTCCACCCAGCCCCTCGTCACCAGACCACTGTCCACGAGACCACCTCGTCACCAGACCACTCGTCACCAGACCACCTCGCACCCAGACCACCTGTCCACCCAGACCACCAAGTCCTCTGTTAAGTATAAGTATTATGTTTAATAATTTGTGCGTGTTCAATGTTTTACTAGTCATGTTTTTTTTTTTTTTTTTTTTTTTTTTTTTTTTGCATGCTATTAAATGTATATTTTTAACGAAGAAGGTGTTGGTTTGTAGTGACAGGCTACAACCCAACACCCATCCTACAAGCGATAGTACGAGATAATACTAGTTACATCCCGTATTATCGCTTGTCGCATTTTTTTATTTTACTTTGTTGCATGCTTCGGTTTATCTCTTAAAATAGTAGTACCTATTTTTTATATTTTATTTAATGTAGATTTTCTTTTTCCATGAAATGTACTGATGTATTCTTGGCTTTGTTTGTTTGTTTTTCAGAACTAATTTCAATCCACCATCCAAACTGGCCCACCCCGTACCGAACCTCGTCCACCCAGACCACCTCGTCCACCCAGACCACTCGTCCACCAGACCACCTCGTTCCACCAGATTACCAGACCACCTCGTCCACTCAGACCACTCGTCACCAGACACCAATCTCTGTAAGTTAAGTATTATGTTTTAAATAATTTGTCATGTTTTCATGTTTTTTTTTTTTTTTTTTTTTTGCATGCTATTAAAAGTATATTTTTAACGAAGAAGGTGTTGGTTTGTAGTGACAGGCTACAACCCAACACCCATCTTACAAGCGATAGTACGAGATAATACTAGTTACATCCCGTATTATCGCTTGTCGCATTTTTTTAATTTACTTTGTTGCATGCTTCGGTTATTATCTCTTAAAATATACCTATTTTTTATATTTTATTTATGTAGATTTTCTTTTTCCATGACAATGTACTGATGTATTCTTGGCTTTTTGTTTGTTTGTTTCAGAACTAATTTCAATCATCCACACCTATCCTCAACACTGTCACCCAGACCACCTCGTCCACCAGACACCTCGTCCACCCAGACCACCTCGTCCACCCAAGACCACCTCGTCCACCAACCACCCGTGAACTCCACCCAGACCACCCGTCCACCAGACCACCTCGTCACTCCAGACCACCAAGTCCTCTGTTAAGTATAAGTATTATGTTTTAAATAATTTGTGCGTGTTCAATGTTTTACTTGTCATTTTTTTTTTTGCATGCTATTAAAAGTATATTTTTTAACGAAGAAGGTGTTGGTTTGTAGTGATCAGGCTACAACCCAACACCCATCTACAAGCGATAGTACGAGATAATACTAGTTACATCCCGTATTATCGACTGTCGCATTTTTTTAATTTTACTTTGTTGCATGCTTCGGTTATTATCTCTTTTAAATTAGTAGTACCTATTTTTTATATTTTTTATTTAAGTAGATTTTCTTTTTCCATGATAATGTACTGATGTATTCTTGGCTTTTGTTTGTTTGTTTCAGAACTCATTTCAATCCACACCTCCAACTGGCATCCAGACCCCTCGTTTATCCAAGCCACCTCGTCAACCCAGACCATCTCGTCGTCACCCAGACCAACCTCTGTCCACCCAGACCACCTCGTCCACCCAGACCACTTCGTCTATCCAGACCACCAAGTCCTCTGTTAAGTATAAGTATTATGTTTTAATAATTTGTGCGTGTTCAATGTTTTACTTGTCATTTTTTTTTTTTTTTTTTTGCATGCTATTAAAAGTATATTTTTAACGAAGAAGGTGTTGGTTTGTAGTGTCAGGCTACAACCCAACACCCATCTTACAAGCGATTGTACGAGATAATACTAGTTAAATCCCGTATTATCGCTTGTCGCATTTTTTTAATTTTACTTTGTTGCATGCTTCGGTTATCTCTTTTAAAATAGTACCTATTTTTTATATATTTATTTTATGTAGATTTTCTTTTTCCATGACAATGTACTAATGTATTCTTGGCTTTTTGTTTGTTTGTTTCAGAACTAATTTCAATCCACACATCCAACTGGCACCCAGACCACCTCGTCCATCCAGACCACCTCGTCCACCAGACCACCTCGTCCACCAGACCACCTCGTCCACCCAGACCACCTCGTCCACCCAGACCACTTCGTCCACCCAGACCACCTCGTCCACCCAGACCACTTCGTCTATCCAGACCACCAAGTCCTCTGTTAAGTATAAGTATTATGTTTTAATAATTTGTGCGTGTTTAATGTTTTACTTGTCATGTTTTTTTTTGCATGCTATTAAAAGTAATTTTTAACGAAGAAGGTGTTGGTTTGTAGTGTCAGGCTACAACCACACCCTCTACAAGCGATGTACGAGATAATACTATTAATCCCGTATTATCGCTGTCGCATTTTTTTAATTTTACTTTGTTGCATGCTTCGGTTATTCTTTTAAAATGTACCTATTTTTTATATATTTATTATGTAGATTTTCTTTTCCATGACAATGTACTAATGTATTCTTGGTTTGTTTGTTTGTTTCAGAACTAATTTCAATCACACATCCAACGGCACCAGACCACCTCGTCACCAACCACCTGTCACCAACCAACCTCCACCCGACTCGTCCCACATCGTCCCCAACCTCGCCACGACACTTCGTTATCCAGACCACAGTCCTGTATAAGTATAGTTATAATTGTGCGTGTAGTTATCTGTTTTTTTTGCATGCTTTAAGATTTTACGAAAGGTGTTGATTCAGCTAACCAACCCATTTAACGATGAAACTATTTATCCGTTTTTTTATTATGTCTCTCGGTTTTAAAAGTACCTATTTAATTTTATATTATTTTCTTTCTTAATGTAGAGATTGCTTGTTGTTTTTCGAACTATTTCAACACATCGTGACCAGATACTCGTCACCCCACCAACTGTAAAGTTATTCGTATATGTCTTCAGCTTGTAACAGAGTGTAGCAGCTCACACCCATCACAGCGATTATAATACTGTACACTTCATTAACCACTCTTAAAAAACTATTTTTATATTTTTACTTTTACAGTCAGTTTTTTTTTTTTTTTCTCACCCACATTCATGACCCAACCTCTCCACCCACACCGCCCAGACACTTACGACCAAGCTTTTAGTTAAATGTTATATGTGCGTGTATTTCTGTCTGTTTTTTTTTGTGATTAAGTATTTAGAGAAGGGTGGTTTGTAGCGCTACACACCCTCTACAGCGATGTACAGTAATACTGTACCTATTATGTCGCATTTTTTAATTATTGTCAGCTCGTTATCTTTAATGTACTTTTTTTATTTTTTATTTTCTTTCTGAGTATGTATTTTGCTTTTTGTTTTAGATATTCAATCCACACATCCAGTGCCACCAAACTCGTCACCAACCACCCTCCCCACAGCCTTAAGAAGTTTTAATTTTTAATTTTTCAGTTTTTTTTTTTTGCTGTAAGTAATTTTTAAGAGTGTTTTATAACAACCACCCTTACACGATAGTCAGAATATTACATCCGTATGCTTGTTTTATTACTTTGTGCATGCTCGCTCTTAATACTATTTTAATTAGAACTTTCAAATTACATTGGCTTTTGTTTGTTGTTCAGAACTATTCAATCCACACCACCACTGCACCCAGACCCCTCGTCACCAACCACCTCTCACCACCAGCACCAACCCCTCTCACACCTATTATTTTAAGTCGTGTTTTTTTTTTTTTTTTTTTTGCATGCTATTAAATATATTTACGAAGTGTTGTTTAGTGCAGCTACAACCACACCCTCTACAAGCGATGTACGAAAATACTAGTAATCCCGTATTATCGCTCGCATTTTTATTACTTTGTTGCATGCTTCGTTATCTTAATTACCTATTTTTATATTTTATTAGTAGATTTCTTTTCAAATGTACTATGTATTCTGTTTTTGTTGTTGTTTCAGAACTATTTCATCCACACTCAACTGGACCAGACCCTCGACCAGCCACTCCACCCAGACCACTCGTCCACCCAGACCACTCTCCACCCAGACCACCTCGTCCACCAGACCACTCGTCACCAACCACCAAGTCCTCTGTTAAGTATAAGTATTATGTTTTAATAATTTGTGCGTGTTTAATGTTTTACTTGTCATGTTTTTTTTTTTGCATGCTATTAAAAGTATATTTTTAACGAAGCAGGAGTTGGTTTGTAGTGTCAGGCTACAACCCAACACCCATCTTACAAGCGATAGTGCGAGATAATATTACTTACATCCCGTATTATAGCTTTTCGAATTTTTTAATTTCACTTTGTTGCATGCTTCGGTTTTCTCTTCAAAATATTACCTATTTTTTTATACTCTTATTTTATGTAGAAATTTTCTTTTTCCACGACATTTTACTGTTGTATTCTTGGTTTTTTTGTTTGTTACAGAACTATTTTCAATTAGCACATCCAACTGGCACCCAGACCACCTCGTCCACACAGACCACCTCGTCCACCCAGACCACCTCGTCCACCCACACCTCGTCCACCCAGACCACCTCGTCCACCCAGACCACCTCGTCCACCCAGACCAACCGTCCACCCAGACCAACTCGTCCACCCAGACCACCTCGTCCACCCAGACCACCTCGTCCACCCAGACCACCTCGTCCACCCAGACCACCTCGTCCACCCAGACCACCTCGTCCACCCAGACCAACTCGTCCACCCAGACCACCTCGTCCACCCAGACCACCTCGTCCACCCAGACCACCTCGTCCACCCAGACCACCTCGTCCACCCAGACCAACTCGTCCACCCAGACCAACTCGTCCACCCAGACCACCTCGTCCACCCAGATCACCTCGTCCACCCAGACCACCTCGTCCACCCAGACCACCAAGTCCTCTGTTAAGTATAAGTATTATGTTTTAATAATTTGTGCGTGTTCAATGTTTTACTTGTCACGTATTTTTTTTTTTTTTTTTTTTTTTTGCATGCTATTAAAAGTATATTTTTTAACGAAGAAGGTGTTGGTTTGTAGTGTTTGACTACAACCCAACACCCATCTTACAAGCGATAGTACGAGATTATTCTAGTTACCTCGCGTATTATCGCTTGCTGCTTTTTTTGATATCACTTTGTTGCATGCTTCGGTTTTCTCTTCAAAATAATACCAAAATACTACTCATACAGGGAAAGGTGATACCATCACCTTTCACTGTATGAGTGTTAGTATGAATGATTGATTGTAAGTACGTGTGATTGATTGATCGCTTAATTGTTTGTATGCTTGTTCTGATTTTTATTTATTGTTAATATATCTAATTTTATTTTAATTTTACTACATTTTCTATTATTATTAATTTTATTCATTATTACCCCTTTCTCCGACCACCCCCAGTATCTACCAATGACTGTGGTTTGTTTTGATTTATATTGAAAGGAACATTAACGTAATTTTACTACATTTTCTATTATTATTAATTTTTATTCATTATTATTATTGTATTATTACTATTATCTTTATTGTTATTTTTTTTTCTTTTTTTTAACCTAAGCAAGTTTTTCTTATGTAGGTATATAATCTTAAGAATATAAAATGTATGTACATAATGTCTGTTTAAATTTGAAAATAAACAAGACCTTGTATAGACTGCTGGAATAAAGGGACTTTTTAGTCTCACCTCGGCAGTATAAACAAGGTAAATTCTATTCTATTCTATTCTATTTTTTTTTGCTTTTATTTTATGTAGATTTTTTTCCATGACATTGTACTGTTGTATTCTTGGCTTTTTTTTTTGCTTGTTTCAGAACTTATTTCAATCTACATATCCAACTGGCACCCAGACCACCTCGTCCACCCAGACCACCTCGTCCACCCAGACCACCTCGTCCACCCAGACCACCTCGTCCACCCGACCACCAAGTTCTCTGTTAAGTAAAAGTATTATGTTTTAATACTTTGTGCGTGTTCAATGTATTATTCTTTTTTTTTCATGCTATTAAAAGTATATTTTTCTAACGAAGAAGGTGTTGGTTTGTAGTGTTAGGCTATAACCCAACACCCATCTTACAAGCGATAGTACGAGATGATACTAGTTACATCGCGTATTATCGCTTGTCGCATTTCTTTAATCTGACTGTTTTGCATGTTTCTGTGTTTCCTCTTCAAAATAGTCCCTTTGTTTTTACTTTCCTTATTATACTTTTATTTTATGTAGATTTTCTTTTTCCATAATTTCGTACTGTTGCATTTTTGGTTTTTTGTTTGTTTCAGAACTATTTTTAATTAACACATCCAACCGGCACCCAGACCTCCTCGTCCACCCAGATCACCTCGTCCACCCAGACCACCTCGTCCACCAGACCACCTCGTCCACCCAGACCACCTCGTCCACATCGATAACGCTGACCTGTCAGGGTAACTGCTAGTGTTAAGTTTCTTATTTTTTGCATGTTCATTTTTACTTTATGTTGTCTTGTATTTTTTTGAATGATGGTATAACATGTATATTTTTTCTTTGCAATATACATCTGCCCTAATCGCTACTGAAATGTATTGCCACTTAATATAACAGCATAATTATTATAAGAACATGCGGGGGAGAGATTGGACAGTTACAGTATATGCCCTAAATACCCTAATAAATGTAAAATTCTTTAACCAACCGAACACTCAAGATTCGGTTTTAACTTGCAAAGTGGCCGATTTGGCTTTCGTTTGTCTGTCTCTGTATCTATGTGTTCTGTGTGTGTGTATGTCTGTTACGCGATAACTCTCGAATGGATTCTTCAAAATTAATGAAATTTTGTAAACATATTCATTGGAGTCCTAGAATTTTTAACCGAACACAGTGAGGGAGCGAAGCGCCCTCGCGTAGTGAGGTTCTTCCTTAACTTGCATACTGGACGATTAGGCTTTCGTTTGTCTGTCTGTCTGTGTTTCTATGTTTCTGTGCGTCTGTCTGTTCCGCGATTACTCTCGAACGGATTCTTCAAAATTGATGACATTTTGTATAAAGTTCATTGGGGTCCTAGAATTATTTAACTATAGTGAGGTAGCGAAGCGACCTTCTGTGAGGTTCTCTGCATACTGGACGATTTGGCTTTCGTTTGTTTGTCTATTTGTGTGTCTATGTTTCTGTGTGTCTGTCTGTTCTGCGATAACTCTCGAACGGATTCTTCAATATTGATTATATCTTGTATACAAATTAATTTTTTTAAGGTTTTGTTTTAACTTGCACACTGAACAATTTGGCTTTTTTTGTCTCTGTGTGTATGTCTGTTCCCTGTTCCGCGAAAACTCTCGAACGGATTCTTCAAAATTGATGAAATTGGCTTTCTTTTGTCTGCCTATATGTTTTTTTGTGTGTCTGTTCCGCGAAAACTCTCGAACGGAATCTTCAAAATTGATGAAAATAAGTACATAAATATTGGAGTCCTAGAATTTTTAACCGAACACAGTGAGGGAGTGAAGTGAACTCACTAAGTGAGGTTCTTTTTTAACTTACATTCTGGACGATTTGGCTTTCGTTTGTCTGAATGTATGTATTTATGTCTGTCTCTTCTGCGATAACTCTCGAATGGATTCTTCAAAATCGATGAAATTTTGTATACTTACAAGTTCATTGGGGTCCTAGAATTCTACCTACAGTGATTGAGCGAAGTAACCTCACAACCTCACTAAGTGAGGTTGTATTTCAACTCGCAGACTGGATGATTCTGATTTCTTTTGTCTGTCTGTGTTTTTGTGTGTCTGTTCCGCGTTAACTCTCGAACGGATTCTTCAAAATTGATGAAATTTTGTATATATATTCATTGGAGTCTTAGAATTTTTAACCGAACACAGTGAGGTTCTATTTTAACTTGTTTACTGGGCGATTGAGATTTCGTTTGTCTGTATGTCTGTTCCGCGATAATCCTTGAACTGTATTCATGTTTTTTTAGGTCCTAGAATTTCACCTATAGTTTTTGGGCCGAACAGATGGGGGCCATTTTGGTGAAAATTAAAACGATTTTTCTACTTTATTGAAACAAGCTGTCTTGAAATTTTGTAGAGTTGTTGAAAAAATATATTTTGGCAGTTGTTAAATTTGGTGATCGTGAAAGCTATGGAAGGAAGCCGCACTGTGCTAAAAAATCAAAAAGCCAAAAAAAAGGGCCGGTTGATATTTTTTAATCGAAACCTATTGAGTTGGGTATCGAATGAAAGGTCTCGATTGTCCTCATGCTTGATTGAACATTATTTTATAAGGCGATTGTTGAATCTGTGTCAGGTTTACAGTTCACAGAACCACTAGTATTAAACAGCATTAGTATTAAATTTTGTATTAAGTATATTTTGATAATATTACAGTAGAGGTTTTTGGACAGATGTATTTTTTTGCATGATGTTTTATTTTTGCATTTTCATGTTTTCTTTTTTTTTCACTTGTTGGCGCCACAAGTTTTTTTATATTTATTTTTAGGAAATAGTTTATTACGAAGTGGAATAGGCCTTGCAAAGTGTATCCTTCTTTTCTAAGTTGAGATACATTTTGTTTGGGATACCACTTAGGAAGTTAGAAAAACGGGCTGGAACTCTACCTCTTGGGTGGCCTGGAAACGAGTTTTTTTTTTTTTTTTTTTTTTTTTTTTTTTTACACAAGTTTACGGGTTAGGCCCATTTCATTACATAGAAAAAATACTTACAATTAAACATTACGATTAAAACACTTATGACTACAATTAAACATTACGATTTAAAACACTTATGACTAGTTGGTTAATTAATTAAAATACTAAATCTAAACTTAAAATTATAGAGCTTTATTATATTTGAAAAAGAGAAAGAGATTCCAGTGTGCATGAAAAAATGTCGAGGTCGACATCGCCGGCTCGATTACCTATACACTGGATTCTCTGCATAGGGGAAAACTCACCTAAATTTGACCTACTCTTGGTGAGAGCAAATGTAAGATGAGAGCGTGTATTTCTGATATTGATTCTAAAATTAAGTTTAGTGAGTAATTCAGGAGAGTCAATCATATTGTGAATGAGTTTGTACAGGAATACCAGATCTTGAATTATTCTCCTATTATTTAATGTTGTTATATTATGGGAAATTAATATCTCACTGTAATCATGATTTAAAATAGGTTTTTTCTCTTTATAAGCAAGGAGTCTCAAAAACTTTCTTTGTACTGATTCAATTGTATTCTGATGGACTTGATACTGGGGTGACCATACTACAGAGCAGTACTCGAGATGAGATCGAACATACGAATAGTATAAAAGTTTTAGTACCTTTGAATCGGTGAAATCTCGAGTCTGCCTATGCAGGAAGCCCAGCATTTGAAAAGCTTTATTGGAGATATTGCTATAATGAGAATTAAACTTTAAGTTATGTTCGAGGGTTACTCCTAAGTCTTTAATAATATTTACTCGTTCTAAAGCGACATCATTAATAAAATATTGAACAAGTAGGGGATTTTTTTTTGTATAGAAGCTCATCACCTTACATTTACTTATATTTAATTGCATGAGATTATCTCGACACCAGCACTGTAGACCCCGGAGTGTTTCCTGCAACTGATGTGCGTCCTCAGACCCCCTAACCCTCACAGCCAACTTCAAATCATCAGCGAAAAGCCAGGCTTTAATATTAGGTGGTAGAATTGAGACTATATCGTTCACGTAACACAGAAATAAAATTCCAGATAAGTGGCCGCCCTGTATACAGCCCGAGGTAACTTTGATCTCTTCAGAGTAAACATTGTCTGAGTTACCCGAGTCATTCACAGGACTAGCACTCACTGGATTTGTGTTTTTTATTTTGACTATTTGTCGGCGATTCATATGGAAGCTTCTTAACCAATTGATTAAATTTCCGCCGATTCCTATGGCTTGGAGCTTTGATATTAATAGGTCATGAGAAATTCGATCAAAGCATTTAGAGAAATCTGTGTAAACACAGTCTACCTGATCTCCTTCTTCAATGACCGAAGTGACATAGTCCGTGAAGGAGACGAGATTGGTGGTGGTTGATTTTTTTCTCATGAACCCATGTTGATTCTCTATTATTATGCTTGAGAGTATTGGATATAATTGTTTAGATATGAGCTTTTCAAATATTTTAGGTACTATTGAAGATATGCAAACAGGACGATAGTTTTTTACATTTTTTTTATCTGATGATTTATAGATCGGTGTAATATAAGCAAGTTTCCATCGATCAGGGAAAGTACCGCAATCAATGGAGGTCTGAAAAATGAGGGTCATAGGGGCGGCGAGTACAGCAGCGCACGACTTGAATAATATAGCAGAGATCTCATCAGGGCCTCTACATGCTTGAGGGGGGAGTTTTGACAGAGTTTCTTTTTTTTTTAGTAAATAAGTTGATTAAAAATGGAACTGAAAAACGAGCTAAAATCCAAGGATCTTCACACTCTTTATCCCCTTTATTCTAATTATTAAAATGTTGTATCACTTTTGTTATTACCCCTTTTCAGTGCTCAGTCGATTTTTCATTATTGTTATAAAATAATTATTGAAGTAAATTTGCGTGGATTTGAAGGGAAGGTTTTATTATGATTTGTAAAAAGAATTTGACTGGTAGCCAATGCAAACTTTAATTTGGTATAGCATGGAATACAAAAAAAAAAGAAAACTAGAAAAGTAAAAAATAAGTCGAGAATAATAATATTAATAATTGAGTTAAGGTTATTCCATTATTCCACTCTGCAAAATTCCCTGTTTCATAGATGAAATTTCTCTATTCTCTTCTGAAGGGAAACTTTTGAGCTCTAGGTGGAGAAATGGAAGGAGTTTCATGGATTTTAACCATTTCAAACGTTCGTACAACACAATTTCACAGGGCATAATGTGTTTTCAACACAAATTCACTCAGCATAACGGTCACACAGCATAATCGATTTCGATTATTATGCTGTATGAACTTGTGTTGAACTAACGCACACCTTGAAGACTGAGGCAGGCCTTCAACTTGGCAGCCAGCCATTTTCTATGGAGAGTTTTCCACATGAAAGTTTGAAGTTGAAGTTTAACATGGGTTCTTATGTGTGTGGGTGTGGGTGGCTGGGTGTGCGTGTGTGGGTTTGTGTGTGTCGATGTGGGTGGGTGTGGATGTGTGTGTGTGGGTGTATGGTGTGATGTGTGTTCGTTGTGTGTGTTTGATGGGCTGGCGAAGCGGCGGGTGTAACCCGCCATTAATCGCTTTCAACGTGTCTATTTATTTTTAATCCAAATCTTAATACTTTACCTTATGACCTTTCTATTAAATAATTAAATAGAGAGGTATACATATTTTCTCAATCAATATTTCAAAGCCTTATTTCCTTCTTTAGCATAGCCATGAAACAACAGCTACCTTAGACGTTTATGCTCTGATGGGCGTGAATAGTTACAAATTCCTTCCCATTTAGTTGCTGGATCAACATGAGCGCTGGAAGGTGAAAAATTCATGAGAAATCCCCGACCTTGGTAATCATGGCATTTACATACACTCTCAACACGCAGCCCATACATAAGAGATACCCACTCTACCACTCGTAGTCCAGAGATCTCAAGGTGGATTCCCGATTGGAGCAGACTTTTTGCACAGAAAATTAGTTTCCCTCCAAACACGTGAGGCTGGCATTTGCGGCCAACCCAGGCTGGGCGAGGTTAATGTGAGTTGCTGGTACGATTCCACGCAAATGAAGGGTAAAACCCCCGTCCTTATCAGGGCGTTAAATCAAATAGAACCGTAAGCATTAGGAAGGTTATCCAGCCGTAAAAATGTGCTAAAACCAACCAACCTCAACCATGAGGTTCAACAATGTCGACTGCAAGTAGGTTTGGGAAAAGGCAAAGATGAAGAAGATTATTTTAGAACACTTCATTGACAATTCACACTGGAACATTGTAAAAAGTTCAATTGGAGTGACTGTTATGAAGATTGTATGACCTTGATTCAATAGTATTTTTCTTTCTTTCTTTTTACGATAAATCAACAAATGTTTTTGTAAAATTATTTTTGCGAAATGAAAACAGAGTGGTTTTATCACAAAAATTATAAATATATTTCATTGAATTAAATATTATGTATTCATATAATTTTTAATATTAGGTATGTTACTAAAACGTCAAAAAATATTGAGTAAAACCTAAATGTATAGAAGAGAGAATAAAACTAATTGAAAGTAACTTGAAAGGATTATTCACAAAACGAATCAAATTTGAATTAATACCACGAAGAACTGGAAAGTACGACTTGTTTCTGGATCAGAATATTAGAGTGGACAACTTCGATTTTTCATTTTGATTATAATCAAGCAGTAACTAATAATAATTACAGGTGTAACCAAACCAATATTTTGATCCGAAATCATGTCACCACTGCCACAATTCATACAAGTAACAATAGTGCTACATTCTCAAAAACTAGAGTACAAAACTTCTTAGACGTAAGCCAAACAAAGCCTGCAGTTTACACACAAGTGGGGAGAATAGGAAGGAGAAAAACCTGGCTAATAACTGCTATTTGACAACTCTGGGGGGAATTCATAGATCCTGCGGTGAATAAATGCTCAAAGACCCTAGAGGAGGTACATAATATTATGATATTGGTTTCTATGGAGTAAGTTCTCATTGATTTTTTTTTCGGCTCTGGAACTTACGTTTGTTAGTTCATACTGTTCACAAAATCAATCATGAACATTAAAATAAACAATAATTTCTTTGGTTCAGTTCAGAAGATAGAAATAACATACTGCCAATGTTATATAATGCCTACCTAGTCGTACCATTAGCTTTTTCATAAACAAAATTTAATAAAATAACAAAACGCGATATACGAGTAGAGTATAAAGATGTTTTCCATTAACGTACTAAACTAGTAAAGCTTTTGTTATTTCGAGTCTTCAAACCAGCATTGAGCCTTAGACATAGACAATCATCTGAAGATAATCTCTGATGAGTCATGACATCCTTAACTTTGACATTCCTATTTCTCTAGGCAAAACTTTTTGGTTGCACATGGGATGGCGTCGGATGAGAGACGCCACTGCTTTGATAGCTTTCTCCATCCTTACACACTTCGAGATTTGTCAGCAGTAGAGAATGTTTCCCTGTACCTTTCGATAGTATGCAGACAAACATTTGGTTAATACCAAGAGATTTCAAATGAAGGAATTATTCTTCTATACTGGAGTAAAGTAATCACTGCAGTTCTCTAATCTTTGATGCTAAGCTCCATGTTATAAATAATGAATCTAAACCCGAAGTGATTATCATTTGATAGATAAGTGTCTTTTGTTTACATTAAAAGTTACATCTTGTATAGCCTTGCAAGAGCAAAGAATATATACATGTTGCAACAATTGTAACAGAACTTATGGCACGAAAAATAATAAACCACTGTTATTAGTATTAGGACATGCAATATACCGGATGTTCAAAAGGGGAAAACTCAACTATTTTGTTTTTGTAAAAAGTACAGATTAAAAAAAAAAAAAAAAAAAATGGAAAATAACACGACATACTAAAATTATTTAATGAAAAGTGGATTCAGATTTTCATTTAAAAGAAAATAGGTAACCAATTTGAAATGGTAGCTTGTAAAAATGTTGAGGGAAAAGTCGATTTGTTAGGTCCTTCATCAATCAAATAAAACTGTGTCTTTTGTTTAAACAAAAAGTGTTTTGTCTTTTTTTTTTTTTTTTTTTTTTTTTTCAACATCCGCCATATACACAACCAAGAAGGAGAGGTGGAAACGGGTTTGATCGGGAGAAATAATGTTTAAAAAAAATTATTCTGTGGTGTTTTTCTATACATGTTTACGGATACCGATCTCAGTAGCTTGATCGATAAGGCGGCGGACTTATAATCGGAGGTCGTTAGTTCAAATTCGAAGTTAAGCACACATTTAGTAAAGTGATTTTGAGTAGTTGTGATATCACGATTGTGATTAACACAAATATGATAACTTGTAACTTATAACTACATTTTTACAGATCATACCTTTGTCTTACACAAAGATACGCCCATACTATGGCAGAAAACGTTCTCCGTTTTCTTCATTATCAAAAATTATTATTCTCTATAATTATTCTCAACGGTCCATAATAAGGTAATATTATTTTAAAATTCAAACATTGAAGCAGAAAAAGTTCATCATCGTTCCACGTTAGTGACCTGTTTTGTCAAATAACAGAAAGGTATAGCCAGATAAGTAAAATAATTAATAGACATACCTATAGATTAAAAAAAAGTATCAACCAATCTTTACTACCCATAAAAAACTAAAAAAAAAAAACAATTGGTTGTTAAATGAACCAAAATTTTTTCAACCAATAGCATTTTTGAAGGAGAAAATTCGTCATCAATAAAATCCAGCAGAGAAAAAGTTTAGATAAATTATATGCGGAAGTTATAATAAATCAAGATGATAAAAATGGTCAATCAAAGGCTTATTCACAGATAACTTACAACTTACAAATATAATTTACAAATTCAAATAATCAATACATTATCATTCAGGTTAAAAAGATAATAAATAATTTGATTGGACATGACAAGTTTCCTAAAGAAAAGGATAGATGCCTAAACACTCTAAACAGTTTCATTTCACTTACACCTGATATTACCGAGTCTCTATGGTAAAAAAAGGAATTGAATTTACAATAATTCTTCATTGCAGACGGCCATAATGTCACAAATTTTACATTGTAGGACTTGGAATAAGACCTAGTTTATAAAGTTTTCTTCAACTTTTTCTTTTAAAATCAGTTGCAAGTAAAATTAAAAAATAAAATTGTGAACTATTGCTTTTCTTCCCCTGTCTTCAGACATATGAGATTTAATCAGCAAATCCTTCTTGCTTCTTGCAAAACTTCATGACTCGTATAACTCCTACAAACATCAAATTATATTAAACTCACGTTAATATGATAATGAACAGTATAATTATATTATCTTGTTCCCTACAAGATACACAGGTGATATGCCCAAGATGCTATCTTTGAGGACATTTAGGACGCAATACAAGAGAATTAGAAAAAATAGAGAGAATGAATCAAAAGATAAAACTATAAATAATTCAGTACTTGTGAGACAGGAGTGGAAGCCTGCGTGCACACTATTACTCAGTCGTCTTGTTGATTGCAAAGGTTACTTGGGAGATCTCTGTCTTCAAAGTCATAATGCTGAGAACAAACAGAACACGAATAAGACCATTAACAGGAAGTGGAAATACCTCTACCTACTATGCTCAGTGCTCACATACAGGGTGTCCATGCTCAGTGCTCACATACAGGATGTCCAAGCTTTATTTTATAGAAAACTAGCGGGCTGTCGCCCGCTTTGCGGGCCGAGGCATGGCCGTGAAAGCAAAAAATCCTTTTTCGCCAATGGCAGGTGTTGTAGTGGGAGTTTCGAAAAATCCCGTCTTATTGCACATCTAGACTCTAAGACAAAGCTACCTACCAAATTTCAGCTTCCTAGGACTTACGGTTTGGGCTGTAGAGCGATGATCAGTCAGTGGTCAGTGGTCAGTGAGTGTCTTTGACATTTATATATTAAGATTTCAGAATCAATTCAAGGGGAGATTCTAAGACTAAAATTAAAATACTCTTCGGTAATTTTTCGAAATATAAAAAAATGACTATTTTTTTCTTTTCTTGAAAAGAACCCTTTAACATGTTAAAATAAACTGAAAATTGTTCTTTTGTCTTTATGTATTATATTACTTAAGTATATTTACTAAGTATAGGTACATAAAATTAACATTTCGTTCCTAATTGAAAATTGAGTTATTTTCGTTCGTCGGCATTTTTCGAAAAATCATCTGAGAGAATTAGAAAATCCCCTACATTCAATTCTGAAAGTATCAACAACAAAAACTTAGACACCTTGTATATATTATCTAGACTCGACTTTGTTTACTTTAGTGCAGTGATTCTCAACGTGGCGATATCGCCCCCTGGAGGGCGCTGGGGGGGCAATGAGTACATTTTGGGCAGTCGGGGGGCGATGAAATTATTTTGGGCAATAAGGGGGCGATGGAATTGGCTTGACAAGCTAATCATCCTATAATCCAAAAATAACCAACTCCTCCACGAGTTACTAATTTGTCACAATTTGCACAAACAACGACTATATTCAGAAAAGATAAACAGCTTAATGTGACATCATCAACACCAACCAAAAGTTACGTGACAGCGTCCTCTCCTCTTGTAACCTTGGTACAGTAGGTATTTCTTAAGTGCGTAGTGACTTCAGTCAGCAGGCCTGTGCTCTTTTTCTGTAAGATTTAAATTTGACTTCAATATATTCTTGACTTCAATTATTTTCTACTTACCTATGTACACTTGAGAGCAGAAAAAAGCAAATCAAACTTTTTCCTCCACCAAATCTGCGATATCTTCGAAATTACTATTTCTATCGAGTCGTATGATATCTCAAAATATTGTAACTTTTGTTTTCTACAATTTCATAATTTGATTGTTAAAAAAAAACCTACCACAAGCTGTCAAAATTAAATTTTACTACAGGATGTCAAAAAAAAAAGAAAAACATGATTTTTTATAACAAAAGACGTTATAACCTGAGAAATCAACAAGATTCATTCATAACAATGGTGAATCAGTATTTTGTGTTGCCTCCCCGAGCTTTGATCACAGCATTCATTCGATTTGGTATTGAGTGGATCAAAGTAACCACAATTTCTTGGGACAAACTCTCCCATTTTTCGGTGAGGGCGATCTTGAGCACTGCCACAGTCTGGGGAGCCGGTATTCTGCCTCGAACACTTCGTCTGAGTTGGTCCCACATATTTTCAATCGGATTGAGGTCGGCACTAAGAGAGGGCTAGTCCAAAGTGTCAATATTCTCCTCACCGAAGAACTCCCGAATTCAGTTTGCCACATGAGGGCGGGCATTGTCGTGCATGAGGAGGAACTGGTCGCCCATAATTTGATCGAGAAAAACCACATGGGTCTGCAGGACTTCAAGAAGCTAGAATTTAACCAAAGAGAACTTCAACTGGACCCAAACTCTCCAGAGAGCATAGGGAAAGGAGACTCAGATTCGCCATAGAACACGTGGATTGGACACCCGAGCAATGGCGCTCTGTTCTCTTCACTGATGAATGTCGGGTGTGTTTGTTTGGTAATAACAGAAGGAAAAGAGTCTATCGAAGAGCGAGAGAAAGGTATGCTGAGTAATGCATCACAGAAACTGTCAGTTTCGGCGGTGGTTCCTGTATGTTGTGGGGTGGGATTTCAACTGAAAGAAAGACTGAATTGGTTTTCATCACATGTGGTGCGGGAGGTGACCTGAACAGTCAGGGATACATTGATAAGATCCATGTGGTTCCTCTCGCTCAAATTATGGGCCACCAGTTCCTCCTCATGCACGACAATGCCCGCCCACATGCGGCTAACTGTGTACGGGAGTTCTTGGGTGAGAAGAATATTGACAATTTTTACTGGCCCTCTCTTAGTCTCGGCCACAACCCGATCCAGGATCTATGGGACCAACTCAAACGAAGTGTTTGAGGCAGAATACCGGCTCCCCAGACTGTAGCAGAGCTCAAGATCCCCCTCATGGGAGAGGTTGTCCCAAGAAATTGTGGTTACTTTGATCCACTCAATACCAAATCGAATGAATACTGTGATCAAAAGCTCGGGGAGGCAACACTAAATACTGATTCACCATTGTTATGAATGAATCTTGTTGATTTCTCAGGTTATAACGTCTTTTGTTAAAAATAAAAAAAATCATGTTTCTCTCTTTTTTTTTTGACATCCTGTAGTAAAATTTAATTTTGACGGCTTTTGGTAGGTTTTTTTTAACAATCTAATAATGATATTGTAGAAAACGGATAATTTTCGCAGAGGGGGCACTATGCTACAAAAGGTTGAGAACCACTGCTTTAGTGAGTTAATAGTTGTACGTCGACATTTAGCATGTACTCTACCGACTTGATAATTCTATAAAATGTCTAAACTGCTTGGAATGAACAAAAGTTTTTTTTTTAAAGTTATCATATTTGTGTTTATCACTTTCGTGATGTCACAACTACTCAAACTCGCTTTACTAAAACTACACTGAAATCGGGACTTGAACCACCGACCTCCAGGTTACAAGTCAGCCGCCTTATCGATGAAACTACTGAGGTCCGTGCTTGGAATGAACTACAACAAATAGAACCCAATTGCACTCGTAAAAGAGGAATCAATAATGTATTATAGAATCTAGTGAAAGACTGCATCAAACTAGTTGTTGAACAGTTCACCGTCTACTAATGATGAATGGGTAGTTGGGTACTCACGTGAGGAGGTCGAGTTGGTTGAGTTGTTGCTGGGGCTGAGGTGAGGCCCCCAGATTCTCACTGAGCTATCATCGGACACAGAGGCAAGCATAGAATGGTACACAGGGTTCCAGGCCACGCAGTTCACGGTGCGTGTGTGTCCTGTTAGGGTGGCGATGGGTAGCTCCCGCTTCACGTGCCAGATATAGACCTTGTTGTCTGGTGGAAAGGTTTAAAGTGTATTGAAGTGTTTTATTGCAGGAAATCTTTTATGGCCGGGTCGAGATGAGCCTGCAAGTTCTCTGCTCTTGTAGATTTTAGGTCACGTGATCAATTTACACCAATTACAGAGCTCGAAAGTGATCACGTGACCTAAAATCTACATGAGCCGGGACCTGGCAGGCACATCTCTACCCCGCCATTAGTGTCTTTATAATGTTTGACAAATTCTCAAAAAAGAGGAAAAATATATTGGGCGAGATCCGAACGAACGGCACCCACTTCCTGGCACTACAAGACATTACCTGCATGTAATGTGCTTATGAAAGGGTGTGAAAAACGGGTTTTGGGGTCGACTTTTGTTCTAGTAACCTGAAAAGTAACATTGGAAGTCATGTTTCATTGACACTCGTATTCAATTCGGGGTTTTTCCTCTCAATGAAATCAAGCACATCACTGAACTATCCAAGCTCTCATCTCATCACTTGCTTCTTACCTTCGCTTCCACTGGCAACAAAGTCTTGGTTGGCACCTCCGAAGCAGCTGTGTATGGTGAAGTGGCCCTGTGTGACTCCCTGGAACTTGCGAATGAGCACCCTGTCCCTCAGGTCCCACAGGTGCACCCCCTGGGTCGCCACGTTGAGAAGCGCTAGTCTATCAGAGTTGTCGATTGTGAATGCCATCACCGGGTGATCCTCTTGTAGGCTGAAATATCAGGGGCAGAAATGTAGTAGACTTTGGTGAAACGTACATATTTATAAGGATAGTAATGTTTTTTTTTTTTTACTTTCAGCGTGGTACAGGTTCCATTATGCCAACAGTGTAATAGATGATCTCTTTTTACCAATTACATTGAAGTACGATATTGTAAGGTGTCATAGTAATATCTGTCTTAAAAATTTCAACACAAAAGCTAAGTCCCATTCTCCATTTGTATTCTTAGAGCTACTTGGTGCAAGAGACTTTCCATTTGACTTACAGATTGCCATCAGACAGATTTTCAAAATTGTAGTAGCGAATGCGGTGATGTGTGTCTGCAGCTAGGACTGTCTTGTCGGATCTGCACCAGAGACAGTTCACTCGCACCCCTTCCCACGAGTCCAGCACTTGCCCTTCAATATCCTGCAACACAATAGAAGAAATACTGGTTTCAGCCATAGTGTTGATTTAATTTAATTTATTAAATTAAATTTCGAAAAACATTCAATTTATTAAATTAACTTTCGAAAAACATTCAATCTCCCGAAATCTATGATTAATGACATTGTTATCACAGCTATTCGCGGTTCTTGTCGCATAA
This sequence comes from Bactericera cockerelli, assembly GCA_024516035.1. Lineage (NCBI taxonomy): Eukaryota > Metazoa > Arthropoda > Insecta > Hemiptera > Triozidae > Bactericera > Bactericera cockerelli. The sequence goes on along the minus strand of CM044955.1, from coordinate 35,903,414 downwards.
TTCATAACCACCTATACAAACCATCCTAAAAATAACCATAGTCATTGTCTACTTCAAAACACAAGTAACAAGAGTACTGTGTCTTATGGCAAGCATCGATAGTGATGTCAGTTGTTTGTAAATAAATTTTAGTATCTTTCTCTCTCTAGATATCGGAACATTAACATTAGATACTTCCGATATCTAATGTTAGATATCGGAACATTAACATTAGATACTTCCGATATCTAATGTTAGATATAGGAACATTAACATTAGATACTTCCGATATCTAATGTTAGATATAGGAACATTAACATTATATACTTCCAATATCTAATGTTGGATATAGGAACATTAACATTAGATACTTCCGATATCTAATGTTGGATATAGGAACATTAACATTAGATACTTCCAATATCTAATGTTTAATACTCTCAAAAGATACATCGCTTTTTCTATTCCAGGGACGAGTATCACCATGAGGAAACATTTCCGCACCTTTTGTTATAGAGTTAACCCCTTAATTGTTCATAAATATGTGGTTAACTTATCATAATTTTTTAATCACCTTTTAATCTAGACTAGAAAAGTGACTCACACACTGATAGAATTGGCCCCTCACACCCCCGCACACAAACTTGGTGCCGTCCTTGTGCCATGAGCAAGAAGTCAGCGAGTCCTCAGTGGAGTGGTTCAGCTTAACCCTTAGCAGCTCGGTGTCCACATTCCACACCCACAGCTCATGGCAGTCCTCAGGCCCTGCTACCAGGAGGTGAGACCCATCAGGAGACCAGGCCAGGTACGCCACGCCGTAAGTGTGACCTGGTGACCAAATGATAATCACAACTTCAGTGTGTATAGCACAGATTTAACAGGGCTTTTCTATGTATTTAACCATTCAAATCCAAAATCTGCCACGAGTTGTTACTTATATAAAAGCAGTTTCTGTATAGATGGGTAAGTGAACATCTGAACCAAAGAAATAGATTCAAATCTACCTGTGTGCAGGCTCTTCATGGTGACTACTGTACTATCCTGAATATATGAAAATAATTAAATGTTCTAGAATTTTTCTATTTTCTGAAAGTTATAGGAAGTAATTTTTAGCTTAAAGTCTGTTTGTATCTATGTGAATCTGTGTGGAATGCTGATTTTTTTCATATTTTCTACATTAGCTATGTGTTAAATTGTGTAAAGTAACGAAAAAATGCAAAAAAATCTTGAAAACAATAAGAAATATGGAATTTTTTAAATGAAAAATTTGTTTTAAATCTTACACATATTTTCAATATTGAGAAAATAACTTTCTAACATATTTGAAAACTTACAATGATAATTATAATGTGTTGATTTTTGAATTTTTAGGACATTTCTGATTAAACTTCCTCAATTGTAATAGAAAGTCGTGTGATGTTCATACCAATATATTTTTTTTCTTCTTCTTTATCAATTTATTATAATTAATAAATTGGTGAATTCATAATAATATGTAATATAAGTAATAATTGTTTACCATAAATATTCGTTACATTGATTTATACAGCCACTTTGTATCTATTTAATACTTCTGATGATTTCTAATATTAGACATGGAAGTATATTTTCATATGTTTACCCTCTAATGTTTTCCTATGCTGGCAGGTAAAGGTGACGGGATCCACATCCCAGATAATGACTGTGTTATCTTTGGATCCAGTGGCTAGTTTGAGACCATCAGGTGAGAACTTGCAGAACCAAACCTCATCACAGTGGTCGTTGAGTACTTGGGTTGTTTCACACGGGAACTCCTCTCTGCAATTGAAAGAGAATTACCACTGTGAAAGAGCAGAGCTGATTAGTTATTTAATAACAGGATAACATATACAAAGGTATTTTTCCCAAGCTAAAGCTTCTAAGAAAAGTTCAGACAAAAGATTGTACAAAATCAAATAAAATGCATAGATTCAATATCTATTTGCGCTGCGACTTTTCCAAAAAGTCGAGAAAATCTTTTTTTCTAAAGCCTGTAACTAAAAAACGGCTCCTCTTATCTACTCTACTCACATACACACCACACACACAATACATCACATATACAAAATATGGTTGTCAGAGGACAAAGGACAAAATTGCGGTCCGTTTTGATGTATCACATTATTTTCGAAAGAAAAATTCCATTTTAATATTTTGTTGATAGTTAGTTATCTGTCACCTATATCTGAAATGCCCTGTCCGACTAATTTTTCAAATCTAATGTAGCACCATTAATTCATGAAACAACTAGAAAAATAATACTAACACTGTATACTCATAGTGTATACACAGTATACACAACAATAATAACAATTAAGTATTGCTAAATCATTAACTGGTAAACTTACTTTGTACATATATGATCTACAAGGAGTGAAACATTATCTAAACTTCCATCTCCCTTGGTATTGTGAAAAGGACAGTGATGTTTTTGAAGGTCAACAGCTTGTGAAAGAAGAGTTTGCAATCTGAAATCAATAAGTTTGTCAAATTATTGAGAAGTTTAATAAATCTGCGTCCACAAGATAAGCACAAGATACCTGTCAATCCAATTTCTAGGCTATGGCCATTTCCAAAGATTTTAATTTAGATTTAATGTCCTGATATTTATGACTTTTTATAATTGCAATTGTAGAATTACTCTAAATTCACGAAAGGGAAAAAGGGAAAAATCGAATTTTTGCAGGGAAAAAAATTGAACTTATGATTAAATATCTCTCTGGTTTTTCAATATTTTTTGATGCAACTAACTGCATTTAAAGCAAAATATGCATGACTATCCATACATGAAGTCAAAACTCCCCTACTGGCTATCATTTCTTGGAAAACATGCATCAATCCAAGTGACCTCTGGACCTGTGGGAAAAACAGGGACTTGGCCATAACTCCTTAATGAAGCAAAATGCTCCACTGCAAGTTTTGCTTATATGATAGTCCACATTGGGCTGAACCTACCCTCAGAATATATGCATCTGTATACAGGACACCCTGTATAATATGATGAAGCAATAAACTCACAATGTAACCAGTTTAATATTTGTGTCTAAGGAGACAAGTTACTATTATCACTGATATGCACACTGATGTCACTGATAGTTTGAATCTTACCTACGAGGTGGAAGCATAACTGTGGGCGGAAGAAATGACTGAAGTTTATCCATCAATTTGGTTCTTGATTGGGATCCTTTCCCATCCCATTTAGCTCTTTCTAAAAGCTGTTCTACTCCACTGCACATCATAAAACTGAAATTATGATAAAATTTGTGTTAAATGTATTTTTTTTTTTTCTTCCAAATATGAATGATTAGAAATATTTAAAAGATTTAATTATTATTTCAGTTTCATTTAAATTCTGAAGTTTGATTGATAATATAATAAAAATTAGGACCATTATAGAGACACTTGTAATGTATCAGACTCATTTTGTACACTGTATTTGCCAGTGTTGTAATGTACCCGGGTACTTGTACCCGGGTACTGTACCCGGGTACAGTTTTGAGTACCCGATACCCGTACCGGGTACAGATTGTGAATTGGTACCCAATACCCGTACCGGGTACTATTTTTCTGTACCCGGTACCCGAAAAGCGGGTACTTTACGGTACTTTTTTGTTCTTAAGTAGCAAGAATTTGTTCTAAAAAATTGAAACCTTGTTTTTCATTTTGGAACGTTTTTCAAAAAAAAAAGTTTCACTTTTTTTAAACAAATGACATCATATCCACTACTTCCTACCTCCATGCGAGCGATTGGCGAGGCAAATTTTCAATTCTAGTAAGTCATGTTGGTCATGAACATTTTAATTTTTAATACTATAAATAAATAATGTAATTTTAATTTATTTGTTATTTCATAATTTAATGATTCTGATCCGTCTTGAGTCTTGGCCCTTTCTTTTGATTCCATATACAGACAAATAATGGTAAAAATTAGGTGAATATAAAAATTGACAATATTAATATTATAAACAAGAGAAAAAAAAACAAAATATATACATATGTCCTAACTAAAGGGCGGGGTTATTGCCTATGGCAATCTCTTCCACCCAACCTTTACTGACAAATGGTGTAGGTACCTACTTCAAATCGCTTTTAGCTGTTGGGCTTACCAAACTTACCGAGGCTTACCAAACCAAACAAAGAGAAATTTTATAAGTAGGTATGTACCCGAAAAGTACCCGTAAAATACCCGGTACATTTTTTTCATTACCCGGTACCCGTACCGGGTACTGTTTTTAAAAAGTACCTCTTACCCGTACCGGGTACAAATTGCCCCTGAATACCCATACCCGTACCGGGTACCAAAAAAAATGTACCCGTTACAACACTGGTATTTGCAAGTAGGTTGCCCACAACAAGTTTAGAAATAGGTATGAGAAAGGAGATGTTTATGATAACTGATTAAATTTCAATGTACACATACAAAGGTCTGTACTCCTCAGTTTTAAATTTTATTATTCTAGAGTTCTAGTCTATTCATTAAATAAAATAAATAATGTGCTGTTTTGTGTTATAATAACACAACTATAGTGGGCAGTGCAGAATTATAGGAATTATTATATAACTAAAAATCCTTTTCCTTAGATATCCTAATATCTTATTTTTGCCTTTTATTCTGTCACTGGTCACTGCTCTCATAAAAGCAGCTACTCATTCCTCCTCACAAGGTATGAATGGACCCTGTAACATCCAATGTACAGAGCCCAAATTCTGACTCTGCTGGGGTTTGAACTCAGTTCATCATGCATGCAAGCCTAGTGCACTACTCACTCAGCCACAGTGACTCTATTCTTGTAATAGGAAATTTAAATAATCTGCTATATATATTTATACTTCTTCTGGGTCATAAAAGCTATTGTAAAAAGAATCTTGTTTAATTACCTGCTAAGCTCATGTACTTTGGCTGTGTTGTGATTAAGAGGTGTCAATTCATTGCGGAGCACATGCAAAGCATCAAGCACTCTACTGTCCTCCAAGTACTCTAGATATTTTTGTTCTAATATAAGGAACTTCATCTCAACAAGATCTCCATGTGAATCTAAGAGGCACTCCAAGTCATTGAGGTCATGGTCAGCTTTACTCCAGTCTCCATCCATGATGTGTTGACGGAACTTAGCTGCTGAAGGATGGTCTAGCTTGCAGCCAGATTCTTGCATAAGAAGTTCTGCTGTCCGACTAAAATATGAACAGAGAAAATAAAATCTTAATTTTGCATCAATATTAGCTATACAGGTGTTTCAACACTATGATAACAAACATTAAGGGGTTATAGGGTATGATAAAAAAAGATAGTTTTTCCTATGGTGATTTGGGATGTGGTGTGGTGTTTATTGAAATAACATCATAGGGTCAAGGGGGGTATTTACAAACAGGGGGTAATTACGAACAGTGGTCATTGTACCTAAACAGGATAAGATATTTCGAATCTGGTGGTTGAATACTATTATTTTGAATTGTTTTTACAGGTTGAACACGAGTTTTCGATAGTATTTATTTTCAGTTGTAGTTAGTAAGCTAGTGAAAATAGATCTATCAAAAAAATTGATTTTTGAAGTTTTTGATTTTTTTAAAACAATTTTTTAGGTAAGTGTTACTTGAATTTTTATCATTATTTTACTTTTAATTATTGATAAGCATGTTTTTGTTTATATTTTTACAAAAATAATTGTTTTAACCATTTTTTAAGTTATAGTTTTTGGGTGTTCTTAATTACCCCCGCATTTTTTTGCTATGGGGTAATTACGAACGCATATTTTGGGTGTTTGTTTTACCCTATAACTTTTTTTGTATTTATCAAAACACTCAGAATGCCCTGGAACTACAAGATGAAGAAACCACCTTCTTTGTATACAGAAGCACAAATGATATCTGCTATCGTATTAGATGTTTTTAATGGCAACCTGGCTGTCAGAAGAGCAACGGCAGTGTTTTAAGATTCCGCAAACCAAAGTAGAATTTTCCAAACGTAAGGCTCAAAATCCTGAAATACTGGGAGGTTGTAAGAAGTACCAAGATATTAGTACCCTAATGTATTGGACCCAATGAAGGTATTTGTGTACTTGACCATAGCAAAAGAAAGGAAGAAAAATGAAAGTGTAGAAAACGAAAAGAAATATAGGGGGAACAGTTTCAAAAAAGAAGAAAGAAATGAAGGTAGAAGAAGACAAATCTGAGATTGACAATGACCTAGAAACTATTGATAAGACCAAAATCTGTATATAAAAAAAATATATATATAAAACACCTTTCAAAAGCTCTCATAATTAACTATTACTATTATTATGCTTTTATTACCAGCCTCCGTGGCGTAACGGTTGTGACTACTGCCCGTAGTCCAAAGATCCTTAGTTCGATTCCCGGTTGGAGCAGACTTTTCGCACAGAAAATTCTGTCCCCTCCGAACATGTGAGGCTGGCGATTCCGGCCCCACCCAGGCTGGGTGAGGTTAATGTGGGTAGCTGGTACGATTCCCAGCGAATGGAGGGTGAAACCCCCGTCCTGTCTACCTCAAGTCAGGATGTTAAAACCAAATAGAATCAATGGACATGAAAGGAGCCTGGACATTGGATCTGGGCGTCCATATAATCCTCTCACCACCGTGATTTAGGTATCTTTACCTATCTCACGGACACGAAATTATTATTATTACTATTATTTGCAAGATAGAGATACCCTATTTGATAAGAGCTGACTACCTTTGTGGTTAGGATTCAAACCACTATCCTGTGTGTCCATAAACTTTGCATATTGTCATACAGGTGGCTAAAGACACAAAGTACAATTTTGGTGTATTATTTGTACATAAAAAGCACATATTGCCATTAAAAAGTTCGTTTTTAATATTGTATAATGTGTTCGCATTTACCCCCGTCAGGCGGGGGTAAATGCGAACAGGCGGGGGTAAATAAGAACAACACTAAACAGATACTACAGTATGCACAAAACTATTTATAATGCACCATTAGAATGCTAAATAAGTCTATATACCAAAAAAATCACAAGACATGGATTTTACTAAAGCAACTCAGGGTTACAGATATGTTTATAAAATGTAGCTCAAAATCGTTCGTAATTACCCCCCTTGACCCTAACTCCTTTAAAAATGGTTAAATTTAAATAGAAAATTGAAGACTTTTTTTAAAGATCTAATATAATTATACACATGTAATAATAGAATAGAATATACCTTGTTTATACTGTCAAGGTAATTTTGACATCTACTAAAAAAGTACAATGAATTTTAAAATTAATATCAAATTTTAAGAAATATTTTTAAAATTGTCAGTCTTAAGTGTATAATTTCAATAAACTACACATACACTGGACATGGAAGAAGTCTAGAATTATGATGCTGGGCATCTAAAGGGTTCACCTGTATCAATCCTTGCACCACCATGACATCACACATGGACTCAGAAAGTAAAGTAAGTAAGTGAGTAAGCAGGTACCTATATTTGTATCATAAAAAAAATTGATAAGAAAAAAATAATAATTGTAACCACAAGCTCTACCTCTGTCAATGGTTTTAACCTCAATTTGCTGCATATTCACAATCCAGCTCTTCAATGTAACCTTACCCAGTGGGGCTGAGATTACAAGTATTAGACATGGATTGTCACCCATCCAAGTCCTAATCTCAATGAATGTTTGTTGCTTGATTTTAGGGACAGATATATTTATATTAATTGTTAGTTACTTTTACCAACAAACAGACTGACACAAAACCAAGGTTGCACAGGAGGCTATGAAATATCCAGATAAAAAAAGCTACTAATGTTATCCACTTTTAAATCTATGTTGTAATATTCTCTCTTTTTCAATGGGGCATCATGCAAGGAAGTCATTGGGCAAATACAACCCATATTATGTAAGAGTATTATCAATCCTTTAAGCTTATTGATAACAAAGATAATACATATATCTATATTTTAAATTGGGTTTTATTTTGCAAAAATAGGTAAAAGAGAATTATTAGCTTGAGGATGGTACCTAATTACCTATGGCTATTATGGTTAGGAACTAATTCTCTATTTTAATCTGATTGTTTCCATCATAAGGATAGTCCACTTTAAACATTTGCAAGCTGATAACAGATTGTACAACTGTTCTCTATGTTGCAATAGAGAGAAGTTTAGTGACAAGATCAGCTGAAAGCTCAAGACAAAGACACTTACTCAAGTCCAATGGTAGTGAGATACTGTCCAATGAGACGGACTGTGTCCTCGTCAGTTCTTGTCATCTTGAGAGTAGGAAGAGGCCCTCCATTCGTCTCTGGGACACCGTTGTGGGTACTGCCATTGTGATGGTTGCTGGGACCACTGCCATTGGCTTGCATGTCTTCCTGTCCTGAGGCTCGACACTTTTTCAACGGTGGCGGAGCACCGTCCTCTGAGTCGCCACTGGAGGCCAGGCTGGCTACGAAATACCCGTGGTGAAACCTTCGCTCTGCACTTTCCTTCACGAAAACCAGTTGCTAGATTCCTGATAGATTAGATTCGACTTAGCAGATACCTAACTTTAACTAATTTTTCCAAATGACAATCAACTATCAGAGAAACAAGACAATCAACTGTTTGGGAATCTGAACCATCAGCTGATTCAATTTTTATGACGTCACATTAGTTTTTGTGACGTCACAAAGTCAAGGTTTCAGAGAAGAGCCGTATTTTTCTTTCTAACCAAAGTGGATTCAACTGGAATAAAATGAACTAACTGGAAGAAAGTCATTTTTCTTTTGGAAACAAAAGGTATATTAAAATTATTTTTGATAAAAAAATTGCCCAGGTTCGATATTTCCAAATATTTGCTTTTATTCCAAATATTTTCAGTTTAGCTTCCCCACTATTTGTGAAAGAAAAACTGCCTCAGCTCTCAACACATAAACTGACCAGAGTTAGATCTCTATTTTATAAATCAATGTTTGGAAGTGGAAGTTGGTTAACCAAAATGGATTCAAAAAATTCTTTCTTTCAGTTCTTTTATAGGTTAAGTCCATTGTTTATCTTTAAAAGTGCCCAAACTCATTTTTCTTTCAAGAATAGTGGGGAAGCTAAACTGAAAATATTTGGAAACACCGAACTTGAAAAAAAAAATTATCCAAAAGAAAAATACCCCTAAGGTATGCGGTATTATGGTTGAATGTATCACTACACATTGCATAACTACTCATCTATATTTAAACTGGCGTTTCTTGACTTGCAACTCTTTGAGGAAAATTATTATTTTACAATTTATACAAACTACCTTTTTACCTGTTTGTAATTTTATCCCCAAAAAACCACAGCTGCTGTGCGCCCCAGTTGGAATATTTAAAATGCTTTTCTTATTTTATACCTGGATTAGGTATAGGTATAAATTGAAACTGCATCATAAATATAAGTAGTGCTTTATTTAGAATGTCAGCGCAAGAAAGGCAGTCCCATTATGAGACAGGCAGTCCCATTATAAGTATTATAACAAGTATTATAAAAAAAATTGTCTCCTCGAAATGTAGCCACCGTTCAGGGCAGGGTTGGAAAAAAACTTTTTTTAAAGAACATAAAACATAACAATGTGTTAAACTTTTCGAAACAGTGTTTTTAACAAAAATAAGCAAGTTTTTACATTATCCTAATGACTTTTCCCATTGCATTTCAATTGGGTGAAGCTTAAGCCGTAGCCTGTATCAAATTAAGGTTTTTTACTTTCCTTATCCTATACTTAATAAGGATAGTATATATTGTATTTGTCGAAAATTTGACCCACCCAGTTTTTCATATTACTAGCTTCAGGATACCAAAATTGCTTTCCGATCATTGGTTCGAAATCTTGTGAACGGTTTGGTTGAAATTGGGCCCAAAAATCGGCCGCAAGGGTCACTAGTGGCCGTATTCGACTTCTTTTTAAGTGATAAGGAAAGTAGTGTGGTGTTACACCAGTCTATTTAAACCAGCAAATCAAAATTAAAATGACTCAGTACGGGTTCCAATTTGAATGGTCACCTATCCAAGTCCTAATATCGCTGGATGTTGCTTGAAACTTAACCAACCTAGCTAACTGGCCCGTTTCCAAGGGTTAAGAAATATTTGAAAGAAAAAAAAAAAATATTTCGTCCTCACAAAATGGTTCGTGAGCAAAACGAGCTCAGAACAGTTTTGTGTGAGGTGAGGTACCTATGATAGTTGCTAAAATGGAAACACTAAACAATTGTCCTGGTAGCACAATGATCAAGCCGTCGGACTGGTAGTCCATAGGACGCGGCTTCAAAATCCAGCCGGGACATCACGAGTTCTCTTTCTATTTGGTATTTTGACCATATAATAAAGTGTTTTACCGCTATAATATAATGGGAAGAATTGGTGGGGAAGTATAAATAAGGCGATAAATTATTATGAAATTTCTCTCCCATAGGCTCCATTATTATCAAAATAACATCAAACTTTACCGGCACTTTTAACATCACTAATATTTCCAAGTTGTGTCCCAGCCCCGCAGGCAGCACCCACCCTTACTCCTGGCCCCCTGTGCCGGCCCTTACTCCTGGCCCCGCAGGCAGCACCCACCCTTACTCCTGGCCCCCTGTGCCGGCCCTTACTCCTGGCCCCGCAATCAGCACCCACCCTTACTCCTGGCCCCCTGTGCCGGCCCTTACTCCTGGCCCCGCCGGTAGCACCCACCCTTACTCCAGGCCCCCTGTGCCGGCCCTGGGCCTAGCCTGGCATGTTAGGTACTCTTGGAATGTAATGTTTATGTTGAATGGAGATGGCCTCTTCAAGTTTATCCTTCTTCTGTTAATTTTCACTTCAATAACAAATAGTTACCAAACAGACTCTTGGCAAAAATAGAATTTCACGGGTATTGCAACACTAGCCTGTGTCCCGTTCCAGTAAAAATGTAAAATATTGATTTGTAAAATATGGAGCAATTTAATATGTTCCAATAAGGAATGACTGTAGTTGTAGAATATCTGCTCACAAGTTGCAAGTTGTACATTTGAGTTTTGCAGCTTCTAGAATGAAATGTGTGGTGGAAATTTTGAATTCGAATCGATATAGGAAACTGTAACTGACTAAACTAAAGTAATTTTTATGATAATATTATTGTTATTTTTAATTTGGGTTTAACGTCGCTTTCAACTGCATGGTCATAATTATCACGACAGGTAATATTCTTAAATAAAGATGCTAGGTGCTTCTCAAATTCAACAGCTGATTTCAAGAGGATAAACGACAACATCCTTAAAAGACCGCCGACTCCGTAAAAAAATCTTTACCTCCAGATTTAGGCTCTCCGGAATTTTATGTCTTTCTTTTAACTGTACTGTAAGGTTTAGAAAGCATTGTTTTCAGTCACTTTTTTCGAAATATTTTTTAGGTTCCTCAGGTCCTGTGCATTTGAGACCCTCGGAACACCGAACAGGCCACTCATACAGACGGCATGTATTATTATAATTATTGTTGCTGTCAGGGTGAAGAGGGGAGGTAACTTCCAAGAAACTCGATAATTATATTATAGGTACATATGTGGAGAGAGAGAGAGAAACAGAGAAAGATAGAGAGAGAGAGAGAGAGAGAAAGAGAGAAGGCGCTGGAATTCCGAGGCGTTGCACACTTGAGGCGGCGTGTGTGTAAATTCTTCATCTATCTCTCTCGCCTTCCTTCTCCCTTTTCTTTCACACCTAACCGTACTATAAACCCGAGGGATGGCACACTTATGCATTTTAGTTAACACTACTATAAACCCGAGACTTCCATTCTATGTAATTTTCCTAACCCTACTTTACACCCTAGTCATTGCCTTTAATTAATTAGAAATTTAAGATGTAAGTTCCTTATACATAATTTTATTATGCAATAGCTATTTTATTAATATTATTAATTTCATTTTAACCCGAAATTGAGGGAGGTAGAACTAAAAAACATAGTATAATATTAAATCTAAAAAAATCACAAGTTTGAATAGGAACTTAACTTGTGATCCACACTGAGTGAAAAAAATTCTGATTTTTTCAATTCGCCCTAAAGATGGATTTTTTTTGGATCCTTAACAGGTAAAAGAACCTTTTTAATTACATCTGGTGAACACCATGAGCAAATGACTCATCTATGTATGTAAAATGCAATGTTTTTCCTTAATATTGCAGAGGACGCTGATAACAAATTGTTCATTATAGCACACCATATCCTGAGCCACCCTGAGTCCTGGGCCAGTATAGAGTTTAGCCTTCATGTTGGAATGTAGTCTAGTGAGGGGCGGCTGAGGCACAAGTTCCAGAGGTCTAGGTGTCAACAGGGTCAGCATTCAGGATCTTGTGAAGGGGTAGACTACTGGACATGCAATTGCATATCCTGTCCCTAGAGTACACCTTTGAAGTCTCAGAGTCCCATGCATACTGTAACTATCTACCACCTTTTGCTGACATTAATATATTACTAATACGGTTTGATTTAACATAATAAATTATAAATAAATGCTGTATAATAAACATAGGTAATATTTTAGTTCAATTTTTGTGAAAAAAAAAATTATAATTCATATAAAAAATCTACTCTAAATTTGGTGTCTCCACTAATTCCCGTTTACCTGTTTGGCATTGATGATTATATTATCATTAGAAATCATTCTTCCCTGCACTTGTTGCTATTAACTATATGCTGATAGAAAGTTTTGCAACGTTCTTGGCTGTTTCGAGATATTTACAGCTCAAAACACTCGAAACTGATCACAGGCGAAGTGTAGACTCTTGGCAGAAAACAAGAGAGCGCCTGTTCAAATACCAGAAATCCCATGAAAATCTACCCTATGATTATGATATACTGCGTCATCACACACAGAGATATGACAATTTGTGACATTCGAGGAGGGTTTCAAGTCCTAATCGATGAGAAACTCATGAGTAAATTTAGTAACCTAAAGCAGTGAATACAAAGCAGAGCCTGAACCACAAGCACTAGCTAGCCCTGGTAGTGAGGATACCAGATAGTAGAAGAGAACCTAGAGCCACAGAGCGAAGGAATGTGGTTTGCCCCACCACACCAAGACTGGTCCGCGCAACACAGTAGCTGCCTCTCTGCTCTGGCCAGGCACTAGAATCTATTTCTTTATTTATTATTCTTCTTTCCAAATGAAGGAATTGTAGTGAAGGGGAAGCTCCGAGTTCCGTGGAGTGTGCTGTGCTTGCTAAAAAATTTCCCTCCATCGCACCGCTGGCATTCTATCGCAGGCTTGCTGCTGTCACGTGCTTTTGCAGAGATTTCCGTTGTTGTTATTCCGTCCGTCACCGTGCGTTACTTCCTCCTGCCTACTACTGTGATATCCTTTTACAAGTTTTCGGTAATTTTCTCTCTTTAAAAAACTATTAAACCTAGTGTTGTTTTTAATGGATACCTAGAGGTGCACTCGTAATTATTTTCTTTTCCGATCCGGATAGTTTTGGAGAAAGTGCCTAGATGCTGTCGCTCGCGACTTCAATATTCTTCACAACCATGTGCCTGTGATAGAAATAAATATTGGAATTAGTTTAAAAAGGTAGATTTGTTGACTAGTAGTTTAGTGAGACCTTTTCAGAAAATCATCATCTAACATCTATAATACATGACTTTTTATTACTATCAACTGTAAAATAAGTTTAAATATTAAATTAAATAAAATACCTAACACAGTGGTACCTCATCTAAATCTACAAATTCTAACACTCTTCTTCCTTATTTCATCACACAGAATTATATAATTTGTTTTTCTTATCTAGCACCCACATACTTTTCTAATCAGATACCTACCTATTCTAGTAAACAAGATAAAATCTTAATATGTATTAGTATCAGTCAGGTGTTTTACTATCTATCATGTATCACAAAAAATAATAATAATTAAATCAGTTGATAACATTAACTTATTTAGAACTAGAGGTATCACTTGTGTTTTTACTTAAAAGAAAGAAATAATTTACAAGAATCAAGTGCTTGCAAATTAATTTACTATTTTATTTTTACAGAATCTTAAATTATTTTAAAATAAATGGAAACCCACAAGAAAAGAATGCTTTAGCCCAAAGTGTGAATTATAGTGAGTGTGTATTTTACAGTTTGGATTACCTCTTATATTGGATACCTCTGTTGGATTACCCTAGACTTATTTCATCTGGTTGGAAAACAAAGCCAGTTATTGGATTTTTGGATACATTTTAACTTATCATGACTGGCTATGCAATGTGAGCTGGTCTGGATGCATTTTGGGATGATTTCTTAAAGTTGCCAAGCAAAGGTAAGCTAATAGATTTTCATTAATTTTTTGAGTTATTGAGCGATTAAACCCAAGTCGTACAGCTTATCCCTGTTATCACTTGGGTCTTTGCAAGTCCTCCTTATAACTCGAGAACCACTAGTGTGGTTATAATTTCATCTTGTAACGTAGAAGTTAGTCAAGAAACCAGTTTTCAGCCGAACTTCGGCCCTAATAAGTACCTATCAGAAATATGACTGCTCACAGGAATCGAACTCTCTATCAAAAGTTACCTAAGTTCTCATTAACTCGGTCGTTTAGCAAGGATAGAGAGAAGTTAAGAACAAATTGAAACGAAGAATGGTGGGGAATTTGGAATTTTGCATTTCTGGCGCCTCCACTAATTCCTTGCTGCATTCAGGGAGATATTGGTTCCGAAATAGTTTTGTTTTCATCTCTTTAATCAATTAATAATTTGAAATGAGTCAATCAGAGTTTGGAAAAAAACTCTTGTTCAAGATTCAGGCAGTATGAAGAAATACCATACCAATATAATTATGACAATAATTTAAACCTAGGACAACTCGTTTGTCCTTACTGTGTGTAAATACATTCTTCGACCACAACCTAACTACTTACGAGTGTTCATATCATTTATATTATAATTGTTTATTAGAATAAAATTGAAGGATATTGAGTATACCCTGTATAACTACACCTAATCAGAAGAAACCTACTCTATGACACCCAGTATTTAATAGGAGAAACCTATTCTATTACACATTCATAACATAGATACCAAGTATGTATGTCGTGTGTTGTAATGTTGACAAGTTTACAATAGACATTCCTGAGTCCCATAGTCAATCTAACCCAGACCTACAAGGAATTCTTCACATTCATGTCAGTATTGCTATGTTGCCAAATGATCAACTACCATTCATAAATTTAATAGGTGTTCTGTAGGATGGGATAATACAAGGAATACTCACTACAGTTTACATTATTTCCAAAAAATGTTCATTTTTGATTTTTTTTTTAAATCTTCGTAAACATTAAAAGGAGACATACTTAAGTATCCTTGAAAAGGTTAGTTAAAGAGAAGGTAAAAATAATAGATTTAGATGCACATATATCATGTGAAAGGCACATAAAAGTCTATATGACTAAAGACTAATGAAGCAAAATGCGCCAAAGTTCATTAATACTACCTTAAGAAACCATAATATTTAGTGAGTTTTGCGCCTCCACCATTTCTACATTGTTCATTGAACGAGCATACGAGCAAATTAGACATGCACTCACATGATTGTTTCCCGAAAATTCCTACAAAGCTGGATACTCTTTTTACCTTTTTGGGCGTCTCTCAAAAGACTATTGAGAATGGGGTGAATTATGAACTTATGACTGTTCCTGTATTTTTTATTTACCTAATACCGCCAATCTTGATATTTTTTAGTTTCCATTACCTATAAGCTAGTTATAAAAAGTGGGTATTGTTTTCTGCAATTTTCGCTTTAAAGTTCTACTCGATGCATCTTAGAAACATTTATATGTATACATAGATACTAGTCGCATTGACGCTAGGTACGCGGTGCGGGATGGCTTTATCGAGGCATGCGCGATTTTTATTAAAATGAATAAAATATATACCTACATGAAATAAAAAATCCTGTTAATCCAGTGTTGATGGCGCATTGAATGCACCTCATAGGATCACCGAAGTTAAGGAACGTACAGCGAAGTGAAGAATTCGATTGCAGGCATTCCGGTCCAACCCAGGCTGGGTGAGGTTATTGTGGGTAACACGTTTGTGAGTGTCCTGCGAATGGAGTGTAAGACCCCCGTCGTGATATGACCTAGATAGTTGAAAGCGACGTTAAATCCAAATTAAAAAAGAAAAAAAAGATCATGTTTAATTTGAGCAGGACATAAGTACACATTTGTTAGTCACGTCGTCACATTCTTTCAAGCTGGGTTAACAGAATGTGCCTTTCTTTGTTAACGTATTCGAGACTTTTTTTCCGCAGGTTTGCTGTGAAAGCAGGTTTAGAACCTTAGATTTTTCTCATTATACTAACCCTGTGGACAAAAATAATGAACAATATTGAATTGATACGTCCCAGTCAGTTACGAGTATTTCTTCATTTAAAACAGTCGCAAAATCAAAACTCTAGTTCCCTAGAGTTACATCATACCTATCTATAATGATTTTACTCTTAGGCCCTTTGAAAAGAGCCTACCGGCGCTTTGGATAAATGTTATTTGGTACATCATTATGTATTTATTGCGTTACAACTTATCATTTAGTGACAACTTATCAATTAAAAAAAAAACTTAAATCCAAGTCATATTGTGATAATCACAAAGGTGGTATCGCAATTAGGCCTAAAACTCGCCACACTAAATATTTGCCATCTTAGGGACAGGAACCACCGACCTCCAAGTTACGAGTCCGCCGTCTTCATCGGTCGACGTACTGAGGTCGGTTACTTTTTAAATTTATAGTCAATAATGTTGGGTCAAAATTCTACGCTCATAATCACTCGGGTGCGTTCCACTAGCTCGGTAAGCTCATTCTGATCTCTTTTATCTTCTGTTGAGTGTAAAAAAGAAATCTACTCGTGAGTGTGAGCTGAGTACCGGGTAGGTACCTCTCCCGAGTCTGTTTGCCTAGTGCTCCACTTGAAGATAGGTACTCGTATTATCTCACAGTGTAGGGAGAAAGTGATCTGAGATAGATAGATCTTTTAGAAGCCAAGTGATCTGAAATCTAAGCTAGTTCAGAGTCCGCCAGTTAATGTGTTCGAATAGGAGGTTCCCAATTTGCGACTTGAGAGTCTAGAAGACGTCAGACATTTTTACTTTCCATTACACATATTATAAGGTGTAGGAAATGTATTACATTCAGTCGGTTTTTTCGAAATCGAGCTGATAACATTTCTGGACGAATGAGACTCTCCTGATTTCAAAAAGTAATTTTTATCCGTTCGTATGCATGTGCAAAATAACTCAAGAACGGTTAGTCGTAGAACGATGAAATTTGGCATGTAGCTGCAGGGAGCTAAAGCATGGACCCGGAATAATTTCATGAAAATCAGATTTTTGTTTTGGGTTATTTCTCGAGAAAAAAATAAAATATCTCGTAAACTTTCAGCGTTATCGAAAAGATATTTGTAACAAGTTAACCTGATAATGTGGTAATTTCTGATAAAACTTCCTGAAATGTAATAGAAAGTCGTGTAATGTTAAAGTTTCTTTCTCACCATACTTGGGTGGTGATTGAACTGGAACAGCGTCTTCTGTGCTGTGACCATCAATGTTTGGATGTTCCTCATTAAATATTTCATACAATAACATTAAGGAGCGCGGTAGCGCTCCGACCCGCCAAGTCAATCGAAATAGTTCGCGCGCTACCAAGAGTATACTATACGCGACAGCATAAGTAGCACATTTCGTGTAGTTGTAGGAGAAAAAGTACAAGTGATGGAGGAAATTGAACTACATATACAGATTGGGGCACGATAATAGACAAAATTTTAAAAAAGAAACATCGAAATCGTTTGAGTTAAGTTGGTCAAAAACACACTGTAAAAACGTCATTTTTTTCAAAAAATTCTGCTTCTTCTTTGACGTTGACCGCTCTACAGCCAAAACTACTGGACCGATTTTCATGAACGATGGCTCATTTTTTTTCTTCTGGGTGGTAGGTGTGCCTTTTTATGGTTTCATTATCCCAAAAGCTACCATTTGGCCGTTAATTAGGAAAAGGATCATTTTCAGAGCTCAGAATAACATTGGAGTATAGATATTTAATCTAGTTTATTATGTATATACCTATTCATTCACGAACCTTTCAATCCACATGTCCCGATGTGAAATTGTATAAAGGTATACTAACCCATAAATAGTCGCCGGTGCTGAGTGAGTTAGCGCGCTAAGCTTACCACGCATGGTGGCCTGTATTCGATCCCCAGCTGGGCAGGAATTTTTCTGCACTTTACTTGGGTGTTTGGGGTCCACTCATACCTCGTGAGGAAAAATGAGTAGTTACTGAATAAGTAACGACCAGTGACGGCATTACCAGAGTTAAAATAAATTAATGTAATAGAATTTGAAAAGTAAAGGAGGCTCTTAGTAATGCTGCACTACCCACAAAATTTGTGAAGAGGCCTTGTGCTTGACCACAAATAATTTCATACATACATAGCTATATTAAACCTGTAATGCCCAAGGAGTGAAAAAGACAAGATTTTTTTTTTCTTCTAAAATGTTGGTTAGGTATATTAGGTTCAAAAATGTAAAAAAAATCTCTAGTACCCAATGTTACATAATGTATGTGTAACATGAATGTCATAAATATTTGGGGACCTTTTTGAGTGGGAAATGTAGAAGTTTCATAGAAAACTTTGTAAAAGCCCCTACACTACCTAATACCTATTCCTAATTAGGAATGTTAGGTACATAGGAAGTGAAAGGCTTTTTTCTCCCTATCCAATTCTCTCTAGTAAATATTTCTTTCACTGGCCGCTAAAAATATTATTATACAAAGTAAAATAAATTGAAGCTTATACAGAGTGTCCACTTTTAATGTGCGCCATAGGAAAAATACATGTAAAAACAGTTTTTCTTGTCTCAAAAGTCGCCATTAAGTATTTTAATTAAACCAAATATGTTAACTCATGTATTTTTATCTGAAGAATCCACTGGTGGTAATTTCATACACCTGGGAGTTACAGTTAAAAAGCTAAGGGTTCGAAATTCGAGAAATGTGTTATGTTTGAAACTCAACATTTTTGTACAATGGGATACTCTATTTTATGTATTTTTTCACGAGAAATTGATTGGTAATATTTTCAATTACCTGGGGTTTACAGTCAAAAAGTTCTGGGTTCGAAACCGAGTAATTGCGTTATGTTTGAAACTCAATATTTTCGTACACCTGGATACCTACCTGGTTTCTGGTTTTACTAACTGTTATACCCTAAATTAGCATTCTTTAACTTTATTTGTGTATTTTTTCAATAGATATAACGATTTCTGCTTCTTTTGTCCGAAGAAGACCTACTGAAAAAAGGCGTGTTTTAAACTTGAATTCATGACTTTGTAAAAAAGGACAACTGATAATCAGTTTATGGTTTACTTACTAAATCAGTTTACTTACTGATATTGAAGTTAGATTCGATTTTCAAAGATATCTCCATCAGCAGCAACACAATATCCCAATCTGTCGTAAAATTCATTGAGAACATTTGCCAATTGACGTGCTGTTATGTTGTTGCATGCTTGGGTGATGGCATCTTTCAATGCCTCTACATTGGGGTATGTTTTAATTTCGTGATAAAGTATTGCTTTTAGGTAACCCCAAAGAAAAAATCATTTGGGGATAGATCGGGTGATCTTGCTGCCCAATCAATATCACCATTGTGAGCTATCACCCTTCCTGGAAATGCTGCTTGTAAAAACTCTTTGACTAATCTTGAGTTGTGGGCTGGACAACCGTCCATTTGAAAAAAAAAATTCTCTTTCACCAACAACATTTGTGATTCAATACCAATAACCAAAAGGAAGGGCATCCAGCCGTAAAAAATGTGTCAAAACCAATCAACCTCAACTATGAGGTTGAACAACGTCGACCCTGCTTGAGCGGAATAAGACAGAGTAAAAGAAGAAGAAGAAGAAGAAGAAGAAGAAGAATGTGTTGACCTACTATTCCTGCCCACACGTTTACTTTTTGGGGGTACTGATTATGAGGCTGTACCAAGAGTAGAGGATTTTCTTTGGCCCACATCCGTGAGTTTTGAAAATTGGGAGCGTGTGTCAGATTTAAACTAGATTTGTCTGAAAATCGAATCTAACTTCAATATCAGTAAGTACCGACCCATAAACTGATTATCAGTTGTCCTTTTTTACAAAGTCATGAATTCAAGTTTAAAACACGCCTTTTTTCAGTAGGTCTTCTTCGGACAAAAGAAGTAGAAATCGTTATATCTATTGAAAAAATACACAAATAAAGTTAAAGAATGCTAAAATAGGGTATAACAGTTAGTAAAACCAGAAACCAGGTAGGTGTACGAAAATATTGAGTTTCAAACACAACGCAATTACTCGGTTTCGAACCCATAACTTTTTGACTGTAAACCCCAGGTAATTGAAAATATTACCAATCGATTTCTCGTGAAAAAATACATAAAATAGAGTATCCAATTGTACAAAAATGTTGAGTTTCAAACATAACACATTTCTCGGATTTCGAACCCTTAACTTTTTAACTGTAACTCCCAGGTGTATGAAATTACCACCAGTGGATTCTTCAGATAAAAATACATGAGTAAACATATTTGGTTCAGTTAAAATACTTAATGGCGACTTTTGAGACAAGAAAAACTGTTTTTACATGTATTTTTCCTATGGCGCACATTAAAAGTGGACACTCTGTATATGTTGCAAGCACCACGGGTATATGTCAACAGTCCAGTTAGCCCAGTGGTTAAGGCGGCACTGTATAAAGCTGGAGATGCTATAGGTCCGCGGGTTCGAGCTGAGACATGTGGTTTTTTTTTTTTAAACAAAATACTCTTTACTTGTTTTAGTTTTACATAATTTACATTAAATTAGGGAGTTTATATGAGGTACTATTAACCTTTTTGTTGTGGGTTGTGTTGTACCTCATTTATAATATAAAATAAAAAATTAACAGTTAAAAAAAAAATATATTTATACATTTATTACTCAACACAAAAAGCTTTTTTCTCAGTATTCTTTCACAGAAATTAATTGTAAAAATACATAGTTATCCTCCCATTTGGGATTTTTACCTCATAATAATACATCTTGGGCATACTGCTGGAATAATGGGACTTAAAGTCCTTATTATTATATCTGACATAAATTAAGGAAATATGTTCAAGGTGTACCCACTATTTGAACCAGTTGAGGGGCCCATCTGGATAAAATGAATGGCACCACACAGCATCCTTGTAAAAATCTGTGACACAGTGCCAATTTATGAAACGGGATTAATTTTAGAATAACCCGGACTATCTCTCTAATCGTTCTTCGACTTGAGGGAGGGTCTCGCTTCTTATCTTACCTTCTTTTAAACATAATTAACCGAACACAGTGAGAACGAACTCACTAAGTGAGGTTATACGCCAGAGCAAAATTAGCACAATTCTTGTAGTTGTAGGAAAAAAAGTACAAGTGATGAAGGAACTCGGACTATTAATAAATATAGATTGGGGCACGATAAAGACAAGCTTTGAAAAAAGAACCATCAAAATCGTTTGAGTTAAGTTGGAGAAAACCAAACTTTAAAAACGTCATTTTTTTCATCATTTTCTGATTCTTCTTTCACGTTGACCGCTCTACAGCCAAAACTACTTGACCGATTTTCACAAACGGTGGCAAATTTTTTTCTCGTGAGTGGTAGGTGTGCTTTTTTATTATTCTATTATCCTAAAAGGGACATTTGGCCCTTAATTGAGAAAAGGATCATTTTCAGAGCTCAGAAAAAAGTTGGTGTATAGATATTCAGTATCTAAGTAGTATATTATCACTCTCCCAGATGAGTCAAAAGTCGCATATCTACTTTGCAGGTGAAAGAATAATTTGGAGAAGGATACTGTGCTTAGGTATGAATATCAAACTAAAATCTTTATCTTCACATTCAAACTGTTTCATTTATCAACACTTGTTCCTTTAAAGTCATTATTTAATATGTTAAATAGTTTTATATTGAAACAACATGTATCATTCACCCCATACCTATACAGGGCCACTACAAAAAGTTATAAGATCCCCCAAAAAATATCACTTCGTGACATAAAAAAGTCCCGCCAAGTCGTTCCCCAAAAATATTTCAGTTCCCAAATTCATCCCTCCCTCCCTTCCCAAAAAATATATTAGTTATTTGTGACCTCCCCCAAAAAAAATATTGAAATCAATTTATGGCCCCGCCTTTTATTCTTTCACCTAAGTGCAACAGTATACTTATTAATAGCCTCCCCTCTCTCTTTCTTCTAATGTCCTCTTTCTTTTGTTCCTTAGTGCATGTTGGAATGTTTCCTTTACAAACTCAGAACTTAAGTCTTATTTCCTTGCTCCTTTCACCGACTTGGGCTCTTGGCGGAGTACCACTAACTGGGAATAATTTTTTTTTAAATCTAATAGACAGTGCTATTTTGAAAGAATTAAAAAGAGATAATTTAACATAATGGTTCTTATGGAGAACAGGAAATGAGAAGTCTAGCCGACCGCGACCCAAGGATGCATTATCTGTATCTAAGTCGCAAAATATCTGCCACCAACGAGAATTGGACCATCAGAACAAGTCACGATTCCGGCTCATTTCCAAGGAACACATGTTTACATATGTCTACATTTATATATAATCTTAGAAAAAAACCAAGACATCAGTTCCTTTGGCTAAAAACGGACCTGCTTGGTGGTACTCCGCCAAGAGCCCAAGTCGGTGAAAGGAGCAAGGAAATAAGACTTAAGTTCTGAGTTTGTAAAGGAAACATTCCAACATGCACTAAGGAACAAAAGAAAGAGGACATTAGAAGAAAGAGAGAGGGGAGGCTATTAATAAGTATACTGTTGCACTTAGGTGAAAGAATAAAAGGCGGGGCCATAAATTGATTTCAATATTTTTTTTGGGGGAGGTCACAAATAACTAATATATTTTTTGGGAAGGGAGGGAGGGATGAATTTGGGAACTGAAATATTTTTGGGGAACGACTTGGCGGGACTTTTTTATGTCACGAAGTGATATTTTTTGGGGGATATCTCATTACATTACATTACATAATTCCTGGGGGTCTTTTCTTCAAATAGAAGAAATTCCTGTGTGCTGCGTCCATTATTTAGAACTATTGCACCCCATTTTGCTCACTCTTCACTTTCGAAGACATCTGCTGCCCTTAAGAAGTTTAGCAGGTGTTTTATGGGTTCCGAGTGTATTGTTTCCAACTCTTGCCCTGGATATCCAAGAGTTTGGAGTCTTGTGAGTGCAAGTGCTGGGCACTCAAATAGGATATGAGTGGCCGTTTCCTCACTCTCAAGACACTTTCTACACTCAACTGTGCCATTGTATACCCCAATGGTGTTTAAGTGTTTTCTCAGGGAGCAGTGGCCTGTTAGTAGACCAACTATTTCTCTGATGTTTTTCCTACCCAGACTAGTGAGT
Source organism: Bactericera cockerelli (assembly GCA_024516035.1). Taxonomy (NCBI): domain Eukaryota; kingdom Metazoa; phylum Arthropoda; class Insecta; order Hemiptera; family Triozidae; genus Bactericera; species Bactericera cockerelli. The sequence continues at coordinate 35,880,031 of CM044955.1, read as the reverse complement.
TTTTGGGTTGTTGTTTTTAGAGGCTCTTTTATCATTTCCTTAGATTGCCTAAGTCCTATGACATTTTTCCAGTCCTTTTTGTGTCTATCTCGGATCCAGTCAGTTATAGCTCCTTTTGCTATACATTTAGGTATGGCAAGAGCAGGTTCTGGTCCGATATAGATTGTTTCTGATCCAGCTTTTGCAAGTTGGTCAGCTTTTTCATTTCCTTCTACACCAGTATGTCCTGGTACCCAGATTAACTGGATACTATTGGTTCTGGCTAATCTTTCGAGGGATCTTCTGCATTCCCAAACAAGTTTTGAACTTATTTGGTATGATGTTATAGCTTTAATTGCTGCTTGGCTGTCAGATAGTATTTTAATGTCTTTCTTAAAGAATCTCATTTCAATGCTTTTCTGCACAGCTACAAGGATGGCTAGGACTTCAGCTTGAAATACTGTGGCATGTTTTCCCAAGCCTACTTTAATTTGTTTCTTGGGATGTACACCAAATATTCCTGCTCCTGTCCCATCCTTGGTTTTGGATCCGTCAGTATACCATACTACATCACCTTTTTTCATTTTTTCCTTTGTTCTCCAGTGTTCTCTAGAGTGTATTACTAGTTCTACTGGAGAGGTAAATATGTGTTTTTTTGTCATATGATCAGAGATCATAAGAAGCCTTTCATCTTTTACGATGGAGTTTATTCTGACATGTCCCAAATGGGGGTTTTTGGGTTTCCAGTGATTATTGCACTCTAGTCTATATGAAGCTGCTCTAGCCATCCCTTTGATATAAATATCAAGAGGGGGAAGGTCTAGTATTGCTTCTAGTGCTAGGGAGGGTGTGGTTCTCATAGCTCCAGTAATACCTAGACAAGCCTGCCTTTGTATCTTGCCTATCTTGGTTTTTGCTGTAACTTGTTCTACCTTTGGCCACCACACAAGGGAACCATAGGTAATTAATGGTCTAATTACCATGGTGTACAACCAGTAAACCATCTTTGGTTTTAGACCCCAAGATTTCCCAAAGGTTCTTCTGCATGTATTCATGCAGATCTGCGCTTTGTTTACAACTTTTTCAATATGACTATTCCAGGTCAGTTTCTTGTCAAGTGTAACTCCAAGATACTTAACCTCATTAGCCATTATGAGTTCTGTACCAAACAATGTTGGTGTTTTTTCATTTCCCTTCATGACTTTCCTCGTAAAAGGAACAAGGGTAGTTTTTGAGGGGTTGACTCTTAGTCTCTCTTTAATGCACCAGTTTTCAACTACTGTCAAAGCTTGCTGCATTAGATCTAAGCTGATTTCCATGTATTTCCCTAGGATTATTATAACAATGTCATCTGCATAACCTAGAGATAGGAATCCCATTCCATTGAGTTCTATCAGCAGTGAATCAACCACGAGAGTCCACAAAATGGGCGATAAGACACCACCCTGTGGACATCCTTTCGTGGTTTCCACTACTAATGTTTCTTCATGTATGGTTGTTATAATTATTCTGCCTTTGAGCATAGTTTCGATCCATCTAATTAGAGATGAATTGATCTCTTTCTCTTCCGCAGCTTTAATTATCTCATACACGTGCTATCTAGGAAATCTCCTATCTTTATCTATAAACACGAGTAAAATTTAGTAGGAGCTAAGTTAAGTTAAGGGTTAGGAAAATTAAATATATGGCCATGCCTCCTTACGCAACTAGTGTACAGCCAATGAAATCTACAATCCGAACTAGTCTTTCCTTGTAGCGGTCTTGCCTTGATTAATTTAAAATTATTTCCGTCACCCAATAGAAACTTCATGTAAGTGCACACTGCACATTCGTATACAATGTACATAACAATACATAAATATTCGAAGATATCCTGACAGATCTATATAAATGTTTTTTTTTTTTTTTTTTTTAACGTCGCTTTTATTCTCCATTGGCAGAAATCTCACAAATCAGCTACCCAAATTAATCTCACCCAGCCTGAGTGCGACCGGGAATAGCCCCACTTAGGCTGAAATTTGAATGGTCACTCATCTTAGTCCTAGCCTCGCTAGACGTTGCTTAGCTTCAGTGACAGAACGAGAACTGGTGTATTTTAACATGACTTTAATTAGCTGTCTATGACGAGTGACTAGATACTTGGTTTCTTTTCATAGATTCAGCATGCGAGTTTTTGAAAAAACACCTTGTATAGTAAGGAGTATCAGAAAAAGGTAAAATAAAAAGTAGCATTCTTCTATTCGACGAGGAAAACACGAATATGAAGAAAAAAATAAAAAAGTTTTGTCCAAGAAGGTCAAAATTACAAAAGAAAATACATACGAACTAGGTATATACCTACATAAGCATCTATAACAAAAGGCGCGAAAATGTTTCTAACAGAGTTCCACGCCTCTCAGTTCAAAAAAGTATATCGAATATTTTTAGTTACGTCTTACCTGTTTGAGGTATTGAGACAAGATAAAAAAAACTCACTCTCACATACGGACAAGAGGTCAGCTTTTTTTTTTACGTGAAAAGCTTGTCCATCACTCTTTCAGGGGCGGCCACAGAGGTAAAAGTGCAAGAAAATTAGAGGAATACATGTGTGAATGAATGAGTGATTAAAAGATCATACCAGTTATTGCTTAGTTGTTATAATTTATATAACTTTCAAGTGTAGGTTTTTGAAAAAGAAAAAAAATTGGTTATAACTTTTTGATGGTTGAATAAATTTGAATTTCGTTTTCATCTTATTATAGAACCATTGTCATTATGCACAAAAAAGGTCCAAATATTTTTTTTCTCAAACCAACACAAGTACATACTAGAAATTTGAAGTAGAAGGTTTTTACTAAGACTTCATTGTAGAACTAATGCAACGTCCATGTCAACTGTGAGAAAACTTAGGCCAGCATTTTAATTATTAATTATGCAGGTATGAGGAACAACCAAAAAATTCAAGATTCACAAAGATATCTTGAGGATCTATTTATCATTGGTATGATAAATAGATCCTCAAGAGTCAAAAGTAAGTGTAAATAGGTAGTTTATGATGTTTTACCACATGAATTGCAAATATTTACAGATGTGCATTTTTTTAAGTGTGTACAACTGTACATTAACAAAAACCCCGTACAGTCTGAATGTCATATAGTTAGAGCTAGGCTATATATGCAATTGAAAACCCCGTACAGTCTGAATGTCATATACAGGGTGTCCCACCAAACTTGGACACCTCAAATTACTCGGCCCCTGAAAGAGATTTTGAATAATAAAAAATCCTAGGGTAGGTACATGGTCTAATTATGCGATTTCAGTCATGAAATTTTTTTTATACAGGGTGGTTCAAAAGTCAGAAATTGAGGTGTCAACTTTTGATTTTTAAATGGATCGACCTGAATTTTATTTGATAATTTTACTTCTAAATGGTTCCTGAGTACTTTTTTAAACAAAAATTGTACATACAGGGTGGTTTTTTTTCGACCAATTTTTTTTCTAAATCTCGAATAACTCAAGTTTGTTTAATTTTTTCGATAACAAGAATAGAAAGTGTTTGTGTAACGAAAACACGCACTTTCAATTGGCATCAATTTTTTTTTTATACAGGGTGGTTCACAAGTGAAATAATGATTTGATTTTTTTTAAAACTGAGTTTTTTTAATTTTTTATTTGGAATTAATAATTCTAACCTAATTATACACATTTTTTGTTAGTCATATCGAAAAACAAAACTAAAGTGTTGTACAGGGTGAGACATAATTTTTTTGTGACACCCTGTATAAGGGCAGTCAAAGAGACGTAAAATTAAATATAAAAACTAAATGTGCAAGAAAAACTTTGATTTTTAATTATATCAAAAAGTTATGGTGTTTTAACTAATATTGTCGCATGGACCACCCTGTAGATATTCTCTTAAACTATCATATGGGTACTCGAGGTTGTATAAAATTCAACGAAGACTTCGAACCGTGGGGAAAAACAAGAAAAAAACACGAATTTTGAAGCCATTTTCAATTTGGTGTACACACTAAATGATTTTAAAACTAGAAATAAAAAGTAGGTAAGTGTAGACACAAAATTGAAAATAGCTTTTTGAATTATTTTTTTTCTTTCAGATTTGGACTCCTCGTTGAATTTTAGACAATTCCGACTACCCATATGATGTTTTAAGAAAATATCTACAGGGTGGTCCATGTGACAATATTAGTTAAAACACCATAACTTTTTTATATAATTAAAAATCGAAGTTTTTCTTGCATATTTAGTCTTTCTATTTAATTTTATGTCTCTTTGACTGCCCATATACAGGGTGTTACAAAAAAATCATGTCTCGCCCTGTACAACACTTTAGTTTTGTTTTTCGATATGACTAACAAAAAATATGTAAAATTAGGTTAAAATTATTAATCCCAAATAAAAAATTAAAAAAACTCAGTTTTAAAAAAAATCAAGTCATTATTTCACTTGTGAACCACCCTGTACAAAAAAATTTCATGCCAATTGAAAGTGCGTGTTTTCATTACACAAACACTCTCTATTCTTGTTATCGAAAAAATTAAACAAACTTGAGTTATTCGAGATTTAGAAAAAAAATTGGTCGAAAAAAAACCACCCTGTATGTAAAATTTTTGTTTAAAAAAGTACTCAGGAACCATTTAGAAGTAAAATTATCAAATAAAATTCAGGTCGATCCATTTAAAAATCGAAAGTTGACAACTCAATTTCTGACATTTGAACCACCCTGTATAAAAAAAAATTTCATGACTGAAATCGCATAATTAGACCATGTACCCTAGGATTTTTTATTTTTCAAAAACTCTTTCAGGGGCCAATAAATTTGAGGTGTCCAAGTTTGGTGGGACACCCTGTATTTAGAGCTAGGCTATGCAATTGAAAATCCAGTACAGTCTAAATGTCATATATTTAGAGCTAGGCTATGCAATTGAAAACCCAGAACAGTCTGAATGTCATATATTTAGAGCTAGGCTATGCAATTGAAAACCCAGAACAGTCTGAATGTCATATATTTAGAGCTAGCCTATGCAATTGAAAACTCCGTACACGTACAGTCTGAATGTCATATATTTTGAGCTATGCTATGCAATTGAAAACCCCGTACAGTCTGAATGTCATATATTTAGAGCTAGGCAATGCCAATGAAAATTGGTAGTCAAGTGGTTAAGGCGCTCGTCTGGTAATCCAGGTAGCTTAGGCCCCCGTTGGTTCGAATTCCACTCTAAGGGTTAAGTGGTAGAAAATGATTCAAGCATTAACCTTGCCTGGTGGTTAACTTCCACTAAAGAGTAAATTATTATTATTCATAGAATTCAAATCTCTATACAATTATTATTTGAATGAAGTGTAAATCCCCATACAATATGAGTGGAATGTATATCCCTTTACAATATGAATGGAATTCATATCCCTGTACAATCTGAATGGAATGTAAATCCCTGTATAATCCATCCATCATCAACTTATGCCTAAGCGTCAACCCTCCTAGTCCGATAGAGAAATACCTACCTGAACAAATTACAAACCACTTCATCGCATAGTTGGATAAGATTTGAGTCATAGTAAGAGTTGAGTTGCCTGGTATTTCTCTGATAGCATGTTCCCTCCAGTCACATGCTTTGGCTACTCAATCTGGATTCTGCTTTGCTCAATGCTCAGAATACTGGTCAATCTGGTCTTCATATACGTTCGCGCAAGTTTGAGATTCCCAAACTACCACATTCATTATGTCCGGTGTCCAGTGTCGTAGGGAAGTGGTAAACAATTAAATACGTCGAGCACCAAGCTTTCGTATATTATTGTTACGTGACCTGTAACGAATGAGGTAGGTATGGCGAATCAAACTATATCATTTCGAAGTTAAAAAGATAGTTTCACTACCATTTACATGCTTTGGTAGCAGTTTAAGTTTCGGCTATACCTCGACACGCGGAGATATACCTACTTATCGTCCGTAATAATTAATAAATAATAGTTGCTTTCTTACTCCATCCCTATCCAATTTGTAAAAGGGCTAGAGAGAGAAAGAGGAAAATAATAGCCCAGGGATTTTAAAAGACGTCCTAAATAATAGTGCTCAACAGAAATCCTCTTATGATGGACATATTGATACCGAAAAAATCTTTTTGCAAAAGTTTAGGCTCCTAGAATTTATTATATTCAGAAATCAGGTAGTCAATTAATTAATTAGAGAACAGTAGATATGACTATAATAAATAAAATTTTCAATAAAAATCTGCGAAAAGTTTTGATACATGTGACTTAAATTTACTTTGTGTGTTTCAGACGTGACCGGTACGGGATGTGAAGCATGCGCAATTGTTCTGTCAGTGGGCCAGTACAGTGCTGCAATGCTGCCGACCTTTCCGTGCCCGGCCTCAGATTTGTGGCTGTCCATTTGTTGACCAAACAAGTTTTGTACTTCATTGTTGAGGTAAGTGAAATTCATCATTTCCTTTAAACAGCACAAGAAAGATTATAATAATAATAATACTCTTTAGTGGAAGGTAACCACTAGGCGAGGTTAATGCTCAAAGCATTTTCTACCACCTAACGCTCAGAGTCTCATTATTATGTGGTCATAAACTCAAATGAATGAGGAAAAATTCGTGCACTGGGTGGGATTCGAACCAACGGATCCCTACATTACCTGGATTACCAGACTAGCGCGTTAACCACTTGACTACCAGTGCACTTAAACTAAATTACTTAAGATTACTGCTTTTCATACAAGAAACACCGACCTCAGTAGCTTGACCGATAAGGCGACGGACTTGTAAGCTGGAGGTCGGTGGTGCAAGTCCCTATAATAACAAAAGTATTGTATTCGTCGAAAATTTGACCTAAGTAGTTTTACACATTTCTGGACGAATCATATAGCCTCAAGATACCAAAAAATTGGTTTCAGCTATTTCAGGTCCGTGTGTCTGTGGCCACGATTCTCAAGAACGGTAAGAGCTGGAGACTTGAAATTTGGTATGAAACTTGATCTTATATAATTATATATCACCACAAACCACGAAACTTTTGGTTGAAAGTCCAAGCTTTCTTATGGTGTTAAAAAGAAGGCCAAATATTTTTGTAAGTTGTACACTTAAAGAAAATAACCCTAGTTGGATGGACATAATTCGGTTTTCGTGCTTGGGGGTAAGCGAAACTATCTTAGTAGGTACCACTATTCAATATGGGTTGTATATGACTGATTGCGTGTCTCGAAAAATGATCTATGTTACAAATATCAAAATTTACAGGAGACGCAAAAAACGATTTATGTTCCGACTGTACCTACGCGTTGGGTTGCTCAGTTTCAGAAGTAACATAAACCCGTTTTCCACTCACACTATAAAAGTCAGCGCGTGGATTCTTGAATAGGTACCCAATACGTAGAACATAGATCCTCAATATTAAGTAAATGATCTTATATCATATTTTGTTGTAACATATAGGTACACTTTTTCCACTGAATTTTTTGAAAGGAAAAAAAAATACTTTTGGAGCCAAATTTTGTGGTATGGAAAACATTTTCAGGAAAAATAGTTATGTAATCTACTTATAAATAGCTCTCAGATAATTATTTTCAAATTAAACCGATTTCAAAAAATTGTAACAGATCTTTTTTCGAGACACGCATTCAACTATTGAATATGGACTCTCTCCGTAAAGTTTACTACTTTAGTGCTTTTTTGAGCACTCTTACCATTACCAATTAAAACAGTTATTATCTAATTAGCGATCTAAATCCTGATTAATTTTTGTGACGCAAAGTAACAGAGGTTTCACCAATACCACTTTACCCCTTGGGCGCTGCACGCACACCCAGCTATACCCATGTACAATTTATCATTGTACATAGCTCACATCATTTCATTATGTTACCTACCTATGTATCACTCATAAGTTTCACTAGCATATTGTTCGAAAAGAATCTGGTACGAAATTCCACATAGAATATCCTGTGGTGCCCCCATCACACGCAGCTTTGACATACAGGAAGTACCTCCCCTGGTTCAGGAATAATTGTCATTAGTGTTAATCAGGAAGCGTGTTTAGTGATATTTACAAAAGTATTGTACCATGTACAATGTACATTGTATACAATTAGCGTTCAAATTCACGTTCCTATATTATAGTATGTATTTACTCAGGGCCGTATTTAGGGGCCCCCCCCTCGAGCTTGGCCCCCACTCGAATGCAGGCTCTCATCCCGGGCCCCCCTGCCTTGGATTTTTTCTAGGTAGGTACATTACATAATTATCTACATTACATACGTACATGTTCATTCCTAAACACAATAAACAGTAAAAACCAACTACATTACTATTTATACTATTTGGGCCCCCCTGACAAAAATCCTGGATACGGCTCTGTTATCATATCGAATTACTTGATGTTACCTATTATATCGAAACTTTAGTGGCTAGCGCAAATGAGTGGTAGTAGATTATTGCCACTCGTTTGTCCTCACGACGTATGAGTGGACCCCGGAACGTCCATGTATTGAACAGAAAAAAAATACCTTACCGGGGATCGGAACTGGGTCACCCTGCTTGCAAGTCTGAAGAGCCCCACTTCACTCAGCCAGGGTGACTACTTGTAATTTGGGCAATAACATAAATTTTAAAAGCAGGTTAGATAACCCAATGTTTTTGCATGATTCTCAACGTGTGGATCTCTATTACAAAATCTCAGACAGTACCAAATACCAAATTTCCCAAGAAAAACTTCTTTTTGACAAATATCTAAGCTATTAACTAGAAACTAAAAGTCTTGATTTTTATTTCCCATCATCAGTGTTATCAGTTGGTATTGGAATGTATGCATTCAGTATGATAGATGTGCTAGAAATAGTTCTGGTTCTTGGACCTTGGTATGAAAAGTTGTTCATTTCTCATATCTACATCAACACCTCATATCTACAGTTTCAACACCTTAACATTGAAGCAATATGCAATGTTATTTCTAGTTAGTGAGTTCCAATCATATCTAGGATTATGAAGAAAGGAATTTCTGAAGCATTGAAATTTAAAGTCTAAACGTGTAAAGTGGACTGAGGAAGTTCCAACGTTAATAAAAATTAAAAAAATATCGATTTCTTCGGACCAGTGCAGCAGTCAATCTGGTTTATCTTCAGCAATTTCGAATAAGCCTTCATTTGAATTGTTGAACGGTCTAAAGTTTCTCGAGCCTAAATCAGTCCTTTAAATAGAAAGTCGTCACTTTCGAGGCTATCCGGATCCCATCTTCTTTAATTTTATAACTTCTCATTTGATAACTAAGAATTTCATTTTATAACACTTTATATTTACACTTTAACCACCGTAGAAGCCAATAAAATAGTACATTCTAATAGGTGTAAATCCAATAAAAATTGAATCCGACTGCGATTGTTGAATCCGGGTGCAAGCTATGTTTGGTACCAATCAATGCTTGACGACCGCTGTGCTGGCGCTGGTCAAATTAGTCTGAGGCAATACTAAATACTTCAACTAAGGTCCTCTCTGATATGAGAGCTCACAGGTTGTTGTTTCTGAAATTGGAACCCTGTAATAGTAGAAAGGTATTTCTGTATAACTTATAGATGTTGAATTATTTCATCAACAAAGTATTTTTTGCACTCATTAAGAACAGTTACTCAGATTCCATTTCAAAGAATTTCTAGTACAACTTAGAACTAGAAATTCTTTGAAAATTATACATGCACTTGCATTATACGTTTACCGCCATAACAATACGAATATGTACGAGTGGTATCGCAGTAATCACAAGTGGGATCTCTTATCTAGTCCGATCTATCTAGTCAGATTCCTATCTACAAGACCTCCGAGTGAGCATTGAAAAGATTTGAATCTCATCAGGAGCTAGAAATATATTATAATGTATTTGTCCAAGAAAAGTAACTACATACTTATTTCGTTGAAGTTTTAAACACTATAATAATAATAATAATATCGCCTTATTTTATACTACCCGATTAGGACTATTAAAGTCCCATTATTCCAGCAGTAAGCCCAAGACATATTATTATGTGGTAAAAATCCCAAATAGGAGGATAACTTGTCATGTCCCGGCTGGGTTTCGAACCCACGACCTCTGGAACTTCTGGATTCACAGAGTGCCGCCTTTACCACTGAGCTACCGGGACAGACCGGGAATAGTTTTTTCATTCTCTTTCATCTGGATCATTATTATCTCTCAGTCTCTTTCTTTAGATAAAAAGCGTTTCTGGGGCAAGGACTCTGAATGTTATAGTCCTCTCTTTAAATAAATATTCATAAAAAAAGCATTTCTGCAAATCTACTATCAAAAATTAGGATTCAACCTGAGAAAATCTTGCTATAGTAGAATTACTCACAATTCAACGAAGCAAAGGGAAAAAAGAGAAAAATCGAACTTTTGATTTAAGATCTTTTTGAATTCATGCAACCGACAGAATTTGAAGGGAAATATTCTTAATTTGCCATACATCTACTCACACATAGCCTAACAGCCAAGGTTTCGTCAAAAATCTATAACAATCGAAATCCAAGCGACCTCTTGACCTATGGGAAAAAACAGGGATTTGGCCATTACATTACATAAGTTTTTAAGAAACCAAAATGTCCCTCTCCAACTTAAGCTTATTTGATAGTTCATGAGGTGCCGGACATACCTATACCCTTTAAATATTTGAATATAGAGATATATTTAGAATGATATGTCGACATCGATGTATTTGACAAGGTCGATATATCAATATTATTATATTTCCAAATAGGACATCCCTAATACTAACTACCTATTGATGTTCTATACCAGTGCTCTGAAGAGAAAATGTTAAAAAAGCTTGTGTCAATAACCTCTGCTCGATGGGTTGAGTTGAAATGATGTTTCTGAATTGACATACTTGAGCTGAATTTATTGTGTTGTAGGAGAAGATATGCAGACCTTGAACCATTTCTAAAGTTCAATATTCCTCTCAATCTTTATTTCAAATCTCAATTTTATTTCCATCTTGGAAACATTCCTTGGAACATTCCATCCTTGGAGTTTTATTTTTAAAGTGTTTTAGTACTTGGAAGAGGTATTCGTATAGTTTGTTTACGAACTTGGACAGAGCTTAATCGAAAGTGTCACCATCATAACTTTACCTGAAAAGAATTTTCAGGTTTAATTTTATTTTGCCGCTTGGAGAGATAGAAGGAGACCAAAATTAGATATTTTTTGCCTGGTAGGTATGTTGGTAGGAATGTTTAGCGTCCAACAGCCTATCGTGAAGAATTATTGCCTTCCCAAGTTACCTTTCATCATAACCTTTATTTTCATATCCGAGTTAAAAAGTTAGAGAAATGTCTGAGCAATATTTATTATTTTATTAAATAAAAATATACATATAACAATTATAAACTATTCGTATACAAAGGATGTATCACAAATAAGTGTTATTATCTTATTGTAAAAAAACTTCTACAATTAAAAACTTTAGTGCTCCTGCTGTTGCATTTCGATTTAAAAATTGCATTTAGCATTTCAAAAACATTGGATTTGATATTTCTCTGTCCCCATCTAAGATGATTAGTAAAAAAGTTAGCCAAAGCGAGATAAGTTTTAACTTATTAAAAATTATCCATCCAGCTATTTTTTCCTACTTCTCAATTCCATGTTATATCATTTTCTATTTTTAATTTTTGTCCTAAGTATTTGTTGCTATTGACCTTTGTTATTACTTTATTATTTAGGGAGATATTTCTTTTTTAGCAGAATTTGTTCTTAATCCATTTGGTTTTGTCAGGACCTATTTTTAGCCCTTTTTTGTCACATCCATTGTGCATTTGACTTAACATAGTTTCTAAGGCTTCAGGATTTTGTGCTATTAAGACTATATCGTCTGCAAAGAGTAGGATGTTGAGTTTTTCTCCGTCGATATTTATTCTTCCTGCCAGGTCTATTTTACTCAACATACGATTCGGTGTTGTTGTGAATAGGTTTGGAGATAATTATTACATCTCCTTGACGAACTCCTCTGTGAATTTCTATTTTTCTGAGACAGTAACGGACATGTGAAAATAGAAAATTTAACAAACAAATCACATGAAAAATCAAGTTGAGAGAATCTCAAGAAAAAAAAACAACACTACAATAGAGAGCCTGAAAATTAGCTGATCTTGGAAATGCAATTATCCTATTCAGGAGCGATTAATTTCATGTCATGCTTTACTGCTTTGGTGTGTAAGAAAACTGGTTGTTATTGTTTAAAAAAATTCTATTGGAATTCGAAAACAAATAATGATCAGATCGACTATAACAATAAAACAAAATCGAGTTGTTGAGCAGAATCACAAATGTCAAGATGATAACCAACTGGTGGGAATGCTTGTGCTATTTTATTCTTCGTCCTATCATCCTAGCATTGCAGCCACTGATCTTAACATGTTGTTGTACCCAAGTGGTACCGAGGGATATAATCAAGGACCACGCTCTGTTTCCCCTTGTCGCATGAGACGACTAAAAAAAAGCATTGAAAGAGATGGGTAAATAAAAGCTCTAGGACCCTATGGTGATTGGTCCCGCATCAGATCATTAATTGAAATAATATACTGTGGTCTAGGGAGCTGCAAATGGTCTGTGGTAATTGGCAAACATAGAAACTATTGCTTGCTTACCAAATCAGTAAGTATTGCTTGCTAACCCAGTTAGAAAGTATTGCTTGCTAACCCAGTTAGAAAGTATTGCTTGCTAACCCAGTTAGAAAGTATTGCTTGCTAACCCAGTTTGTAAGTATTGCTTGCTAACTGAGTCAGAAGGAATTCCTTGCTAACTGAGGTAGAAAGTATGTATGTATGTACGAATTTCTTTGTGGTGAAGCACAAGGCCTCTTCACAATTTTTGTGGGTAGCGCAGCATTACTAAGAGCCTCCTTTACATTTCGAATTATTCTATTACATTAATTTCTTTTTACTCTGGTAATGCCGCCACTGGTCGTTACTCATACAAGTAACTACTCATTTTTCCTCGCGAGGTATGAGTGGACCCCGAACATCCAAGTACAGAGCAGAAAAAATCCTCCCCCGCTGGGAATCGAACCCAGGTCACCATGTGTGCAATGCCTAGCGCGCTAACTCGCTCTGCCACAGTGACTACTCTGAGATAGAAAGTATTGCTTATCAACTCAGTCAGTACAGCTTTTGGAGCTGTCAAAAAAAAAAAAAAAAAAAAAAAAAAAAAAAAAAAAACTAATCTGCAGTGCCATTTTCGAATGCAGGCGTTGTTAGTCTACCTTTGTTACTCATTATTAATCTGTTCCTTGAAAAGATTCGAGACGAATTAATTTCAGTGGATATAATCACATGATCATTAAATATTACTAATGAAGATGGTATCTCTTGTTTCCACCCTGTATACAGTCCGGTGATAGTCTCACGGCTGACCCTGAACATTCTGTTTATCTTGCGTCTGTATTCACGGCATAAGGTGAACGCTTGTGGTTATGTGGTTTAAGGTTTTCAAACATAGTTGAAATTCCTCGGTCTACCAACCAGATAAACGGAACCTTCAAACTGCCCGGGCAATACCAAGTTGTGATATATTTGTGTAGGCGACTAGCATTCTACCACTTCCAGTGTACTTCCATGTTGTCGGGGGAAGAGCATTGCCCGCTGCTTGTCATTGAAAATGTGTTTGTTCACTCACTAGATCCAGATATGTCGGACTTACACAGTCACCAATCACATGTTTACCTCGTCAGGCAAAGTGGTTGTATAGATTGGCAAGTAAAATCTTTGATAAGCCAAAAGACTTGGTCATTTATCCCTTCTGTTTCTTTTAAAAGTCATACAATCAATATTTTGTGTTGCAATTAATTTAGTAGAATTTTTTCTAAAAATGTCTGGGTTTTTACTTTATGTCACTTCTAGGTTATTCAAAACTAGGGTTTTACTCTCTTAACTTCTAGGTCATTCGAAAGAGGGTTTTACTCTGAGGACCTAAGAGTTAACTCTTAGGTCATTCGAAACGAGGGTTTTACTCTCTTAACTTCTAGGTCATTCAAAACGAGGGTTTTACTCTCTATTCGCCGGAAACTCACAAGCCAGCTACCCACATTAACCTCATCCAGCCTGTTCATAAAAAATGAGCAGCTCTGTTTTTATTTTAATAATCTATATCTGCTTTTAGAATTATTTTTATTTGTTACATTTTACAATGCAGATTATTAGCTATTAGTACAAAAATCTTTCTGTAAAATAAGTTTATACCTAATTTGCTGTAAATTACTCAAAATTTTCGCCGGATACCACAGCTTCGACGAATTTGCATTATATTTCTTCTTCTCCCAAATTACCTGTTTTATCCTTATTCATCTCCTACATTTTGGACTTGATTTCAGCCGAAAGCCCGCACCAAGGAGCTACTGCTGAGAACATGCCAGCACCTCTCCTCACAAGGCATGCTTGGAGCAGACCTGTTCGGCTTAGCCACAGATTTAGGTGAGTTCACACACTTTCAGGGTCGTCAGTAGTATTAGACTATTATGTGATAACTAAACATATTGAAGAGGAGCAAGGACTCTGATTGCTCTGTAAATAAATATAAAAAAAAATTATCTGTAATATAAAAAAAAACCACTCTATATCCAAATACTTCAAAGACTCAAAGATCAAAATTAATGGAGAAATATAAAATAATTAATTTTAATAATTTACATAAATACATATATTTTAACAACCAATCACTACTATGAAAACAAGTACAGAATAATGATAGAAACGAATCACAACACAAGAAATAGAATATTTAAAATACCAAACACTAAAAATAAATATAGAAAAACTTCCTTTCAACACCAAAACTACCTGATTGTCTACCAGAAAATTTAAGAAACATTGAAAATAAGAGAGCCATGCAGAAAGAAATAAAAATATTTTACTCGAAAAACAACAATGAAATAAAATAATTGAAAAAAAGAAGAAAAAACATTTCTAAATACATACAAAGAAGAGGAAGAGGAAAAAAAAAATATGTAAAACCATTCCCTAAAAGTACTCTTAGAGGGACAGTTAGAATTTTAAATGTATATTTGAGAAACAAATAAATTCATTATCATTATTATTATTCTTATGAGTTCTTAGTTCGATTAAAATATAGCCTACTTGTTGATTCCTTAGTGTACAGTCTGCAGTCCTGCACCTATCTATTGTTTTATTCCTTATCCTTGTTGAGAATGTATTTTCGGGTGCTCTTGGAAATCCTTGGGCCGCAAGTTGATCAGTTCTCATCACGTGACTTACTCGGGAATCTCGACTCTTCGAAGTTTAGGATCTAGGATTCCAAGTTATGTGATCTCATGGTCAACCAGTGCCGAAATTATTCCTACAGTGTGGTTCCGTGAACACTGTATAACTTCAAATGGATAAAATGATATCTATACTTTTAAAAGAGAGTTTCACTGACTGACTGACTGACTCACTGATTCATCACTGTTTCTCCGAACTGGTAAGTCCTAGGAAGCTGAAATTTGGTAGGTAGCTTTGTCTTATAGTCTAAATGTGCAATAAGACGGAATTTTTCGAAATTCCCACTACAACACTTTGCTTTACGGCCATGCCTCGGCCCGCAAAGCGGGCGACAGTCCGCTAGTTAATATATACTTATTAAAGCAGAATCATTGATAGACTCACTAATCAGTGTAGATATCTCTTGAATGACAAGACCCATAGATTTCATAGGAACCGGAGCAGTTGGTCGAAGTTCGAAATTTCAAGAGGACACCACGGCAATAGGTGAGTTCGGTGCGAAGATTACCCGCACCTTTTTCGCATGTATGAATTCGGTGCCGCCGAAAAAAGGTGATGTATGAGTTCGGTGCGGTCCTAATGACTTATAAATTGATTGTTTTTTTATAATGTACTCTGTTGCTTGTTAACAGTCATACTGCTGTTATTAAGTTAGTAGATTATGTTGTAGACAGTTACATTCAGCAAGGCTGTCCATATCCTCCTTGAAGGCCATGCCTAGGGTTAATAGTAGGGTTAGGTAAAATACAATGAAGGCCATGCCTTGGGTTTATAGTAGGGTTAGGTAAAATACAATGAAGGCCATGCCTTGGGTTTATAGTAGGGTTAGGTAAAATACAATGAAGGCCATGCCTTGGGTTTATAGTAGGGTTAGGTAAAATACAATGAAGGCCATGCCTTGGGTTTATAGTAGGGTTAGGTAAAATACAATGAAGGTCATGCCTTGAGTTTATAGTAGGGTTAGGTAAAATACAATGAAGGCCATGCCTTGGGTTTATAGTAGGGTTAGGTAAAATACATTGAAGGCCATGCCTATAAGGAAAAAAATCTGGTGTAAACATCACACGACTTTCCTTATCCACCAAAAAGAAGTCGAAATCCGCCACTGCTGACTCAACGGTAACAGATAGTTAAAAATCAGTGCCAAATTCGTAATCAGCACCTCAAAATCATTGGATTTGATATGTCGCAACCCCCATCTAGGGTGAATAATAAAAAAGTTAGTCCAAGCGGGTCCCCCCCAAAATACCGGTAAATTGGGGCCGGGTTCCAAAAAGTTCAAGATATCAAAAAAATGATCAGAGTAAACCCCTATTATTTTTTTAATACAAAAAATGTTGTTCTCTAACTTTTTTTGTATCTTTAACCAATTCAAAGAAGCGGCGGTTGCGGCCAATATTTGCGGCGCTGCGGCCGCATCTTGCGGCCGATTTCAACCAAAAGTTTCGTGGTTCGTCTGGTGTATGAAATTAATCTACATACTAAATTTCAAGTCTATAGCTTTTACCGTTCTCGAGATATCCTGTTTACACACACACACACACACAGACAGACGCACGGACCAATGGCTGAAAACAACTTTTTTGGTATCCTGAGGCTATGATTCGTCCAGAAAAGTGAAAAACTGGGTAGGTCAAATTTTCGAGGAATACAATACTTTCCTTATTATAGGATAAGGAAAGTAAAAATACTATAATTACCTGATCATCAGGGCAAGTACCAGGGCACCGAATTCATACATGACCTTTTTTAGGCGGCACCGAATTCATACATGACCTTTTTTAGGCGGCACCGAACTCATACATTTTTTTATTTTCCGCACCGAACTCATACGTAGCCGACACCACGCCCGGCCGAATAACCACTTGCCTCGGGGCGCATTACGATTCGGCCCAAAAAGGTTTATGAAAAAGGTTTTCGATTTCAGGTAAAAAAAGACACCGAACGATTCGGCCCAGTACAACATTCTAAGTACCGTACAAATTGAGGGATTTTTTATTATTCAACATTAAATTACAAAATTACCTTCTATGTACAATGTACATATATCAGGCCTTGGCCTTCTATGTATTAGGCATGGCTCCCTAACCCTACTATATTCTTGAGGCATGGCCTTCTATTTATTATCCCTGACCCTACTTTATTCTTGAGGCATGGCCTTCTATGTATCTTACCTAACCCTACTATATTCTTTAGGCATGGCCTTCTATGTATTTTACCTAACCCTACTATAAACCTGAGGCACTGCCTTCTATGTATTATCCCTAACCCTACTATATTCTTGAGGCATGGCCTCCTAATAGGTGAACATCGCCATTGTTCTCAGTTCTGTCAGGGCAATGTTTTTATACTCTTTTATAGGAATTTTTTGGTAGAATAAGGTGGGATTTTTTGTTGGAATAAAAGTGGGATTTTTTGTATGGGATCAAAACTTGATAGTCTGTTTTGGGACGAATCGGGTTATGTAAAAGGTCTACTCAGGTAGTTTGGGCCGAATCGTGAATTTCCCTTGCCTCGTATCATTGCTCTGAAATGAATAAGTTCGTAAACTCTCATCATAAACAATATAAAAAGAAATAAAATTTAAAGTACACTTCATTCGTTCTCATCTTGTGTAACATGTACTATAGTGGAAAAGTAAATGAAAACTCTTCTTAAATATTTATCTGTATACCATGAGCTCCAGAGCCTAAGAAAAGGGTATTTCTTAGCTCTTAGTTACGCATTGGTCCATGTAGAGTTTAGAGATCTTAGGATCTACCCTAAGACCTGGCATCAAGGTCATGCATGTGTTAAGATCAAAAGCGCGCTTGATGATGATATTTTTGCTGTTGAAATATAATATTATTTATTTACAAGTCTTTTAAATATAATACATTATATTGTAAGATTATATATTTTGCTAGTAGGTAATCAATCACCCATATTTACATAATTCAATTCAGACCCTAAAGGTTTAAAACAATATTTTACCTCGAAAACTTTATAGGTAATGCCATAAAATCAAACATTTTAAACTGACTGACTCAAGTAAAACAAAGATTACTAGCAAAATAATAACAATAACCTCACCCAGCCTGGGGTGGGCCGTGAATAGACAAAATCACGAAGGTTCGAATTTGAATGTTAACCAATTCAAGTCCCAACCTTAACTTCAGAGACAAAATTAGAACTGGTGTATTTACGTGCCATCGATGCTGGCTCAAAATGCTCTTAAAGGTATAATATGGTTGCTGATGTGTTTATCAATGACATACTTTTGGACAAATGATGAAAGCACCCGCCCGTATAGACAGATTAAATCGCCTGATTAAATAATTAAATTAAATTCAAAGAGGTCCTCACCAAACGGGCCTCTATACATTACACACCTGACTATCTTTCTCATTTTGCATTCCTCGGCTCAAGGGTTTGAGTTGTGGAACAAGCATTAGTGGCTGCATATCAAATGGGCCAACAATAGACCCAAAACCTCCGAAAAAATCATCACATGGGCCAATGAAAGATCCCTCACTTGGGCCAACTATGAAAAAAAGGTCATCCTTTGTTTTTGCATGGATTTTCGATAAAACACTGGGTGAACCATTTCGAATATTTTTCTCTTCTTCGTACCTATAATGCGGTAGACCAAGACTTTGCTAATTACAGAGGTACTGTTTCAGCACGTTATCTACCGACTCTCGTTTTTTTTTAAAGGATTGTTGTTGTTTTAGCATAGTATATGCAATATGCTACCTAATACCAACAAGATTATTTTCCTACCGGGCCAGAAAAATCATAAAACACCCGAGGTTTGTTCTTGCATAGACTTTTTTTAAAACTACTCTACACCCGAGACATGGCCATATAATTATGTATTTTCTTAACCCCACACTGAACCCCAGGCATGGCCATAAATATATTTTCCTAACCTTTTTGATCCCTTCGCAGGTAAAAGAACCTTTTTTTAATGATATTTTGGCACAACTCATGAATACTCCGGCATGAGTACCTGTCTATACCTACATTGTCTACCTATAGCTTGTCTTTTTGACGGGCAGCATCGAACTCCACCGAAAACTCCACCGAAAGAGGGACTCCCTCAAAGTGTCTCATACGAACTTCCCCTTTTTTTATTATACCTACTCCACCGATTTTGAATTAGGTAAAAAGAAGAAAACATGGATTTTATGATTCGGAGACACACAGTATATATTATATTTAATTCTAACAGTAATGTCAGCACTATACTATATTCTTGAGGCATGGCCTTCTATGTATTTTACCTAACCCTACTATATTCTTGAGGCATGGCCTTCTATGTATTTTACCTAACCCTACTATATTCTTGAGGCATGGCCTTCTATGTATTTTACCTAACCCTACTATATTCTTGAGGCATGGCCTTCTATGTATTATCCCTAACCCTACTATGTTCTTGAGGCATGGCCTTCTATGTATTTTACCTAACCCTACTATATTCTTGAGGCATGGCCTTCTATGTATTATCCCTAACCCTATTATGTCCTTGAGGCATGGCCTTCTATGTATTTTACCTAACCCTACTATATTCTTGAGGCATGGCCTTCTATGTATTATCCCTAACCCTATTATGTCCTTGAGGCATGGCCTTCTATGTATTTTACCTAACCCTACTATATTCTTGAGGCATGGCCTTCTTAGTATTTATTAAAGTATATAAGCTCCAATCTATGCATGAGAATGAATGAACTAAAGTAAAAAAAAAACCTTATACCGGGTGTAGAAAAATACAAATCGGTGGAGTTCGTATTGCAACCTTTTTTGAAATCGGTGGAGTGCGACATGCGAAAATGTTCATTTAGGTGGAGTTCGAGTATGCAAAGGTCAATTAGGTGGAGTTCGTAATCGCCCTTTTTGACCAGTATCAAAAATAATGTTTTTTAATCTGAAATTTGAGAATCTCCAGATCCTCTAGAATTTCTATATTTGTAATGAACTTTGTAGTCGATGAAATCCCTGTCTATATACATTATTTTTAATTTAGTTTAATAAGATAAACTTAGATTAATGTTAACAAATACATATTAAGGAGGAGCACCTAACCTTTTCAAAGGCGTACGTAATAATATTAGCTCAAGAGATTAAGCTGCACGCTTCATGCGAATGAGAAATTACTTTCATAAGATCAACTCAATTTTTGTAATTATTACAGTGAGTGATCATTCATTTGATGAAGCACTTATCGTCACTCCAAATTTCCTACTAGATCACTTACCACTTAGGTATTGTATTCGTCATAATCTTGACGGTCATAGTCCACCTTCTCAAAACTTATTTCTTTAACACCTGGACTTGAAATGTCTCAGGTGTTGGTATCACGTGATATCCCTTCACTCACTAGTGACCTCAACATTCCATCACATGTTACTCTGGTGAGGTGGTTTTCCCAACCGTCCTATCGCAATCACAATCACATATTTTGAGATCAAATGAAGATGACATGTACCTACACTGCTACAGTATGTGATGATGGAATGTGTGTTTTCTTTTGCTAATTCTTAGTCATGGGAGGCGAGAAGGTGGTTTAATATTTTAAATGTCACTTTCCAGATTTTCTAGCATCGTTCAAGTTTTCAAGCTAATCAGTTTTTTTGGAATACGAAAGGACAAGATTGAGACCATGTATTTATTTTTGAGTGCTAGTTTTTTTATGGTCAGTCCCGATAGCCAAGGCGTCGCTGATCTGGTAACCTAGAGGTTGTGAAAATCTAGAGGTTCAAAATTCAGCTGGGACATAGTTATCTTCCAATTTGGGATTTCGACCAAATAATAATGCTCCTTCAGCTTTCTGCTGGAATAATGGGATTTTTTAGTCCTAATCGGCTAGTATAAATAGGGTGATTTTCTTATTTAGGGATTCGGGTATAAAAATTAGAAAGAAGAGTTGAAACGAGAATTGTGTAGTCCACATCAGGTGGAGCTAGATGCTATCCAGGAAAGATCGCAACTTATGAAAGCCAACATTTGCATGACTGAAGATGAAGCAACGAGTGAAGATAAAAAAAACTAAAAGAATCTATAAAGCCTGGCTGGGTAAAGTTAACTCCTTTCACACCAATCTCTGATAGCAAATTCTTTGTCAATAACCAAGCAGGGAAATCTTCTTGGGAATCATGGGTCAAAGATTGCGACTATACTGACTTAAAGTTCAAAATGGCACATCTAATACAGCGACCTTTCTTCAGAAAATTATTCATTCTCAGAGATGATGTAGAAGAACTGAGGTGGTCATTTTCTACCTTAATGTTTCCTATTGCAAAGGAAACGGTATTCGATCATTTAGTGTCA